>BMAU01012017.1:0-522500 GCA_019973935.1 Trichonephila clavipes | reverse complement strand
GGAAAAAATTTATAAGGGGTTTATGAAGAAAATTATTCCTTTAAGGGGTATTCTGGTCTAGAGGCATGAATTTTAGGTATTTTATCAGGTGCAAAAAAAAAAAAAAAACCAAAACATATTTTCAGCAGCCATTATGCCACCAGATGTTTATTTTTGTTTGAAGAATACAAAAAAGAAAATCGAGTGAAAAAGTTAAACATTTAAAAATTTACCGGCTGAATAAATGAGGGTACTCAAAAAAATTTCGCGCCTTTCCTGTCATGATTGTAACCTTCCTACCAATCTAAAAAAAAAAAGAATTCTTTATCTAAAAAAGTGCTGCTATATATATATATCGTCCAAACTTTAAAAAAAAAAAAAAAGGTTTTTTTTTTTTTTTTTTGCTAAATAGCGGCTGTTTGAAACAAAAAGACATTTTTTTAATAAAGTTTTTTTCACTTTTCAAAATTTTTCCAAACTAGTAAAAATTTAAATTTTAGAATAGCTTTAGTTAGTGCGATAGACTAATGTATAGAGAAGGCCCGCATCAAATTTCAAGTAAATTGGTTCAATAGAACTTGAGATATCATGACAAGAATCTCGAAAAAAGTAGTTTCGAGAAAAACGCGTTTTATAAGATTCGGGTCAAGTTACGCGAGCCATACAATGGTACTTTATACTTACATTTTTTTCAATCTACGATTCCTGCTCCATACACGCTGGGCCTTCTTCTACTTCAAAAAACGCATTTTTCGAAGTCCTTTCTTGCAAACGAGCAGTTCTGGCCTCCTTTGAAGCGACAAAAACTCGTATATCTGAGTATTCAATCCGAATATTGTCACGTTTAACGACGAATGCACGAGCTTCAGGACCACTTTTTATACCCATAAGTGTGAACATTTTGAAAATGGGAATTAAACCTTCGTTAAAGATGTAAACTGTTATAAAAGTTGCAATTTCAATTGCGTGTGTTTCGGCATGTATATGTTCAGGTGCGAAAATTTATATTAAGGAATTCAGAGATTTCTTTTTATTTTGGGTTTCTGAACCTAAACAACGACTCAGTAAGCGATGGAACACGATCGCGGGTATACAGAGGATCTCTATCATCTATTGTTCGATTCGTTCCAACCGAGCCGGTTTATATGACACGTCACTAAAATACCTATACCTCCGAAAATAATTACAATTTTGAAAAATCCTCTCAAGTACAAATTCTTAAATGTTTAAACTTCGAAAATATAATTAAAAAAAATCGCTTTTTTTTCTTCAAATTTCGAGACTATAATACCCATTTAAAAGAGGAATCGATGTTTGAAAAAGTTCGGAAGCCCCTAATTCTGAGCATTGAAAAACTTTTCCTGTGTGCAATCAGCAATGCAAAATCGGTAGTTCACTCAAAGATACACTTTACGTTTATAAGGGACAAATGATTATCAATAAGGCCATCCAAATTTTAATCTCGTTAGTTATAAATCTCTGACTTAATTAAAATATTATTTCATTTTTTAAATTTTTTTGTAGAATTTGATATTAGTTCAAGTGATGAATTATATTTTTTACAAAAAAAAAAAAAAAAAAAAAAACAAGTAACATAAAAAAAAGACTTTTAAATCAATTCTTACTTAGGTCAATATAAAGAAATATTTTATTTTAGTTACTTTTTATTAAATAATTACAAAACTTGTAATTAAAAAAAATTAAAACGAAATATTTAAAAAATCCCTCCCCGGCGGGGAATCGAACCCCGGTCTCCCGCGTGACAGGCGGGGATACTGACCACTATACTACCGAGGATAAGAACACTTGCCGAAACCCGGGATCGAACCAGGGACCTTTAGATCTTCAGTCTAACGCTCTCCCAACTGAGCTATTTCGGCACGGGAAAGGAGGATATGTTAAGTTTCCGTACCCAAAGCCCCTCCCCTGTGGTTTTCAACAGCGAGAATGGGGAAGGTAAGCATATTGTGGAATGTGAAGGGCATGTATACAATCTGCAATTTGTGGGGGAAATTAGGTTCTTCTGGAATTGTGAAAGTAAAATACAAATACAGTGGTCCCCAAAAGTGTTCGCACATTTCTATAAAGTTTAATGTTTGCGACTTATAAAAATTAATATAACAGTATTGTAAATTTTTTTATATCCATAACTTGTTCTTATTTTAATAACATAGCATAACTATTATTAAAAAAAACTAATAACCTAAAGATTACCAAAAAATTCGCCACAAAAGTCTTTGTACACTTAAAAAAAAAATCTCAACATAGCTTTAAAAATTGTTTTTATGTTTTAATTTAGTACTTAGTAAGATACATTTTTTTTTTTTTTTTTTTAGCCACAATAACTTTTAAACGTCTTGGTATAGATTTAATCAGTTTTTTGTAATTTCTGCATCGATGTTCTTCTCTAATCTTCTGTAATTATTGTTTTTACTTCACATTTTGTATCTATATATATGTCATGTTTTTTTTTTAAATCAAATTCTCACCAAACATGTTCTACCCGTGCTTAAACCAGGTGATTTAGGAGGTATTTTCAGAATTTGGAGACAGTTATAGACACCAGCGGCGTACGTTGAGAACAGTGCGCTCTGCGTCATTATCATGTTAAAGACGAAATCGTCTCCAATATCCAAATTTTGAGGAGATAATTTCAAATCGTTCTTGATTCTAAATATCATCAAACAATACGAAATTACCTAAACTTGAAGCCGATTATCCTCCCACACAAGAAAACACCTCCACTTCAAAATTCACTGTTCCAACTAAATTGTTGGGATTAAATTTCAGAAAATTCAACACTGACAACAAACTGGTTGGTATAGAGAGAAAGAAATCACGTTCTCAGAAATTAAGCGTTGCCAGATCGGATTCGAACCCACGACCTTTAAATTGCAAGTCAAACACGCTACCCATTGCGCTACAGGGCACAACGAACGATTTTCCTTCCTCTCTTTGTTGTGTGTGTTGGACTATTACTTTTATTTGTTATTATTTATTGAATTCTTAATTTAATTAATGAATTAATATTTGAAAAAAAACTGTATTATCATCAAGTGTCATCCACTACAAGTTTAAAAAGATGTACAGTAGAACCTGTTTATGTGCAGTCTTTTTTCAAGCGATTTTATTTTTGTGTGCGATCTTTTTTTTATTTGGTGTATGAATTTCAGTGACTTTGGCGCCACTGTAATATTTTATATCTAATTACCAGTGGAGTAATGGAGTATGTTAGGACCCCCTTCCCCCCTAAAAGTCAGGTTTCGCCTTTAATATTTTATAAATTAGGTATATATGTATTTAGCATTAGTCAAGCCTTGGGCCTCTAGAGTTCTGCCCCCCGTGGCAGGACTCAATGGCTTGGTTCCACTGTAATGTTTTATATCTATTTACCAGTGGTGTAACGGAGAATGTTAGGCCCCCCCATGAAAGTCGGGTTTTGCCTTTAATATTTCATAAATTGGGTAAATAGGTACTTAGCGTAAGTCAGGCCTTGGGTCCCTAGAGTCCTGCCATCCCCCGTGATGCGGGGGGTGTACGTTACGCCATTGAAATATAGACACTTCAAGACGCTCTATTCATTTGTTATAAACAGTTTCTTTACAATGTGCATTAACTTGCTTTCTCTCAGCGCTCCCGCAGCCTGAACTTGATTGAAGACGACACTTTCAATGACAGTGACATTATCAATAATTTGATAGATTATGAAGACGGACAAGAAGAACCGTATTCTTTGAGAGCGGATAAAAATATGCAGTGATCCAGCTTTCCAAAAAATTGGAAAAGCATTTTCTTAAAATACATACCAATTTTAAGAAAGGAGTATAAAATTCCAAAAAGGTCTTCAATCATGTATATCTGGTTATTGTGACATTTACAAGCAACCGACCACCCGACTTTTATCACAAAAACTTATCTCTTATTTTATGTTGCCAAAAAATAAATCAATTAAAATTGCACATTCAAGTGACGAAAGCGATTTTGCACTTATTCATTGCAGGGCTTTGGATTACGATGAGTAGCAATGAATTGTATGTGCATTTTGAAAACTTATCTGTATATACAATGAGAAATTATGTTTTTAAAATGTTTCCATGTGCAATATTTAATTATTTACTTTGTTATGGAAGTACTCCTATTTAAATTTTGAAAATAATTGACATATTTTATAAATGCAACTTTTTTTATGTGGTCTCTATCCTCCGCATAAAAAAAAAAAAATTCTGTAGTATTTCCACGAATTAGTTTGTTTTTTGTAAGAATTTATGAAATTTTTGAAATTTTTTTTTGTGGGTTTATTTTTATGTGGTCCCTATCTACCGCACAAAAACAGGTTCAACTGTATTTGAACTTGAGTGGATGAAAAGAAAGTATTTTATTAACGATTGAAAATTTGAACAAGATATATATATATACAGTGGCGCACACAACGGGGGGGTGCTAAGGGTCCAGACCCCCCAAGGCCCTTGATTTTTTTCCGATTGATTATAATTCTAAGTATATAGTGCGTACAATTTAATTATCTGTTATTAATGATTAATTTTATTAATTAATGCTAATTATTTATTCAAAAATTAGTTTTTTTACTGTGTTTTGTTCCCGAAAATCGACAAAATCAAAAGAAGCATGATACAAAAATGGGGAACTCGACCCCTGCCCCCTCGTTCTTGAAAAATTCCTGTGTGTGCTACTGTATATATATATTTGCTAAAAGAAATTCTTTTAATTTTATGTTTTGCTATGTAATGAGTATTAAAAATCGCTATATATATCAAGCATCCTTAACCGAAAGTCTTTTCTTTTTGAAAAGATATCTTTATCCTTTGAACTTTCTTCAGCATTATATTGAGTAATAATGCTTTATTTTTCGTAAAACCATTTGTTATTTTAGATTGCTTGCTTCTGTAGCTGAAAGAGATTTATGAATTTATTTAGTGCAAATGATTGGCGGAATTCTCTCTTGAACTTTAAGCTTCTTTCAAGGGTAAAGATCTTCACCTAGGAAATATAACTCCAATTTTTTGGTTAAGTCAACATCTTTCTTTTATGATTCTTAAAGCATAATTTATAAACATCTCCTTTTTTTATTTGAATTATCGTCCTCTGAACTATTTCAGCATGTTTAGATGTCATTTTTCACCAAATTTTCTTCATCTAATCCCCAAACAAAATGGATTTCAAATTTTAATGTTTCAAAATTCAGATGGAAATATGACATGGCTTATGTATCCAAATAAAAAGGCTCCAGTGAGATATTTTGTATACTTAGAAAGTTATACCTTGCTTTGTGTTGTACGTATATTTCTTCAAGACTTAAATGTTTTTTTAATTTACGTTTTACAACGCTTAATTTTTTTCTTAAGAATTTAAACGTTGTACACGGATTTATTTCATTCTCAAACCGTGTTCAATTGAAAACACATTCAAGAAATCAATGTGTTTTATGAGAGATTTCTCCAACTGTAATACTAACGTTAAAGCGAAATTTTGTTGCAGAGTACTGTGTGTGAATGTGATATGAGAGAATTACAATTCAGCAAAATCAAAATTAGTAGAAAGTAAAACTTATTGTAACTGATTCTACACGAAGTTGAATGTCTTCACCTGAGGCTCGGCCGGTTTGCGGGGATGGTAAAGTGTCCTAGTCTCGAGGTGCTCCGGGACCAATGAATACTTTCCGGGCGAAATCTCCTTCCATCGATGCAGGAGATTCAAGGCCATATTCTCCATCCTCGTTCGCCCATCTGGAACACAAAAATGAAAACCATTTCTCTGGGTCAGATACCCCGTTTTCTTTCTTGTTTCTCCCTCCCTTCCACTTATTCACACGTGGCACAAAACAAAAAAACGACCGATAAGAATGAAAGATGGGTTAATCGCTTTCGGAATTGAGAAGTTGTGACAGCCTCAAATTTAGAAGCTCTGCCGCTGGGTGGGAAGCGAATCAGCGGTGCACATCCCGTCCAATGAACGGTTTCCCTCTGCTGACCCATTCACACGCTGTGTTAATTGAGGAAACCGCAGACGAGTGATGAGCGGGTTGCTTGGGGCTCACTCATTAAGAAAAAAAGTGAAAATTGGAATGCGCGCTTTCTATGGGTGTTAAAAGGGAATCCGGTATGTCATCGTGGGAATTGCTCGGACAAAAGATTTTCGGTTAACTATTTCAAACTCTTTGTTATTTTAGTGCTAACATTTATTTTACTAATACATTTCTATTTCTAAAGTATTAATTGAAAGATTATAGCGATCAAAATAGTGAATTTTTATTCCCAAATATTATTATAACTTAGTGCTAATGTTATTTAGGTAATAAAAAATGTATGCATTTCATTTCTCGATTGAAAAATTTCATTAACAAGGACATATTATTTTATATGAATTTGCTAATTAAGTTTAATTGATTTTGGAGATCACTCTATGAATTTTTTTACCCGATATGTATATATATGAAAAAAAAAAAAAAAAAGAAACTTTTTCCGAAAATCTTAATCTTTGAATATCTAATTAAATAGTTTATATATATATATATATATATATATATATATATATTATTTACTTGCAATCAAATGTGGACCAAAGATTATATAATCGCCTTATTTTTTTAAGTAAAAGCAATTCAATCAAGTTTACATTTTCCACACAAGGAAATTAATTAAAAAATTCTACTTATAGTCAATATATATCGAAATTTGCATTGAGAAAAGTATTTAATAATTTTAAGAACACATTATGCCAAATCGTCAATGACAAAATTACGAAATACAAAAAAAAATTGAACTTAATTTAGTACAGAAATTGTCTGTTATAACAAATACATAGAAAATTATGTTCAAGATATTGTTAATTATCAATTATTTGATAGAAATCTTTCACAAAAAAAAAATCCAAATAAAATAACTATAGTCTTAAAAAAATTTCTTAAAAAAAGCTTAACACATGGAATTATGTAGATTTATAGAGAATAAGAAAAGTAGAGAGAGAGAGAGAGACGAACTCTTTGGATTGGTGAGCCTCCTGTCAGACATATATTACACGTACGAATTTTAAATAAGTATTTTTATTTTACCAAATTTTCAATTTTGCGGAAAAAATAATGCATCCGGTTGTAACAGAAGTCTATTTTTAAAGGAATAAAAATTTCCAGTATAAAAATAAGGCACAAGCTAGCTCTCTATATGGTTATTAATAACAACACACACACACACACACACACACACACACACACACACACACACACACACACACACACACACACACACACACACACACACACACACACACACACACACACACACACACACACACACACACACACACACACACACACACACACACACACACACACACACACACACACACACATAAAGGGTGTTTTTTTAGAGGTATAGAACTTTAAATTGCAATAAAACAACGATGTATTATTCGATTGACATGAATTTTTTTATTCGAAAGATAATCTTGTAGCATTACATTTTAAATATGATTTCTGGCATATGGCTGGCTCGGATGTAGTCCAATCTGGACGTCCAATTTTCGATGACTTTTTCCAACATTTGTGGCCGTATATCGGCAATAACACGGCGAATGTTGTCTTCCAAATGGTCAAGCGTTTGTGGCTTATCCGCATAGACCAATGACTTTACATAGCCCCACAGAAAATAGTCTAGCGGTGTTAAATCACAAGATCTTGGAGGCCAATTCACAGGTCCGAAACGTGAAATTAGGCGGTCACCAAACGTGTCTTTCAATAAATCGATTGTGGCACGAGCTGTGTGACATGTTGCGCCGTCTTGTTGGAACCACAGCTCCTGGACATCATGATTGTTCAATTCAGGAATGAAGAAGTTAGTAATCATGGCTCTATACCGATCACCATTGACTGTAACGTTGTGGCCTTCATCGTTTTTGAAGAAGGATTCCACCAGCCCATAAAGCGCACCAAACAGTCAGTTTTTCTGGATGTAACGGTGTTTCGACATACACTTGTGGATTAGCTTCACTCCAAATGCGGCAGTTTTGTTTGTTGACGTAGCCATTCAACCAGAAATGCACTTCATCGCTAAACAAAATTCGCTTATGAAAATCGGGAACAACGACAATCTCGTTTTGGGCCCATTCGACGAATAATAATCCTCTAATATCCTCTTCGTATACGTTTAATGCGTTTCACGAACTGGATATAAATATTTAGTAAGTATCTATTCTCCTTTCCGTGTCGAGATGTATTATGTCTTGCAATAAAGGATATTAAAAAATGTACTCACATCCAAAACCGTCTTTGAATTCGTATAATATGTTGCCGATACGAATTTTTTGCTTTTCGAAGTGGGGTCCATCCAATCTACTTTCCTGGCATAATTTTTTCAAGATTTCTGTAGGTTTTAAGGCATCTCGCCAAGCATTTGGACCTTTACTGGAAACATACATTGATGTTAGGTGATTTATTTTTGATGTAATATACGCAAGAAAATAATAAAAACATTCGAATTCTGATGTAATCTTGAAATGTTTATTTATATGTAAAATGTAGGACTGTGCGAGAACTCATTCTTCGCACACTTCCTGTAGAAATTCACTGTACCCGCAAAGAGGGAAGATGGACACTAACGGGACGCTTTGGAAAAATGCAATGGATATCTTTTAAAAATGCTTTATTTTCTCTAAGAGCATCACCATGAGTGTGCATGGGAGTATTTTTATTCTATTGGAATGATTTTTTTTTATCTTTGAATTCATATTTTGGGAACAAATGTTTCTTGTTGTTAATAGTGTTCTGTTATTCGACTAATATTATGAAAAAATTAGATATGACAATAACTATAACTGTGTGTACCAAATCCAAAGAATCTATTTCATGACATGTGATCCAACTTCCGATTTTTAACGCATATATATATATATATATTTGAAATTAATACACCTACATCTCCACACAATGAGATACATTATACTTTTAGTAACACATATGTGTTTCATTTCAATTGAAAATCATAATTAGTAAAATTATCATGTTTAGTTTATATAAAATCTAAGTTATTTGAAGATCTTAAAAATATTAGACCTCGTAAATAGACAAATAAAAAGTGAAAAAAAAGCTAACTGTGAAATTGCAATCAGTCGTATTGCAATCGCCATTGTTTGTTCACTGGCGGATATACTAATAAAGTGAAACGGATGTGTAAACAAATATTTCCGGTACTGATATTGAATCAATGAAGATAAAGCTATTTTCTAGCGTTCTTTGCTTTTATTCTTTTTTCACTTTCTTACCCTAATTGAAAATTGTGATCAATAAGATTCACTTTAGAAAGAAAGACGTTCTTAGTTGCATTTCCAAAATCGGGCTTTTTCTTGAAACTCTTCACCACATATTTGACCATTCCCGTCCTACCTCATTCTACAGCCTCGTTGAATTAAGCTTATTAAAATTTATTTTCGTGTTTTCATTCCTTAATTGGTCCTTATTAGAAGGGAGAGAGAGAGATTGAATATTTCATATAACGTATCTCATAGTTGAGATAAAGGAAAGAGTTCACACATCTCAAAATAATAACAATAAAATGATATAAGCTATGATTGATTTTTAAATACAGCCCAGGTTCCAGAAGTTCTTTTAAATAAATTAGTAAAAACTAAACTCAATTTTTTAAAAAAATGAAGAAAGTTCTTTTTAACATTTTACTTATGATGTATAAATATTCTAAGTTATTTATAGAATAATTTGAGTATCGAAATTTTGAGTAACTATAACTGCTATCAAAGTACGTAAAAGTTTTTGTATTAAATATTCATTAAAATACATAATGAAAAACAGACCGACAAAAAGGTTTAAAAATTGTACATTACCAAAATACACTAAATCAAAAAAGAAAAATTGTACGATTTAGCCGTATATGATTCATTTTTATTGTTCTATTTTGTATCATATAAATGGATATATAAGCAAAGATTTTGCTATTATTTTATTATTTTAAAAGATGCTAATTGAATGGAATACTCACGTCAGTTAATCGTATAGATCGTTCACTGAAAAGGACGACATAACAGGTAGAGTAGAACGTCATTTATCCGAATCAATTAGGACTGAATACCGTTTGGAGACGCGATTAATCGGATAACCGAAAACCGAATGTGATCCATGCAGTATATGAAACCGGACACCATACGAATATTGAAAATCATTACATGCGGGAAACGTGCTTGAAGAAAATGCAAAATAGGTGCAAAACGCCGCAATTTTACCTTTATTGTGGAAAATAATCCCTTATTTTTCGTTGTACCATTGTACACCTTCGTTTTTTCGCTGTAAAATCTCAGATTCTCTTGAGCAGCAGTAGTTGAGTAAGACATCACTCTGATTGTTGTTCGTACTACTCCATAGCTGTTTTTAACGGAGAAAATGCGTTAGCATTTGATGGACCTTGCTATTTTCGTTGTTGATGTCCTCGTCTTCATCCGTTTCATCGTCAACAGGGTCAGATTCTGCTTGTACGGAAGTCACCATCTCGTCATCATTTAGCGTTTGAAATCCACAGTCGTCTGCATCGCATGCCATCCAGGTTTCTACATCTTCTTCATCGCATTCTTGAAATCCTGGGATCTATTGGACAAAATCGGTAATCTCCTCCCTGTAATCGTCATTTAAGTCATTTTCGCCTTTTAAATCTGGCCACAGCTTATTCCATGCATTTTTCAGGCTTTTTCTTTGAGCGAGTCCCACGCTTCGGTTAACATGTAGCTGGCGTCTTTCATATTGAGTTTTTCAGCAAAAGCAGCTACACTTACTTTGTCGTTTTCTGACAAAAGTAATCTCCACAAAACTTGTTTGCTACAAATTGTCTTGAGCTTTTCAATGACGCCTTGGTCCATTGGTTGCACCAGCACAGTAACGTTTGGTAGAAGATACATCACGTCGAAGTCGTCACCAATTGCATTGAGAATTTCGATAGGTGGGTGACAGGGAGCATTATCGAGAGTCAGTAAAACTTTGCCTGTTTTCCCTTCACATACACGAAGTTTATTGACGTTGGGAATAAAGACTTTAGAGTACCATTCAGAAAGAAGGACAGAGTTCATCCACGTACTCTTTTGCGCCTTGTAAAGAGTTGGAAGGCATGCAACATTTTTGAAGCAGCGAAACTTCTTAGATTGCCAATTACAAGCAATGGCAAAGTGTGTGTTCTACTAGCGTTTGCACAAACCATGGCTGTAACACTTTCCTTGCTGACTTAAAACCTGGTGTTGTGGACTCCCGTTTTGAAGCTAACGACTTTCTTGGCAGAGCCTTCTAATTTACTCCAGTCTCGTCTACGTTTGTAAATGTCATCTCTGGACTAACCTTCTTCCATATGCTGCAAAAGTGTTTCCTTAAGCTTGTAGGCAGATTTCTTATCGCCAAACAATGATTCGCCATCAATCTGCAGTTCCCGTATCCCATGGCACGATTTAAAGTTCTTAAACCTACCATTGCTAGCATTGAAATCAGCCGAACCGCCTAATTTCTCGTTAAGTTCCAGAGCTTTTTCGCACAACAGAGGGCCCGATATCGGGTCCCCTTTACTCCTTGTAGAATGCATGATCAAGAGCAACATCGTTTGCTTTTCTTCGAGACATATTCAGAGTCAAGTTTTGACTCAAAATTTAAAATGGTTTATCTGCTTTTCTTATGTTAGAAATTGTTGATTTTCCATCATTATAAAACTGTGTTAGAGACGCTCCACTTTCTCCCTTCGAGAGACGGTTCAATATTTCAAATCTTATCTCTATGTTCAAGGCGCTGCGCTTCCGTTTTGAATTCGAAGACATAGCAGTTCACAACTCAACAAAAGAGCATGTATACACCTCCTCACTTGGAAACAAACTGACTTAACATTCTCTCAGCGCAAATGTTTACCAAATCACACAACTGAAATTCCCCAAATATCCTTGACCTTGGGTTTTCCCGTCACTTTTGGCCTCACGCGAAACAACTGTTGACCATTGCATTGTTCGAAAACATGTTCATATACAGAATATGTAGTTGACAAAAAAACTGGTCCGGATATTCGACTCTAGATAAAAAACATTCAGATAAACGACGTTCTACTGTAATAGATAAGAATGTCTTAGGTAGATAGAGAGAGAGAGAGAGAGAGAATTGTATATATATATATTTATTCCTGAAATGGACTGTATTTTGGGAGCTGAGCCGGCAACTACGTATGCAATTTAACAGAAATTTGGCTTTGTAATTTACTCTAAATTCTAATTGATTCAAATTCATATACAATGGAGTAACAAAGAACGGTAGATAGTTTTAAGAGCGTAAGAGTTAAATGAATGTGAATGAAGCTATAGGATACTATATTAACAAATATCTCATTTTCTTACGCTTTTAAATATGATCACTTTTATTTACTTACAAATGTTTCAAAACCTTTTGCAAACCTGATGAAAATTTTCCTTAAGCGTTTTTAAATTCAAGATCAAATTTTCTTGGACAAAATCGTGTTTAAATTGTCATTTTTTGAACTAAACATATGACGCGATTGACTGTGAGATGGACTTACGTCTCATACACCCTTGCCAGTCCACACGTGGGCCGGTGCTTGCTGTAAAATCGGTTCTCCAGGTCGATAACAGTCTCACCGATGAGAGCGTCCGAGCCCACCAGATTCCAGTCGAACAGTTGCACATGCAAGATGGAGTCCCGTGGAAAGTTGGAGACAAACTCGAAGCACCTGGATTTTACAGAACAAAATGAAAATTCGTTAAAAAAAATTCTAGATAGATCGCTTTTTGAAATATAACAAACTAAAAATAGCTCAATTTCTGTGTGCTATTCGATCAATGAAGCTCTGGAGCACTGGCGTAGTTAGTCTTGAGTGGCATCTGTATCAGCATTGTTTGAGGGCCCTTTTATGGAAATTCAATAATAATGATCACATAAATAAGACTTATTTGGAAATGTCGAAATATTACATCTGTTGAGGCCCTTGTAGCCTTATCATTCATACAGCTGATACGGTAGTAATTATGCCTCTGCTCTTAAGCCTAATGAAAGAATAACGATTTTAAGGATTGGAAGATTCGAGATTTAATTCCCTCAATGGTATAGTAAGACACCTGTTGCTCGTTAAATAAAACTGGTACTAAGTCCTTACGTGAATGATTAGAAAGTGAGACTAGGAAGAATAAACAAAAGAGCAGTTATATAGCTTGAGATTCATGTTGTCTTCATTGCCTTACAGTAGTTAAAAATCACGATAACCATTGCCAATTGGGTATTGTGTTGCTTGAGAGTGTCATTTGTTAAATTGAAATCAGATTCAGAAAATTATATCCAGTATTCAAAAGACAAGGCAATATTTATTCAATATATATGTAATAGTAGTGAGTGTTGTGAGTGATTTTACTTATTTATTTGTGCATGTTGTGGCGATCTAATTCTTGCTATTGAAGGAAGGATGCATGATTGGTTTCAGGACATTTTTATTTTAACGTGATCACACACTCATATATAAAAATATCAGATTACTTTTTCACGTTTCAACATCACCGGAAGCAGACAAAAGAACAAAAGAGACAAACACAAATAACACGTACACTAGCTGCAGCTGATTAAGACACGATGAAGACATACAAAGAAGAAGGGACAAATAATTTCGGCTATTGATATGAGGCCGCAAATCCCGCGTGACTTCTTCTAACGGAAGCTATGATTGGCGCAAAACTACCGCTCGACAGTTTCTGACATAATCTTACTCTTAAAAAATGCAAGCTGTTAACTTCTAAAATTCGCTTACGATTATATCCCGGTTATGCGGGGAAGCTGTTTAAATATTTAAACGTGAATCCTGAAGAAAAAGACCATTAAAAATTAAAAAGTTATTCAAGAGGAAATTAAAGAGAATTATTATAACACACACACACACAAAGTTGTTGAATGGGATGTTTTACTTATTTATTTCATGTTGAGGTGATCTATTTTAAGGCTGTTTTCGCCATATGTACGACAGTGTGGACTTAATGCGGAGCACATTTTCAGGCAGAAAAAATGCCTCAATTTTTATAAAAATTGGTGACATTGTAACTCATGGATTTGCTTACAATATAGTATTTTTAGAATTTTAAAATATTTCATAACTAATCAGTTTTTCCTCTTAACATGTAAAAGGATAACTCATTTAGCATTACGATCTAGGAGAAAAAAAGCGAAACACATTTTATAACAGAAAAAAGGGGTCAATTCGAATAAAAATGAGTAGCATGATAAAATTAGTGATTCTCTACAGGATAGTGAAGCAAAAATATAATATTAATGTTGGAGTGCTTTTATATCTGAAAAAATATTCCTAATCGGGGTACTATTCCTTAACATTAACCGAAAACAGCCTTAAGTTGTTAAATATAGGAGGCATCATTCGGTATATATTCCAATTTTATTTCACATTAAGACACAAACTTAAATATGGACGACACTACAAAGAGCACATAGCAAACGGCGATTAATACTATGACTTAGCAGTTACAATAAGCAGCAGCGACCAAGACAGGAAACTGGAGCTTTTATATGAAGCTGCAACCGGAGTCTTGAAATTCGCGTGATTTTTGTGGTCGGAGATTGTACGATGAAAATTCTGATGCAACCTTACTTTAAAAACACCGAGATGTTAATTTTTGAGTGATACACAGTTAGCGATATTCCCGTCAGGCTGACAGCCAATAATAAATTAATTTACGAGGGAGACCTGAAGGATAAGTGAGTACCATTACAAATAAAAATTTTGTTTAAGATGAAATTAAAGGGAATTATCTCTCTCTCCCACACGTTGAGGTATGTTAATTTAAAAATTATAATTATATACAATTATAGATTTTTACTTAAGATTCCTTACGATATACATTACACAATATAAGTGTTATATAAAAGTAACAACAAGAACACACGGACAATATGCAAATGGGCAAAATCTTTCTTTTTTCATTTAAGAAGTCTCAGCTTATGTACTTCTCCTATGGGAATCTCTTGAAATATTTCTTAACCACATGATTTCCAGGTTTTAGCATGCTGATTGGTCAGATTCGGTGACCTATGCAATATTTCATCTTCCTACAAAATGTAATGACGTGGTTTTTTTTTAAAGACAAAAGTTGCTTATAAGATTGGATTTTCCATTAGGCGGATGAATGAAAAGAATTAAGTATCCCAAGATGTCTTGGAGGGTTCAAGACCATCTTGAATTTTAAAAAAAATGTTCAAGAAAATTGAAACAGAGCATTATCCCACACTATATACGGTCATGCAGCTTTATTTAATTCTTTAGTAATGTTTCGTATCGGTAAACGGCTTTTATGCCTTGAATAAAATGCCACTGACCAAAATGCTCAGCTGTAACAGGTGGATTTATGCTCGGATGATGTAACTAATTTTTCATTTGCGTGATAAAAATGTTTGGGTGAAATGGGCCGTTAATGCGCTGTGTAAACTGCGACTTTTTTTTTAAATCTATAATGCACTTAGGTCTTTTGAACACAAATTCTGTTCTTCATGCTTTGAGACCTATTTCTCTTTCTCGAGGATTCATGAAATCAATTCTTCAAAGCTATTTCAAATCTTTATTAACTTTACAAGCTTACTTAATGAGCTCAATTTTGATTTATTAAAATAAGCATTATTTGTTTTTCAAATAATATGCATGTAGGCATCTATATTACTTTGAAAATCTTGACGCCAAAACCTGTTCAGATCTTATGAGAGTATTACTACGAATAATGTAACTTTCGCAACGCCATCTTACACTTTAAAATAATCTACAACCGGGATATCAAACTCGCAGTCCGCGGGTCGCATGTGGCCCGCAACGAACATTTTTGCGGCCCGGCCAATACATCGGTACACAATAATAAATAATAAAATAACAAACCGGATAGGAAGAATTCGCTAAGCGTTTTTTTAATTGTATTCCTTTTTTTTTTGTTATTTGTATTCCTTTGGTGTTATTAAACAAAATGCGTACATTTGAATATACCACAATTATAGGTAAATACGATACCTGAGCATAAATGATATCTAAAATATATCAAAAGTTAGGCTACTAAATTTTTGATGTTTGAAAAATCTTGAATTACTTTAAAAATATTCAAGCAAAATGCTTTAAGAAAAGTTAATTATTTAGCAGTTGAGCATTTAATCAACAATAATTTGTTGTTGAACGATAAGCTGAAAATATACATTATTAATAAGACATCCTGGTAAAGCTGTTAAAACAGCTGATTGGCGTAAATTTTATATAGTCAGTGTGCAATAATATGTGTCTCAGTTCCATAACTCTGGTATGGATTTGTGCACGTAACAGAAAATATTTTGTTCTCGGAAAATGAGACACATATGATATATAAGATTATTGCTTAGTTCATATAACGGTTATTGATTTGTGCAGTTGCTCCAAGTGCAGTTTGCAGATGGTTATCTTGCCCCAAGATTCTCAAGCAATTCTGGGATTTGAAAGAAGTATGTCAGTTTTTAAAAACTTAAAATCAAGACACAAGCTTATTTTCCAATCCAATATAGATGCAAACTTTATCTTTCATGGTTGATAAAACCAAACACTTAACCGATTTAAATTTATCGTTGCAAGGAAATCATCAGGTTATTACGAACGTGTTTGACATAATGAAAGCACTCAAAAGTAAGTTCGTTGGGAAAAGCAACTGAAAAAGGAAGATTTAAAGCACTTCTTTACGTGTCACATGAACAAATCAAGTTTAGATGATACTGCATTATATATCAAAAATACGTAGAATAAATTTCAAATCTTAAAACTGAATTTGAAACAAGACTTAAAGATTTTAATTCTTTGGGAGACAAATTTTGTTTGTTTTCCCAAATAATATGGACTTTTTATCCAACCACATGCAAGTAGAGGTGATCGAGATTCAGTGCGACTTAAATTTGAAAGCTAAATTCATTGAAGTGGGTGTATCTGAATTTTACAAATATTTACACACAAGCCGGGTTTGAAAATGCTTGAAAATTCACATATGAAATTATTATCATGTTTGGAAGTACTCATCGGTGAGAGCAGTTATTTTCAGTTATGAAAAGAAATAAGTCTGTTAGAAATAGTATCAATGACACTCACCTTGGATCAGTTTCGGAAGTAATCACTGCGTACAAAGTTTCCCCGAAAGTAGGAAAGATAATAGCAGAGAAGAGATGTTAATGTCAGGATGTAAACATCAAATTTTTCTCATTCTTTTTTATATGTTTATTAATATATTAGTCGCTTCTATGAATATAGATGCGGCCCACCTCAAGTTAAACCTTGTTTGTTTGGTCCAAGTTAGTTTTTGTGAGTTTGACACTCTTGATCTATAAGCTTGAACAGACAGTAAGAGTAAGTCAAATGCATAGTAATGGCAAAATAAGTTTCAAATATCAAAAATTTGTAGGAAATAATTTTCCTAGATTTCTCTTTTCTTTACATAATTACTAAATGTGAGAGAAAATCTATGGGTCCTACACTGCAAAGGCAAATTAATTTTAACTTAATATGCTTCGGTGAGTGAGAGTTATATTAATATCAAACTTTTAAGCAACACGAGAGCTGTTGGCAACGGACATCGAAATTTTGAACCTCAGTTAAGTGACAAGGACGACACCTGAGCCATCACTCTCTCTCCAAACTACCTCACCATGCCAACAGGAGGACATTGCACATCGACAGATTTGATTGTGCATCAAAACCCTCTACATGGCAGGTCTTCAGTGGGCACTCGAACCTACGACACGTCGGCCAGGAGTTCGGGACCATAACCACTAGATACAGTAGCCCTTAATATGTGGTATGAAAAATCACGCTTTTATCGAAAGCTTCTAAATTTAAAGGATGCTATTAATGCTATTAATTATTATGCTATTAATTATTATGTGTTGGATGCTATTATGTGTTTTTGTAGAAACTCATGCATTAAAATATGCTGTATTTGACACGACAAAATGAAGTCAGAATAGAAGTGTTACTCTACGTTTCAGCATTAGACTTCAACATTTTTTCTCCCTTTAAATGACACAGTTTTTCTGCTCTGGGTTGCTGTTTACTCGCTGTTTACTGCCTACCTTCGGACCTATTTTTTTTAATATAAAAACAAATTTTTGAAACAAATTGAGTGCTTTTAGGAAGAAAAAAAATATGTAAATACATAAAATTTTTTAAATAAATATTGTACTTTTAGAAAAATTGGTTGTTTTCGAGGAAATTTTACCAAATTTTTACTAAAACGCGTAACACTGTATAAACATTTCTAATACAATTATCATAATTTTCTTTATACACAATATACATATTACGGTGCTCTTCAAAATGAACCAAATTCTAAGAGAAATATTAAAATACAAAAAAATTACAGACAATTATACATAATAGTATGAAACTTTTGACATTTTTTAAGTTTTTTCTTTATAAAAACTTCCCTAAAGGAAAAAATATTTGCCCTACAACAAAACTTATGGTCCACTTTATGAAAAATAGCATAATAAACATTTCCACAAAATTTCTAAACGTTATCTGGTTTGGTTCTTAAGATATCATGTATCTGGTAAAGAGTTTCTTTCGAAAGCATAACTTTGAGAAAAACCATTTAAAGTTTTATCTTACCGCCCTTATGCGTTGAGTGTGATGTTTTTTAAAATCACTATAAGTTCATTTCTATTTAGCATAAGGGAAAAAGAAAAACTGTTTTGGAAAGAAAAATGTTCGAACTATAAGATTTTGAAATAAAAAAAAAAACGCCTTATGCAGACGAAAAACGTCATTTTCAAAGTAGGCAGTCACCTTAATTATCTATATTGCAACGAACGTCATACAAAAGACAAATTAGGAATGTTCTCTCTCTGAAATGAGAATAGTGCACAACACAAACAACGCTTCATTGGATTCAAACGTAATCGTAAGCTTTAAAAAGAAAGAAACTACTCGCGTGCCTTATTATGGTTATTTATTTAATTAAGTAATTCTATATAAAAAATATATATAGATTTAATATATTATGTGATAAGAAATACGTAAATCTATAGATTCTTATCACGCAGTTTTATTTCGGTTACTTCATAAATTATGCGACTGAACTACTGATTCCCGATTTTACCTCTTTCAGTTTTCCTCATCGTTGAATAACGATTTTGATGGGATTCCTTATTTTTATTTTATTCAGAATTTCATTCACTTACAAATATCAGGATCAAAAATAATAGTATATTGATGATTTTAACAAGATGTATTTTATAAAGGTTTTACTTGATCGTGATTCTAAATAATGAGAAAGTCCTCGAGTAGCTGGAATAGTTTGACTTTAATGAGGTCCATCTCACCGATAGCTCTTCTCTTTTGATGTAAGATTATAAATACAGACGATTCTTGCTAATTTAAAGCTCCAATAATACGAACATTTCGCTAATTCATAGTATATACTCAGCCCTCAGAAAAATTCTTGATATTTCTAACTAAAACAATACGTTTTGGTACATTCATTATTTCGAAGTAAAATCTGTGACTGGTCAGACTACAACACGCGATAATTTGAAATTATCTCATATAACTCTCGACAATTCGAGTATTCACTTGCATGTAGATTCCTGTAGCAAGCAGGTTGGAGCTTACATGTTTTATGTTTTATTGTCCCTGTTTGTCTCCCCCGTAACTTAGGCTCTTTGATGGTCTGTCATCTCTTTTTTGTGTTTCCCGGTTCCTCACTTTTATTGCTTTCCTTCTTCAAGTGGACAATAGACCGGCCGCACCTGTTGTTAGCCGTCCATATTTTTTGTTTTACACGAGGCCTTGCTATATGTGTTCAGAAAGGATGCTATGCTTTTGTAAAGAAGAGAATCTTAGGATTATGTATTTGGCGTCGGAGTGATAGACGATTTATGACTATTCGGTGTGGCTTATGGCATGTGGTACCAAATAGAGCATGGGGTGGACTGGACCCTGCCTTGAAGAACCAATCGTGTTGGGGACAGTGTCTGAGGGGAACCGAGTGCGAAACGATTTTGTTTCTAATGAGGAAGGGAAGAGATTTGGATGGGGCGTGAAAGAGTCCTGTTCAAGAGGTTAAAAAAGAATTTTTTCCTACTCTCTTTATAATTCGAAGTTTTTCATTGGGGCCTCCAATTTCGAATTACCATGAGTGGACTGTACAATAATAATAATAATAAAAACGGTAATAAATCTACCTCAGTTTAACTCAATGTATTCTTCAGTCTCTTTGAAACTCTCGATGCAGTGGTTCTGAACAAAAACGAAATCTTTTAATTCACGTAGTGAGTAAATTACATCGGATTTAAATTACAAAAGCTCACATGCAAAGTAAGAATACATCACCGATCTAATTTTTATCGAGAGGAAACGGAAGAGAGACCAACACACAAAAACCATTAACTCTAAACAAAGATGAATATCCGGATTATTCCAAAACCTGGTGAATGTATCCGTAACACCGCTGTTCGCTCTCTATTCGCTCATTTGTGCAGCTCAGTAAAAAGGCAGTCTTGCATGATAACTGCGGGTTTATGGAAGTGTACGTACGCACGCACAAATGAGGTTGGGAGTGAAAAAAAAAAGAGGACGGCAGAAATCGCGTGCTAAAATATCTTCACAGAAATTACTATTAGGCAATGTAGGATCGTGACGAGGAGAAATCAAAGAAAACAATTCTTTTGGATTTTTGTTAAATTTTATAGTTACTGCATCGTTATGGAATGTCCTTCCGCGTTTTTAGAAGCATATTTTATCAGCTGTCTCCATTATACGAGAAGGTAAAGAACTAAATAAAATGGGAGATATGGTAACCGTTTCTCAGGTGATTTTAGATCAAAACTGCATCCATTCTGAGTAGTAGTATTCTCGTTAATTTTCGATTCAAATATAAAAAAATATATATGTATCACTTTTATAAGTATATAACAAAAATTGTTATTGAATAGAATAAAAAAATTAAATAAAAATGACCCCAAGAACTTTTTTATAATTTATCATTTACTTCGTTTCATGAAATTCTTTCAATTTAAATAATGCAGTGAATTCAATAGTTGCTAAGAGTACAATTTTTTACCTTACAATATTATTAAATGAAGCCCAGTGGCTGAATGGTTAGTGCATCGCGCTTCCACACCACAGGTCCGAGGTTCAAACCTCGGGCTGGGCAAGGTTAACTCAGCCTTTCATCCCTTCAGTGGGTCGATAAAGTGAGCACCAAGCTTGCTTGGGAACTTAACACTGGGGGGTTCCTGTCAGGATTACCACCTGACCGGAACATCTGCTCATGAACCTCAGGGCCCAAGGTCACGGATACAGTAGGTCTTGGCCCTCACGGGCTGTCGCACCACTGAGTTAAGTTAGTATTGTTAAACGTAATTAAGGCATTTTTAAAAGTCTGAAAATGTAAGAAAGGTCCCCCATTTGTGCTCTGCATTATGCTGATCATCAGTAACGGTAAAATTCCCCTTTCCTTAAAATTCTAGCTGTTTTAATATTAAACATTTCTAAAAATATAAAAGGTTAAAATTATGTGTTATATAATACTTAATGGGACAAATTCTTATGACGTCCTAGTCACATGATAACGGTAATTACGTGTTTCCAGCCAGTCAGCTCATTAATACCTGTGTCATCACAGTCACATAATAAATGTAATACGTGTTTCCACCCAATCAGTTCATACACTTCACTATCGCCAACTTTTACTTTTTGCAGAAACCTTTTTTTAAAAAGTGTATAGTTATCGACAGTAATAACCTACATAGGTAAGCAAAATGTATTTAATTTAAGAGTAATATAAGATTTTTTTTTAATTTTAAAAAACTTTTTGACGAATCTTAATATTTGAACATTTTTATCAAATTTGAAATTATGTCTAAATTTTACAAGGACAAATCTAATGTCAATTTTGAATTCAATGGAGTATGTGATTGCATTTATTATGTGACTGTCATAAATTTAGCCTATTGCTTAACTCACTTATAACATAAAATAATCTATCACCAAATAGATTTGAAAAAAAATCATCCCACCGTAAATTAACTGCACTGATTTATGTATTAAATATTCTGCCGTTATTATAGGATTATTTTGTTATCATGAAGCGCCTTTTAATGTTAAAGTTTCTTCCCCAATAGATACTCAAAGATATTTTTAAGATTAATAGTTTTGGATATTTCAAATTTCTAGATAAGTTTGAAGGTAGAGGTAAATCCTAAGGATATAAAGTATTCAGAAAGTTTTCACTTTAGGCCTTTTTGTTCATTATACTTACAAGCAATCTCAATAGCTGATCTCAACCTTTAGTTGTGTATGATAAATTTTCAAAATTGTATCTTATTTCGAAAATATTTACAAATTTATTTTTCCCATTGAAAAAATGGTTAATTGTTTTATTTTCCAACTCATTGGCAATAACGCTTTGTTTCTTCCTCGAAGTTATCTATCAAAAACAAGAAAATACCTTGGCAGATCATAGAAATGTAGAATATATTTAACGAATACAATGGCCAAAGGGAAAAGCTATTAAATCTTCCCTCTTACATTTTTCACATTTTGTTTCTCTTTAATTTTAAAGACGCACATTCCGGAAAGATAATAGACGATTAAAAATTTAAAAAACGACTTTTTTTGTTACTTCTTTTTATTTAGAAAACGCGAGATGATAAACTAGAGAAAATAAGTTCAAGAAGCAAAAAATAATGACACAATTTTGCAACCTTATTGTGAGAGCTTCAGTTGTGAAAAGGTAGCATAATAAAATTTGACGCATCAGCTGTAGTGTATAAGAGTTTTATCAGACAGATTCAAAATAAATTATAACGTTATTCAAAAAGCATCGCGTGACCTATTACTTCCTGATTTTGTAATTCGCATGATAGCAATTATATAAATAGTGTGAGCGTAGTTCACATGTTAAAACGTTATTATCACACGGTTAATTAGAACTTTACTACTGTTTTATTCTCCGAAATACACAAAAAGTTCCATTTTTGAGGATAGTTTTCTTCAAGATGTCGAGACTTAAAAAAAAATTGAAGTGATAAGAATGAAAAAAATATTAACTAATGAAATGCATATACTTTTTTTTTTAACGATATTAGGAAAACTAAAATTATGATGTTGCTCAGGTTGAGATTACGAGGGAAAGTTAAAAATTACACTTTTCGTTCTACAACTTTATTAAACAAAGGTAAGTGTACAATAGATACATTACTTTTTCTATATAATCTCTAATTGAGCAATGCATTTAATACAGAGAGCCACAAGCTTCCGTATGCCTTCCTGGTGAGATCTGGATTGTAGAGAGGCTGGGGTTAAAACCTCACCTGTTGAATGTTTTACGGTGTTATGGGCTGTGTACGGTCGGGTGTTGTCTTGAATAATTTCGTTTCTAGTGGATAATTTGATAGGCAGAATTGTGACTGCTGTTTAAGGAAGATGAGACCCCATCTATGGTAACTCGCCTACCTACTATAAAGGCTGAAGTACACGGGGCGTGTTTACAAGCTACAAGCCGGCGAGTAAGAAGCCGGCGAGTTGGCGAGTGCGCTAGTTGTCAAGTACACATAAACATTCCACTCGCTCAGTAGCCAAGTAGCTGGCACGTGGAAATATACTGTTTTCAAGACCGTTCTACTCGTTGCTTCTGGACAATCCACAAGCTACTGTCAGTACACTTGGCTAGTTTACAATCTAAATCGCTCAAAAGCCGGCGAGTGGCGTGTAAAGTCGCCGGCAGAGTCAACTTTTTCAAGAGCTTTTTTAAAAGCAGCTTTTAAGCGAGTGCGGTGAGTACACTGGGCTAGTTTACGAGCTGCTTGTAAAAAAGCCGGCTTGTAGCTTGTAAACTCGCCCCGTGTACTTGACCCTTAACTATCTCTCGAGCTTGCTGAATGTTGTCGTCAGTGGTCGAGGTTAACGATCGTACAGCTCCCTCTTTTTGTGTTACGCTCGGTTCGGCCACTTAAACTTTACTCCATAAAACTTCTTTAACGAGGTAAAGCACCTTCCCCGAAAAGGGACAAAATTCTCAGGGGTAGTTTCAGCACCTTTTATGCACTCTGGCCACAAAAATCTGATCATTCCTCGTTGTTCCTCTTTGGTGCAATCTGAGAGTCGAGCATCAATCAATTAATCACTTCAAATATTTTTAGTCTTTCACATTTTTAAATTTCTAAAGAATGCATTAAACTAATAAAGTGTAAAATAGTAGAGTTGGGCTAAATTGATGATGGTCACATGAAATAAATAGAATCACGGGATCTCCATTGACTTCGAAACTCAAACTAGATTTGTACTTGCGGTTGTTTTTTAAAATCTGGATACAATTTCGGATTTGATAATTGGGTAAAGGTGTTCAAACATTAAGATTCTTTAAAAAGCTTTTCAAAATAATAAAAAAAAATTCTTATATTACACAGATACTTTTGAAACAAGTGCATTTTGCTTACCTATGTGCGTTTTCGTTGTTAACAAATATGTGCTATTTGGAAGAAAGTTTCCGTAAGAAAATCAAAAGTTGGCAACAGTAAGGTGCATCAACGGATTGATTGGAAACACGTAATTGAACTCATCATGTGACTATGACGTCTGCAAATCCTAGAGTCAGCGGTTTGAAATTTGTTGATACATACTGAAATAGTTGTTAATTTAACAATTGAATAAAATAGAAACAATTTACCTCCCGAAAACCGGATTCTGCTGCTTGGATATGTAGTGTTCTTTATCACTCAATCTCTGCTTTCCAAGTAGTAACACAATGTAAGCATCAGTCGTGTTCGTCACGTCTGAAGGCTTTAAGTTTAAAGCCTATACAATTTATAAGAATAAATAATAAATTTAGGAGGATTAAACAATAAAAAAAATAGGCAAATAAAATGCAATATGCAGTCGGAAATCCCTTTTCCGAACCCCTATTTATCGAATTTTCTATTGCGAACTTTTTCCTGGAACCAAGAATGTTTTACTTTTTTCTTCGTAAAATAACCACCAAATAACGAAGTGCATGCTCTATTTAACTAACTTTTTATCTTGTAATTCGATTCTTTTCTCTCTATATTTTAAAAATATTTCTGAATATTTCAAATTATTCTCTTTTTTAAACCATTTTATGGTGATCAATGACATTGAACTGATTTTACTAGGTTCCTAATTCACCCTAAGTAACTAAATTGTCGTAATTTTTCAAATAAAATTAATAGTTTTTATTAGTAGTTGAACTTAAGGATGCATCTGGTAATGTATGCTTAAAATTACTGGTTATAAAATAATGAATGTTTAAAAATGCTTGTAGGCTTAAAATTAGAAAATGTCATTAAAATTCATCAACTTGAACGGTAAGTAATTTTTAAAGTTGAAAATACAGTGTATTCCTGGACTTTTTTTTTGTGTGTGTTTTCCTTCTAAATTTCTTTTCGATGGTTAAAATTTATAAAATGAAAAGATATTAATTTACAAAAAAAGTTTAAATAATTACTTTTTTTATATTTGTATAATGTGTATGATTTTGAAATTTATTTTATGTGGTTTTTAAAGTATATTAAAAGACAAATATCCATTTAATTGATTTTTCACACTACGAACTTTTGTTCGGGATTTAGTGACTTTGTTAAATAGAGATTTGACTGTATTTATATTTAACTCTTACTTCTTCAAATTGTATTTTTTCTATTTATATTAAATTTATAGATATTCCCAATTGTAAAATTAGCCATGTAAGTTGAAAAGGAAGAAATTTGGCACCATTAAATTAATTTAACCCTATATTTCAGTCCTAAGCTTAGAATCTCATTAAATTTCTCTTCGATATACAATATGATTAGTAATTTTAATTTTTTGTAATTCTGCTATTCACTTGCCATATATAAAGGGTGTTTTTTTAGAGGTATAGAACTTTAAATTGCAATAAAACAACGATGTATTATTCGATTGACATGAATTTTTTTTTATTTGAAAGATAATCTTGCGGCATTACATTTTAAATATGATCAAGCAAGGCGTAGATTCGTCGAATGGGCCCAAAACGAGATTGCCGTTGTTCCCGATTTTCATATGCGAATTTTGTTTAGCGATGAAGCGCACTTCTGGTTGAATGGCTACGTCAACAAACAAAACTGCCGCATTTGGAGTGAAGCTAATCCACAAGTGTATGTCGAAACACCGTTACATCCAGAAAAAGTGACTGCTTGGTGCGCTTTATGGGCTGGTGGAATCCTTCTTCAAAAACGATGAAGGCCACAACGTTACAGTCAATGGTGATCGGTATAGAGCCATGATTACTAACTTTTTCATTTCTGAACTGAACAATCATGATGTCCAGGAGCTGTGGTTCCAACAAGACGGCGCAACATGTCACACAGCTCGTGCCACAATCGATTTATTGAAAGACACGTTTGGTGACCGCCTAATTTCACGTTTCGGGCCTGTGAATTGGCCTCCAAGATCTTGTGATTTAACACCGCTTGACTATTTTCTGTGGGGCTATCTAAAGTCATTGGTCTATGCGGATAAGCCACAAACGCTTGACCATTTGGAAGACAACATTCGCCGTTTTATATCCGATATACGGCCACAAATGTTGGAAAAAGTCATCGAAAATTGGACGTCCAGATTGGACTACATCCGAGCCAGCCGTGGCAGTCCTATGCCAGAAATCATATTTAAAATGTAATGCCACAAGATTATGTTTCGAATAAAAAATATTCATGTCAATCGAATAATACATCGTTGTTTTATTGCAATTTAAAGTTCTATACCTCTAAAAACACCCTTTATAAGTAATATTTTGCTTTTAATTTTGAATTAACGCAGCATCTCTATAATACGAGGGCTATTAACGACGAAATTCGTAATTCTCAGCCTCAGTCAGGTGACAATTTTTTTAGCTGGTTACCTGGTTCTCAAGTTTCTTTACCTCACCATAAGAGAACTCATCTTCTAAACTCTTCAATTAAAATACACTGCAGAAACCAGTTTTTCACGCAGTAGCTTGAGTGGAATCAGAACTTGAATACACTGCTGGATGTAACGTCATTGAGGAACAGAGTATTATCAAAATAGATATGGAATGTGTAAAAATATAATTTGAACCTTTTAAGCTCAGTGAGTAATAAAATCATTGTGGAATAACTAAGAACAACTAGAGCCGGGGAGGGGGAGCTGTGGAAAGAAATTAATGGCCTTGTAGTGAATATGGTGACGATTTGTAAATATGCTACAGGCAAAGGAGAAAAATAACTTGATGAGTAACTGTGGAGCCCAGGAAATTGTATTCGCTCACCTCCATCTATTTACTACTGATGGGAGGTCGTCGGTCCCTAAGGTTGCAACTGTAATTTTTACATCTGCCCTGTTGTTGTTTACAACAAATGGAATTTGGTGAATGCGTCTCTTTACCCCACCGAAAAGGGTGACGCGTTCCCACGCCTGAAAGGGGGCATTGTTCTCATAAATTATATCATGGTATAGGGGGTGTCATTAGGATTTTCCCGCGCTTGGGGATGTCACTGACCGTGAGACGGTATTCATCCGCTGACTATAGACCAATCAGACATAATGATTGAGTTAAAGTAAATAATCCGCTCCAGAATACAGGAGCAAGCCACCGTGGGATAAAAGCGGATGCACCCCGAATTGTCGCACTCTCTCTCTCTTTTTTGACGCACTCTCTGACACCCACTTGGTCTGACACGTCCCTTCCAATTAGTCACCGCAGGTGGGGACTCCAGGCAGCGACATGACTCCTCTCCCTCGATCTCTATCAGTTAAGTAAATCTTTATGCTTTAACTTAATTTCAATCTTATTGTGTTAAAATATCTTAATGATTTTCTTAATTTCAATCTTATTGTGTTAAAATAAATTAATGATTAATCAAAAGAATGTCTTTTGATTTAGCGTACCGTTTATTTGTCTTTAAAAGATCTAATGTTTAAACTTAAGCTATAATGTGACGCTGATAGAAGAGTAGAACCGGGTTTTATTTAAAATGGAATTAATGGGAATAATTTAATTAGTTTAAATTAAGTAAGCGTCGCATTATCTGGTGCCAGTGGCCAGGATTTTAAATTTTTTCGGTCGTCGGAAATATTTTTTTACATCCTTTGATATTGTAAACGTTTCTCGATGGGTCACCAAAACAAAATTTTTATTGTGTGCTATTCCAGTTGTGAAAATTTTTTTTTCTTGTAGTAATTTTTTTTATTATTATTTAGATACTTAGAGATGCTGTTAATGTATGTCTTTTTCTTATGCTCTTTGTTAGTATATGTATGTGTGTATTCATAATCTTAGCTAATCTAGCTATGATCTCAATTTCTTATGTGTTGATATGTTTGTATTGTGCATTTTAGTGTGTTCTATTTTTTTTCCCGTTTAATTAATTCGAGAGTATATTGTCATATGGAGTACGTGTTTCGTTGCTAGTTAACAATTTTTTTTTTTTGGCACGAATGTTTGAAGTGGTTCAGTTAATTGATTATGCTTACTGTTCTGAGCGATTTAAGTGTTATGAAGATGTTATTTCCGATAAAAGTTCGTTAGATGTTGCGCTGTTTAAATTAGAGAAATTAACTGTGTTAAATTTTGATAGTAATTGATTAGGTGTTTATGGCTGTAGTACTTGGAATTTGATATTGAAGTGACACGGTTAGTAGTTTTTGAGAAAAAAAAATTTGTTAAATGTTTATTTGTGCAGTATTTGAATTTAGAGCTATTAAAGTGTACGGAAAAGGTTCAGTTTTGACGGAAATAGTTATTACGTGTTCATTATGTTTGCGCTTGAAATTTAGTTTTTCTTTTTTTTCCCGAGATGTTAAGGTTTGTCAATTCTTTTTTTGTTAATCTGCTGTTCTGGTTGAGATGAGATTTTAATTGTTGGAGCGATGTTGTGTTTGGGGAATAAGTATTGGTTATATATCGAATTTTTTGTGTGGACATGTAGAGCATGTTAGAGCATTAGACTTCGTAAATGCACTTGATTTGTTGTAATTTTTTTCCCTCTCCTTGTTTCTGTTAAAATTTGATTTGGAATTGTCATGCAAATTAATTTTTTGGGGTCATTTTGTCGCTTGGAAGTTTTGTGTGTGGTTTGAATCTTGGCGTTCTTGGCCGGCTACTCGATATTGAAATTTTGGTTTTTCTCTTACATTTAATTCACATACTTTCCGCTGGAATTTTTTTTTTATAACTATGCAACTTGTGTCATGTCGTTTTCTGATGTTTAAGTGAGACATTGTTGTAATTAGTTATTTAATGAAAATTTAGTGCAATTTTTTTTATGCAGTTTGTTTTATGTCTTGATTTTATGCTTAAATGACATAGTGTTGTTTGTGGTTAATATCAATTTTAACTCTAGATAAAATATTTTTATGCTGTGTGTTTTGTGCAATATATTAAATAAATTTTGTGTAATGCAAGTGTTATTCAATGATAATCATGTACGTACGTCAATTTTTAATTTTATAAATTTTAAGCTTTAATTTATGTTTGCAAAAAAAAATCAAATTTTGGGGTCTCTGGACACCTGTCATGAAATTTGAATGTTGTTACGATGCATACATATTTAAAAATTTTTTTTTCATCTATTACATAATTTGTGTTGTGATTATTATCTAGTAATTTTAATTTTTTTTTCATACAAAAGGTTCTTTTATTGAATAACTTAGTTTACGCTGATTTGATTGTGTATAACTGTGTACTTTCTGGTTAAATTTTGATTTTGCATAGAAGATTAATTTTTTTTTGGTAACGGCATTTTGTTAGAATTAATTTATTGCTAAATTTTGTTGGTGTATCAATTTTAAGTGGTTGTATATTTCTAAATGATGATAACATTGGAATTTATGTTCGTTAAGTTATGGATAGAGATGGTTGTTTGAATATTTTTCCTACGGAATTATGTTGAAACTTAATTTTTTTCGTTCATGTTGTTTTGTTATGTGAGATGATTGCTAACTTTGATTTAAAAATTTCTGGTGTTTCGGTTAGGTGTTTCAATGCTCATTTAATTTTTGTGTTGTTTGTTTTGCTATAGATTTGGAATTTTTTGTTGTTGTTGTTTATTCAGGGGTTTAGATTAATTGTGGTTGTTAAATTAATGTGCAGTCAATAATTGTGTCTCGCTTGTGTGCTAAACTTTACTAGGAATTGAAGGTTTTGTTTGTCGAGAAAGTATTTCTGTTGGTTTAGATTAATTGTGGTTGTTAAATGAATTTGCAGTCAATAATTGTGTCTCGGTTGTGTGCTAAACTACTAGGAATTTTAACGTTTTGGTCGGTCGATATGGTATTTTTTTTTCGTTGATGCTAGGCTTACATGTGTTGATTTATGTTAGTGCGTGGGTAGATTATTTAACTGAGTGTTGATGTTGATTTAATTTTTTTGTTCTGAACTTTAATAAGTAGTTCTGCTTGTTATTTGGTAATAAGTTTTTTTTTTGTTGTTGGTCAGATAATGGTGTTGAAATTTTTTTGTCCATTCGTTTCGAAAACGTGGGGAGAGCTTTTGTCCGCACCTTTTTTTCGTCGGTAATCCCCTCCCCCCGCACGCGATCCGGTCAAGGGCGGGATACTGTTTGTTGATTGGACATTCTGTTTCTTGGTTACTCCTTTTCGCAGGGACGCCTCCCCGCGAACAGCACAGTTCAGGGGTGGAATTTTTGGATGTCGGATTCTTGGCGCCTTAGGAGGGAAATTCCCCTCACGCCCCCCTGCTGTCGCAATATGAGATAAGGGACTCAGCAAAATTTTTTTTTCCAAAGGGTTTTATCTCGACGTGGATTCTGCCTCGCGACGCCGTCATGAACGGTCACGAAGGCAACCGCTCCTCGGAGCAAGCGAACGGGAACTCCTCCCGCGATCCTGATGCTGTTACACGCCCGGAGAACATTGACTCTCTCCCACCAAACGTGCATTGCGCACGCATCCGATCCCTACAAAAGCTTATCAGATATGCGGAAACTCGCATCCGTTATCAGCAGGAGCTGATCGACATCGAGACTTTCGATCAGAGAGACACTGATGCTGCTCAACTCCAATCCTACATCCATGCCAAAGGGGCAACGGAACTTGACTGCAACTTGAAATTGGGTGAGTTAAAGCTTCTCTTTCCTTGCCCAGTCAAAAACTGCAACCATAATACCACAAACGGGCTCAACGCTACCCGTCATAAGAAAAGAGCGGCGGAATCCTGTATTCTTCCCGCCTCTTTTAACCCCTACTCTAAGGAGACTAACTCCACATCAAAAAAGACAAAAACTAATGATAAAGATACCTGCAATAATACCGCAGATATAAATAATCGCAAAGAGCTGCCCGAAAATTCCATTCCGGTAAATAACCCCTTCTCGGTCCTCACAATCGACGACGACGATATGGAAGTCGCCGGCCCAGCTGAAAATAATAACTTCGCCCAACCTAAAGTTAAGCCCATTATGCTTAAATTTAATAAAAATTTCAACTTAATTCTGCAACACCTAAATAGAAAATACCCGGACTCAGTAAATAAGCTTACTGGAGAATACATCAAAATCACTGCTGCTAATATCGACCAACATGGTGAAATCACCAATGAACTTAAAGAAAAAGGTGAGGAATTTTACGCAGTTCCCAACCCCGGAGATAGACCCCTTAAAATGGTCCTGAAAGGCCTCCCCTCAAATACCGATATCGATGATATCAAATACGACCTGGCAAACCAAGGTCTGCCCGTCATGAAAGTTGCACAGCTGACGCAACGTAAGTCAAAATTCCCTCTTCCCCTTTTCCTCGTCGAAGTTAGGAAAAACGTTCCGGACAGTCGGGACATACGCGATATTAGCACTTGCTGCTTTATGTCCATTACTTGGGATTCGTTCCGCAGAAGACCAGGCCCATCGCAGTGCTACAACTGCAACTACTTCCATCATAGTTCGCTTAATTGCTCTATTAAAACTAGATGCTTGAAATGCGGCCAGGAACATCGGACAAGCGACTGTTCGATCACTGAAAAAATAGAAAACCCGAAATGCATAAATTGCAACGCTACAGGTCACATGGCAAACTGGAGCCAATGCCCAAAATTCCCCAAAATCAAGCCCAAAAAGGGTGACGCCCAAAACGATAGGAATAAAATTAACATCAACGAAAATAGACCCACATTTAACTCCAATAAAACCACCCCAACCATCAGCTACGCAAATGCTGCCAAAAATGAACAACAGATGGCAGCACGAAAACCTGTTTCTGAGCCGGCGACGAACTCTTCTGAGTCCAACTCCGAGACTAACATTCAAAACCCCGCCCCTTGCTCGGATATCTTCCTAGCAATCCGCGAATTCCGAAACTTCTTCGGAAAACATCCCGAACTAATAACCATTGGGAAAGCCCTGAGAAACGCCTCTTCTGAGGAAGAAAAAATGGACATCTTTTACGAGGCAATGGCCTCAACCTCTAACAACCAGCTATGAATTTAGGCCGCTTTGGACTCAGAGTTGCCTCATGGAACGCCAACGGCGTTTCATCCCGTAAAATCGAACTAATTAACTTTATAAATAAGCACTCCCTTGATTTAATCCTCATACAAGAAACACATCTGAGACCAGGTGTAAACTTTAAGATCCCTAACTTTACAACGTACAGAAACGACAGATCCCAACCACATACTCATGCATCCGGTGGTACTGCTATCTTAGTCAAATCCTCTCTCAAACATCATCTCATTCCAACACCACAGCTCGGAGTGGTGGAAGCAACCTCGGTTGTTCTTACACCCCCGAACGACGACCCACTACTTTTAGCCTCAATCTACATTCCACCAGCCACCAACCCAGCCACAGCTATTAGCGACCTGGAAGTGATTTTTTCCCTAGGACACTCTTCCATCCTGTGCGGAGATTATAATGCCCACCATACAGACTGGGGCTGTATTTCTAATAATCAAAGAGGCCTTCTCTTAAAAAACTTCACAGACGACACGGACACCGATTTACTAGCCCCGCCCACACCAACACGTTTTGGCTATAACTCCGCCTCCACAATAGACTTCGCTCTGACGAGACATTTCCACTGGAGAACCAGTATAAATTCCGTCTCAGAGCTCAGCTCCGATCACAACCCCATCATCCTAAACTTTAAAACTTCAATTAAATTTGATTTCCCAACCCGTACAGTCACAACGGATTGGAACCTTTTTAGACACACCCTCAAAACTACCACTTCATTCCAACCAATCACAGCACACTCGAGAGAGGATATCGAGAAGCTTACTGCTGACATCACCTCCAACATACTACACGCATACGATCTCTCATCCAAGCCTATCCAAAACAAAAATAAAACTTTTATCGACAGTGATCTTAAATCACTCTTCAAACAACGAAATAGAGCCAGGAAAACCTGGCAATTCACGAGAGATCCCAACGACAAAACCATCCTAAACAGACTTCAAAATAAAATACACAGGAAAGTAAACGCTTTATCACAAAAACAATGGGAGGACAAACTCACTTCTCTAGATCCCGAGGACGGTTCCCTTTGGAACATGGCCAAAGGATTTAGAAAGAAGAGATCCCCCATCTCGGCCCTGACAGGCCCCACCGGAATTGCTTACACAGACGCCCAAAAATAGCAAATGCGCTAGAAGACCAATTTCAACTTAATAATATTCAAAATCCTGATACTGACACTCAACACATGAGGCTTGTTGATAGGTTCTTTATCAACGACAATAACTTCGATGACACCCCCATTAGCACTAAACCCTCCGAACTTCTTCAATATATTAAAAAATTAAAAATTAAAAAGCCCCTGAAATGACAAAATTACTAACAAAATGGTTTTAAATTTTCCCATTTCTATTATCTTTCAACTCACTAACCTCATTAACAAGATCCTGTACACTGGTCATTTCCCACAAGCTTGGAAAACAGCCACAGTTATACCGATCCTCAAACCCGGTAAAGACCCCACGTTGGCGACATCACATCGCCCTATTTCACTCCTACCTGTCCTCAGCAAACTCGCTGAAAGAATAATTTTAAACAGGCTCAATGATCACCTCCAGAAAAATGACATCCCTCATTCCCCAACAGCACGGTTTCCGTGCCAATCTTTCCACATCGCACCAACTTCTGCGTGTGGTTGAATACGTCAAAACCGGATTTGCGGAAAACAAGTCAACTGGGGCTGTTTTCCTCGATATTCAAAAGCTTTCGACAGAGTCTGGCACTATGGCCTACTCTATAAACTCATTCGTACTAACACCCCTACTTAATTAAAATTATCAAATCCTTCCTAGAAAATAGGAACTTCTCGGTCCTTGTCAATCATTCATACTCTCCTCTCAAAACATTTCTGCCGGCGTGCCACAAGGCGCGTTACTCTCTCCAACTCTTTAACATCTACGTCAATGATATCCCTAGAACAAGCTTCTCGACTATCTGCCTTTACGCGGACGACACAGCAATTCTGGTGCAAAACGCAAACCTACAAATACTAGCACATCAACTACACAAACACTTGGCGAGACTGGAACACTGGCTCTCCACCTGGAAAATCGCACTGAACGTCGAAAAACGGAGGCAGTCTTCTTTTCTCGCAACATTAAGAAAAAACCACCTAACATATATATCCAAAACAAACACATCCCCTGGTCTCAAAGCACCAAATACCTGGGTGTTATCCTTGATAAAAGACTCACTTTCCGACAACACCTTATACAACTTAGAAAAACTTCAGAATTTCCGTGGCTAAAATCTACCCCCAATTTCCCGGAATTCCTTTTTTATCTCTCAGAAACAAATTGCTTATTTATATGCAAATTTTAAGGCCCACCCTGATTTACGCCTGCCCAATCTGGGGTCATGCAGCCCACTCAAATATAAATCAAATTGAGATCGCCCAAAACTTAATCCTACGAACCATCACCAAAGCAGACTGGTACATACGAAATGCGGACATCAGATCTGCTCTAAATATTAAAACTCTAAAAGAAGTAATCAAGAAAATATCAACTAAATTCTTCAACAATATAGACGCCCATGACAATAGAGCAATTCTCTGTATAGAAAAATACCCAATAAATCCCCTCTTTAATCGCCCAAGAAATATTCTTGCAAATTCATAACTTCAAAAACTTTTTTTCAATCTGCCCTACCATCCTCTTCCGGCAGACTCTCTCTCCTCCAATAGGAGCAGAGCGAGCTGACCAACCCCGACCGCTGCTCTCATAGCAGTTTTTCACTTCAAAGTCCCGTACATCCACCCCGCCCACCCCGAGTGGCTGCTTCCCGATTGGCCGAGCCAAATTCACCCTAATGTTCCCAAAACCCCGATTTTTCGCGCAGCTCCCAGACGGCCCTCGCAGGTGTTGCGGCTCGCCGCATCGCCTAGGGCTGCGGTAGCCCAGTGGTTAAGGTATCCAACCATGGCAGGCATGTCATGAGTTCGATCCAAGTACCACTAAAGACCCGCCGTGTAGGGCAGCGATGCACGTTAAATCTGTCGAGAGCTGAAACGTCCTCCCGTTGGTGTGGTGTGGTAGTTAGGAGAGGGGGGTGCCAGCTCAGGTGTCGTCCACGTCACTTGACCATGGTTCAAAATTACGTGGTCCGTCGCCAAAAGCCCTCGTGTAGCTGAACAGTGCGACGTTAATATTAACTCAACTCGCCGCATCGCCTGTGCCGGCTTTTTTCCCCACTTTCTCAAAATAAACTTACCATCTATATTTAAATTTCAAACTTTCCACTTATACTCTATACTTCCCCCCCACATCAAGTAACTCTCCCCCACAAGTGTCTTTCACTTCCAAAAAAAAAATACTTTTAAATTTCAATATTCAATACTTTAATGCAGTTCTGGGCTAAGGTAAAGCCGAAGCAAAGCTCACCCACAGTTCCAAAGATAGGAGGTGAAGTTTCCCTGCGGGAAACAAGTACTCCGACAACATTTCCACGTATATCCAAAGGGTTTTCGTTTTTTTTTCTCCCCCCTCCCCTTGTTTCCAGTTTTTACGTTAGGGTGCTGTTGCTATGAGATTCCAGTTTCATGAATTTTTTTTTTGGTTTGAAAATGTTGGAAGAGGATTGGGTGTGAAATTTTTTTGTTGTTTCACTACGTGTTTAAGGAGTTAGATAAGTTTGAGTTAGGGATTTCGTGGAATATTTGAGAAAGTTATTTGAAGGAGATAGATAAAGTTTGCACTGATGAATTTGTTGAAGAATTGGGAGTTTTTTTTTGTTTTTTTTTTCATGGAGATAGATAAGTTTGTTCAAAGTACGTTTATTCAATAGTTGTTTTTATGGAAATGGATAATTGAGTTGAAAAGAAAGTTATATGGTTTATTTGAGAAAATTGTTTGATGTACAGAAGGATATTTTGATTTAAGGATTTTGGGCAAAGGAAATTGAGTTGATATAATTATACAGTTCATTTAGAAAGTCGTTTTGATGTAGATAGGGTAATTTGAGTTAATGATTTGGTACGGTTTCGAGTAATTAAGTTGATGAACATAGATAAGTTGAATTAATGATTGTGTGGTATATTTAATAATGTTTTGAGATGCAATTAGGAAAGTTCGAGTTGAGGATTATGTGAGATTTTGTGTACCTAAGCTGATGAGCATAGATGGGTTTAGTTATTGGTATTGTGGAAAAGTCGATTAATTATTTGGATGTTGCAGATAAGTCTAGTTAGTGTTATTGGGTATGTGAGATTTTGTGTACATAAGCTGATGAGCATAGACGGGTTTTGGTTATTGGTATTGCGGAGAAGTCGATTAATTATTTGAAAGTTGAAGATAAGTCTAGTTAGTGTTATTGAGTATGTGAGATTTTTGTAAATAAGTTGATTAGCATAGATGGTTTTAGTTAATGGTATTGTGGAGCAATCGATTGATTATTTGAAAGTTGCAGATAAGTTTAGTTAGTGTTATTGAGGCATAAGATGTGAACGATCTGAGGTAAAGGCAATTTTTGGATTATCGAGGACTCATTTTAAGATTACTGAGAATTTTAGGTTGGTGTTATAGAATTATAATTGAGTTATTAATTCGAGGATTTTCGATGAATTGAGTTAGCGGTATTGTTGTAAATCGAAGATCTTGTGTTTTTTTTTTCGTGTTTGTATATTTGTTGCGCGTATAGTGAAACATTTTGAGTTTTTTTTTTTTTATTATCTAGACTTGATACATTGTATTACATAGAGTGTTAAAAAGTTATGTTGATTAGTTTAGCGATTTTTTTTTTATCTTGGAATTTATGTTTAATTATGTGTAACACTTGCAATAATTTTCTTTTAGTTAAATTACTTTACTCTGTATGTGTCGCCTCATATGACTTGGGTTGCATATCAATTTTATGTTTTTAATTTTTTTTTCTGAAATTTTCAACTGCACTTGTGATTTCTGGAATTCATTTCTCAAATGGAAATTCGAATGTATTGAATGTGGAAGAAATTTTTTTTTCCTCTCAAATTTAAATTAAAGGCATTAATCGCTATAGTTAATTTTTTTTTACAATCGGATTTGCAAATTTTTTTTTTATCTTAATTTCAGTCTGTCTCTTGTGCAGGCGTTTGCGGCATGCAGCAAATCGTTTGCGCAAGGAATGGCATGTATTTTTTTTGTGTTGCATTTGTAAACAGTGGGGGTGCATACTGATCACATGCGCACTCATAATTTGCAATTCTAAATTTACAGTAATTTTTTTTCGTAATTTCATTTGTAACCAATGCTCGTAGTGAAGTTTTCTTTTAAAATTCCTTAGGCTACACAGCATTCTTACAGGTTATAAATTTTTTTTTTATCATTTAAACGATTCGTTAATTTATAGAATTTTAATTTGCAAATCTTAATTAATTACGTTAATTTTTTTTAAACTTTCATTTGTAACCAATGCTTGTAGTGAATTTTTTAATTTCTTAGGCTATTAAGCATTCTCCGAGGTTATAAATTTTTTTTCTCCACCTATGCACACCCATCGTTTCAAACTCTAAAATTTTTTACTTTTACTTAATTATTTTCATTAAATATTGTTATCAATGCTCTTAGTGAACCATTGAAATTTCTTATGCTTTGAGTATGTGAATAGTTCTGCTAGTAATTTTTTTTGGTGGTCTGGGACATTCACTTCACATTAGTCGTGTCAAGATTTCGATGTTAAACGATTATGAGGTGTCTGTTTCTGGGTGCCACGCTTGAATTGTATGTAGATGTTTTCACTAGCGTTTATTTTTTATCAATGTATTTTGTTCAATACTCCTATGTGTGGTTATTGTGAGTAGCGCAGTTGTTAGATACGCAAATTTTGATTTTTTTTTATGTGTTACTTGTCTTAATTTTTTTTATTATTTAGTGGCACACGATTCTTTGTGATTATTTAATTAATTCTATTTGTCATTCTGTGTTTGATGTTTTTGTAAATTGTTTGGGTGATCCATACAGTGATTTTTTTTCCTCTTCGTACATGAACGTAATTGTAGTTGTTGATAGTTAATTTGTTTTTCCCTCACGGAATTGGGTAGGAACTTTGGAAATTTCTTATAATTTTTTTTTTAAATTCTTATTTTATGTTATGAGAGGTAAGAGGAGTTGAAGGTTGGTGCTTGGAGTCTTCAACGGCGGTCACAAAGGGCCAAGTTTTATTTGTGGTTTCATTACTGATATGGTTTCCCTGGGAGACAAAGTTTTTTTTTATTTTTGCAGTTTAGCAGATTTTGTAGAGATGTCGAAGCGCTGATGGAGCTGCGGGCATCATGGACGAGTATGGGCAGAGCCCCTACTGGATTCAAACAGCACCGGAACACCACAAGAACGACGAACTATAGTGCTTTCAGTGAGATTACGACGCTCCAGACATTTTTTTCTTTTCTCTCCCATCAGGACGTTGACAGCTGTTCGTGAACCAGGAGTCTGTGAATTTTTTGGACTTTGATATAGACATTTTCATCAATGAATTTTTCTTGTGTTGGATGTGCCGACGCTAGGGCAATTTTGTATTTACATTTACTTAACTGAAATTTTTGTGTTTCATTATTTTTAGTTTTGTTAATCTGAAAGAGGGGAGGAGTGATGGGAGGTCGCCGGTCCCTAAGGTTGCAACTGTAATTTTTACATCTGCCCTGTTGTTGTTTACAACAAATGGAATTTGGTGAATGCGTCTCTTTACCCCACCGAAAAGGGTGACGCGTTCCCACGCCTGGAAGGGGGCATTGTTCTCATAAATTATATCATGGTATAGGGGGTGTCATTAGGATTTTCCCGCGCTTGGGGATGTCACTGACCGTGAGACGGTATTCATCCGCTGACTATAGACCAATCAGACATAATGATTGAGTTAATGTAAATAATCCGCTCCAGAATACAGGAGCAAGCCGCCGTGGGATAAAAGCGGATGCACCCCGAATTGTCGCACTCTCTCTCTCTTTTTTGACGCACTCTCTGACACCCACTTGATCTGACACGTCCCTTGCAATTAGTCACCGCAGGTGGGGACTCCAGGCAGCGACATGACTCCTCTCCCTCGATCTCTATCAGTTAAGTAAATCTTTATGCTTTAACTTAATTTCAATCTTATTGTGTTAAAATATCTTAATGATTTTCTTAATTTCAATCTTATTGTGTTAAAATATCTTAATGATTTTCTTAATTTCAATCTTATTGTGTTAAAATAAATTAATAATTAATCAAAAGAATGTCTTTTGATTTAGCGTACAGTTTATTTGTCTTTAAAAGATCTAATGTTTAAACTTAAGCTATAATGTGACGCTGATAGAAGAGTAGAACCGGGTTTTATTTAAATTAATGGGAATAATTTAATTAGTTTAAATTAAGTAAGCGTCGCATTACTACTAAAGCATGAGCGAAGACGTACATTGTGTGCTGAATAGCAACGAACAAAGATCGAATCATAAATCTAAGCACTGAAATGCAATTTTCACCCCTCAAAATTACCTTAACCATGTAGGCTCTGATTAAAACTTTCGTTGGTTTGTTACTGGGCAATCCTCCAAATAATCCTTCCTCACCTTCAGTGATGGGTAGCGAAGGATCCATGACGTGAGGAGGTAAGGGAGTTTTGTACATTCTGAAGCAACCCTATAAGTGAAATATATTATCATTAATACTTTTTAATTATTTAAAATGACACGATTATTAGTATTGTAAATTTTCATAAAATTGGATTAATTTGATATCCAGCATATATCATTTCCTCACAGCTGCTGAATTTCTTTAAATAGTTTATATAACTTTCCCGAATCATTTGAAAATTAATTAAATATAGTTGTATTTATATTAACCGAGCATGACTGTGTCATTATTTTAAATCTTTACCTTCATATTGCATTTCATTTGCTTTACCTTTGTCTCATTAGTATTTAAAATCTTAGTTATTTTAGGATAGGAACTTGTATTATATTAATATTGTTAAGTGATTAATCGTCTTTCAAATGCAGGAAAGATCCATGAAATCATCCAGCAGGCTCTTTTAGAGTAAATTGTAATTTATTATGGAACATTCTGTACAATACACTGAACCAGTTTATTCTGTACTGGTTCAGTGTATTCTACGCTAGAAGTCTGTGCGTTTATCCAAAGAGACACCACCCCAAACACAAACACTGTTTAATCCATATGAATCTCTTTCAAGGATGCGTCATGAATGAAAACGAGTTCCAAGTTTTCTCCAAATTAAAATACGCCTACTATCGCTTTCCAGGCTAAACTTAGATCTATCCGTAAAGAGAACCGCCGTCCCTTGATCACGCGTCCAGTGGACACGTTGACGTGCCCACTGCAAACGTTCTCGTCTATGGCATGACGTGAGCATGACGCAAATGACTGGTCGCCTCACACAAAGAACACGTTCGTGAAACCTTCGAGGAACGGTTGACCTTGATACCAACCTTCCGGAGCTTGCAACGAAGGAGGATTTGAGTTCAGCCGGAGTTGCGGTTCTGTTCCTTCATGCGCATAATGACAAATATCAGTCATCGTCACTCGTGGTAGTGCGTGACCGTCCTTGGCTGAACCTCCTGGATGCCGAATCCGTGATTAGAAATTGTTGCCAAAGTCTATGAATCACAAATTGACACACATTCAGCCATCCAGCTACTTCTGTCTGACTTTGTCCTGCGCCTCTAGTCTCCCAATAGTTTGCCATCGCAGGTCTTCGACCAAATGATGCTTGAAGGTCATTGTTACAATTTCGCTATATCGGATTTCTAATCATTGGCACGTAGAGACAATTACCGCCTTGCTCTGAAACTTCAGTTTTTATGCTCCTCGCAAATGACGCATTCCGACTGCATCGCCACTTCTTTTGCATAATGTAATATCATTCAACTTCTTTTACTTACCAACATATTCAAATTTCATTCAGATTGGCTTATTTTTGGGTGAGTCATCGCTACTTTTGTGATTTTTTTTCTTTATTTACGATAACCAGTGTATTAAAAGAAAATAATTAACATATTCGTATAAATCCAGATTCAAAAATAACACAAATATTAAACGCAGTAATCATAAATTCACATAAAGAAATGAAAAACATAATCATTGTAAATGTTTCACTCTCCGTGTTGCTTCCTTGGATCGACCTTATATAGGCCGTGAAGAACTTTCTAGGACCTTCTAGATATTTCTAGATGCGTTTATTTTTGTCTCCAAATTTGTTGAGCTTGTAGTATTTTGTAATCAAATTCGTATCCCAGTTTATCGTAAAGGTCACTTCCATTCATTTACTATTATTGAGAGAAACATTTCTGGCTGGGAAATAGAGTTCAAAAATTTCTTAACAATTACGTGTCGCAGAATATTTTTTATTTACATTTACCTTCACTATTTTATTTATGACAGGAATTTGGATTGTTATATATATATTTAAAAAAGCAGCAAAGCCCACGAACTATAAAATAACTTGTGGTAAAAATAAAAGTCACATATCCCAAACTGTTCCCACCTTCAATATGGCCATGACTTTCTCACTCTTTGAGCTCCAATGGGATCTTTTTCCTTTGATTAGTTCAAAGGAATGCAGCCATTCTTGAAAACCTTCAAATTCAGGCTCATTCTCGAGCTCGCATGGATAAACCTGAAGTAGAATAACCTTATTTTATAATTCGATATTTAAATGGGCTTTTGTGAAAAGGTAAATAGATATTGATGCAAACACATAAGATACAGTATTAAATAAATATACACCTTAAAATTGCAACACCAGGAAGAAAAACAAATAACAAAACTTTACTTATTGTATGTATACAACATAGTAGTAAGAAAACATGATTAAATTTGTTGGCAAATTGGAGGTATACAAGGTCCAAAGGTCATACTTCAAAAGTAACAGCTACCAAGGGCTCCCTCCACCTTCTCCTCCGAAGTAAATGTAGTGGCCGCGGTAGCCGAGTGGTATAGGTATCGGACTGTGGCTTGCTTTGTCACGGGTTCGAGCCCAGTACCACTAAAGACCCACCGTGTAGGGCAGCGATGCACGTTAAATCTGTCGAGAGCTGAAACGTCCTCCCGTTGGTCTGGTGTGGTAGTTAGGAGAGGTGGGTGCCAGCTCAGGTGTCGTCCACGTCACTTGACCATGGTTCAAAATTACGTGGTCCGTCGCCAAAAGCCCTCGTGTAGCTGAACAGTGCGACGTTAATATTCAATCAATCAATCAATCAACCAACCGAAGTAAATGTACGCATATAAATAGCTCGTTGATACTATAGTTACCTTGTTCCTCTCGCAACTCGTCTCTTTTTTCTCGGAAGTCTACTGATTTCTGCCCTAGTCTATCACTACTGCATATATTTACGTAGATTTCAATGATGTTTTGCAATAGAAAATTTTATAGGAATATTCATTGTGCAGCACTTACGACGAAAGCCATCTCATCTTTGTTTTTTATCTGCATCATGTCCGTTTCAGCATTGATGTCTCGGAAAGCACTCAACCCCTCGAGGAAAGCTGTGGGAAGACTGGCGCGAGGAATTACCATGGTGTTTGGACCTAATTGAAGTAGAAAATGAAAAGGAGAACTTAAAAGTATATAGTTTACAGAATTAAAAGTTTTTACTCATATTCTTGCAATTCATAAACAGTTAATATATGCCTACAGAGACCAAGAACAGAACAAAAAATAAATAAATAAACACTTCTAAATGTTAATAAAATTTTTAAATATGTTAATGATTAGTTTTGTAGTTTTTTGCAGTACGCTTTTCATTGAAGACGCTTTTTAGAAAAAAAAATTCTTTCGAAAAAAATGGCATGTTGATCGATAAAGGTTCGCCATCCCTGGTCTAGGAAATAATTAATTTTGAAATTACGATCGAACTTTCTCGAAGACTCGTGTACTACTTTATGAATCTTAATTAGTCCTCTTGGGACATCAGAGTCGCACGATAATCACAAACACGTATACAGTACATGTTTGGATACAGTACATGTCTACCTCAGCGTTTCCTTTGCAAAAGATTTCGTACACTCAAACAGAATAGGCGTTTTAATGTAGGTATCCGGACTGTAAGACAGTCTTCAATCCCATATCTAGATTACTGAGATGTTAGGCATGGCAAAAGTTGCTCTTTCCATTCTGCTAAGTGGTATGACAGTGATTGGCTGAGACGAGGAGATCCGGAAGGCATGGCTCTGATTCTTCATCAGGGCGAAAAGGTGGTTGAATTTTTAGCATGGTTGAGAGCTTATATACCCCCCTCCCGGCTCTCTGGTTAGTTGCTGGTAAAGTGAGCCTGCCCTAAGGGCTGAGATTTAGGAAAAGGGAAGGAGCTTGTCCATTGGGGTAAAAATAGATTTTAACATGAAAAAAATTTAAAAAAAGAAAACATGAGATATTTTTAAGTTTACTAAGACGCAATGAAAATTATTGCAAGAATTTAAGTACATTATGGATGGTTAGTACACTCAAACAAGCTCTGTTTATCTGTTTTATACTCCAAGGAGAAAGAAAGTCAACGCCCTCCAGGGGCATTACGCAATACACAAACACGCTACATTTCTAATCATTTGCATATCTGCCCGACATGTACCTTCACGCCAAGTTTCGTTACAATCCCACAATTATTTTGGGGGCGCAAATTTTTATGGCATTGAGTGTACATGTGTGTGTGTAAATTGCAGTTTTATAATTTCAGCAATGAGTCTGAACAGTTGTATAATTTGCGGGGGTTGGTCCAACATTAGCTGGACAGGGTGTAGCCCTCCCCTCCTAGTTTACACTTAAAAAATACCTCAATAATTAGGACTTTTTTTTTAAATAAACGATAACCGACTAAGATGAAAAAGGAAATTTCCATTGAGATATTAAACTTTTGTAAATGATCTAATTAATGTATCTGAAAAAATATTTTTCTAAAATTTCCCTTCTATAATTAGAATAAATTAAAATCGCCTTTAATATTTGATTCAATACAGGTAAATGTGAAGCTTTTAAAAGTACCCCCTTAAAATGAAATATTAAATTAAATCTTCACGAAAAGAAATAATAAAAAAATGTTTAAAATCTTAAATAAGTGACATGATATTTTTTATATTTTAGGATTAGTTTTTAAAGAATATGGATTATTATTCGAATTACGCAATTTTAAAATTTAAAGTTAATTTTAACAATATCTTTTAACGAAGTTTCCGGTATTATTTTAATTTGTTATATATCTTCGTATATTTCCAGAATTCATTAAACATTCTACTTCAAGCTTTTAATTGGAGTCTCGGTAAATAGATACAAAAATTGTTATGTAAAAGATATATTTTATGATAATTATAATTATCGCAAAATATATCTTTTTATTGCAGGAATTCTTAGAGAATATATTATTCAACTCAAAAATTGCCTTAATATATTTTTTGGATAGCAAATATTTACATGCGTGTGTGTGATTTTTAATCAAGATCTTTAGAAACTACTAAACAATTACTTATATCAATACCTGTTTTCTTAAGTGTATGTAGCTTTAAAGCATTTAATGGGAAATTACATTTTTCGAATAAGTTTGGATTAGTTATTTTTTTTATACTTTTAGTATTAGTGAAACTTAACTACACTTATGTCCATAAATTAAGGATAATCACACAGAAATTGAACTCTAAAATAAAAATTTCACCTGTAGAATTATCACACACATCTTGAAGAACAATATGCAAATTACAGGAAACCACCAGATGGCGCGGATAGTACGTCACAATGACGAGAGTGTAAGAGAGGGGTATATAAGGAATGGTGGCAAAGAAGTAAAATTGTTCACAAGCGCTTTAAAAGCCTTTCAGGGCAATAACCGTATAGTTATGGCACAAAAGAAGCATTTGGATGATTTTTTACGTGGTAGAGTTATTGCACGACTGAAATTTGGACGTACCCAGCTGGAAGTATCCGAGGAATTTATAATCACCCGCAGTCTCATCTCCAGGCTTTGGCAACGATTCCAAGAAGATGGTAATGTGAGTAAATGTTACAGCACAGGTCACCCCCGAGTTACAACACCGAATGAGGACCGGTATTTGGCAGTTACTGCCAGAAGAAACAGACGGAGCACAGCATCAGACCTGTCTCGTCAGCTCTCTTCAGCTACCGGAACGACAGTTTCAAGGCAGACCGTGTACAGACGCTTAGGGCACATTGATCTATATGTTCGTAGGCCTGTCAGATGTGTTCCACTTACCGCAACTAACTGTCGCCTGCGAATAACCTGGAGTACAGAGCATGCATTGTGGATACCACAACAGTGGTCTTGTGTGATGTTTTCCGACGAGTACAGGTTTAGTTTGCAGTCTAATTCTCGCCGGACTTTAATGTGGAGAGCGCCAGGTACCCGTTACCACCAAGAGAACACCATTGAACGACACCGTTACGGTGGTGCAGAATGGCTCTTTTGGGGAGGAATTATTCTTGGTTCCAGAACTGACCTGCATGTTCATAGAGTAACGATGACAAGCCACATCTATCGGGATGTCATTCTAAAACAACATGTACGTTTGTTTCGGTGCGCCATGGGTGTTGAATTTCTGTTTATGGAGGACAACGCCCGTCCTCACCGTACAAACATTGTAGACGAATGCCTTCAATCGGAGGATATCACCGGTATGGATTGGCCAGCATACTCACCGGACTTGAATCCAATAGAGCATGTGTGGGATATGCTTGGCCGACGAATTGCAGCCCGTCAACCCCCTCCCACCTGTCTACCGGAACTTCGGAGGGCATTGCTTGATGAGTGGTGTAATATTCCCCAAGATCAGATTGATAATTTGATACTCAGCATGCCTAGGTGTTGTAAGGCCTGTATTGCATCATCCGGGAGACATACTCCGTATTAACCATCATACTAACCATGATATACTGTTTTTTGTAACTAGGTTCTTTTTTAAAATTTGCTCCAGGGAGTAAAAATCGCAATTTTTATTAATTATGTCAAAAATATAGCATCTTTTTTGCTCTTTACCTTTTGTTTAATAAATAGACTTTACAAATAAGTCAAATTTGTTTTGCTTCTGTCTCTTTCTTTGCCTGAACTTCATTATCCTAAATTTATGGATATGAGTGTATTAAAATAAGCTAACTAACAAAACATAAGCACATAAATTTTAAGATGTTTTTTTCGAAACTGTGATAGAAACATGGTTGCTAAGTAATTCTTAATTTCCACCAAAATCGCATATTTATAATAAAATTTCGACCCCTCTCTCATTTTAAATTTTTTTATACATAATTTCACTGATAATTCTTATTAATATTATAAATGCGAAAGTCTTTCACGCAAAAACAACTGAATGAATTTTAAAGAAACTTCACAATGATATAGCTTATATACCAGAATAACACATAGGCAATAATTTATAACGATATTGTGTGAAGTCTCCGAAATATAACGATAATTGTCAAATAAGTAGGGAAAAATTCTGCCATCTGCAAAAAATCCCGCGACAGCATATATCTATTTCTTATGTATCTATTTTTATGCTATGCTATTACCAAAATAATGAACCATAAATACAATAAAAATTGACAATTGCACGTTGTAATGCATGTTTGGTAGTAGCAAATTCATCCTTATATCAAAATAAATACTTTTATCGCTTCTGGTATTTAAAGTAGATAAACTTTGTCTTTCACACTGCATCATTTGGACAAAATTGCAACTTTGTTTGTGGTTAGTAGTTAATTATAATGCTATAGCTACTAAGAATTATGCTGCGAAAGCGTAAGTTCAATCTTTTCTCAAGCGCTAATAAAGCTCGAGCTAGGAAAGAGCTAGACAGTTGCCAACTTGACTCTATCGCCAACATTTCGCTTTGTTTTTCATTGAATCGCTATTATAATTTGAGGAACGGCGTTGCTTGCGAATATTACAATTTTACCATAAAATAAATACAGCAGAAAATAATACTGACGTATTACACATCCAGATTTTAATTACTGAAACTATTTTAAGCGTTCATTACACAAAATTTGTAACGATGTGTTTCTTTTGCTGAGCAAAGATCAGCTTAGGAAGGTGTTTTCAAAAACCAACCTACAAGAAAGTTACAGGGTGTTATAAATAAAAAAAGTTCTTTTTATATCAGCTATTAGATCTACAGACTTTAAAAATTAACAAATATAGTTTTTTGTTAAATTGTTACCTTTGGATAAAAAGTCCAAAGTGCTACCCGTTGCGATACAAGAACACAAAGAATGATTTTTCTTTTCTACATATCCTGTTAGACCATTATTTTTGCTCCTACTTATCCATTTTTTAATTTAATGAATGAATTAATATTTGTGAAAAAAATGTATTAACCTCAAGTGTCATCCACTACAAGTTTAAATATATGTATTTGAGCTTGAATTGATGTGAATAGAAAGTATTTTATTAACGATAGAAAATTTGAAGAATATACCCTTATTAATATTATAAATGCGAAAGTATCTTTGGATGTTTGTTTCTCTTTCACGCAAAAACAGTGGAATGGATTTTAATGAAACTTTACAATGATATAGCTTATACATCAGAATAACACATCCTTATCCTTATTAATATTATAAATGTGAAGGTATGTTTGTTCCTCTTTCACGCAAAAACAACTGAATAGATTTTAATGAAACTTTACAATGATATAGCTTACACATCAGAATAACACATTGGCTATAATTTATAACGATATTGTGTGAAGTCTCCAAAATATAACGATAATTGTCAAGTTAGTAGGGAAAAATTCTGCCATCTGCAAAAGATCCCGCGACAGGATATATGTATCTTTTATATGAGGAGCGAAGATTTTTCCATTTTATTTTGTCTACTCCAGGAACTGCGAAGGCTTGAACGGGTGGAGCGCGAGGCAGATTACAATTTTAATATAAAATAAATACAGCAGAAAGTAATATTGACGTATTACACTATTTTAAGCATTCATTGCACAAAATTTATAACAATGTGTCTCTTTTGCTGAGCCGAGATCGGCTTGGGAAGGTGTTTTCAAAATTCAACCCACAAGAGAGTTACAGGGAGTTATAAATAAAAAAAAGTCCTTCTTATAAGCTATTAGATCTACAAACATAAAATTTAACAAACATGGTTTTCTTTTTCTTTTTGTTCAGCTGAGGTATACAAAAAGCCTTTTTTGTTTAATGTGCAATTCACGTAAAACTAACTCATTAAAAACTTCTTTATCCTTCAATCTGTATTGTTTAACTTTTCAATTCACCCGTGCGAAGAACGGGTATACCAGCTAGTATATAGTACTAAGATGCCATTTTTGAATGATCATTTTTTAGGTATATTTAAAACTTCAAAAATATTTCTTTTTCTTATCTGTAACGAAATATTCTGGGAAAATATTAACTCAGAGATTAATAGCTTGAAACAGAAATGTCATTTGCAACAAAATAACCTTTATAAAATTTTGATCGAGGCAAAATAACACAAAAATATTGCATTTTCTTACCTATGGCACAAAGAGTTTCATCTATCTGTAAAAAGAAATCAAAACCTTAAAAATAATATCAACATTGAAAATGAAAAATTAATTACTTCAAATGGAAGATTAAAAAAAATAAATCAAACCATTTGTCGAAAGTTTTACTTTAATTCAGAAATTTTTTTGAAAACAATTCATTCTTATTTTATATCATAAATTACACGATCGAAAAAATATATAAGGTGGTCATTATGTAACAGCTATTAGCATTCATTACACGCATTAATTGGTTTATCCGGCAACATACGAAGCATTATTTTTGTCTACTTTTATGCTTTGTAAAACAAGAAACAAATATCTGGCATTATATATAACTAGAGTTATCCATTAATTAAAAACAAAAAGAAAATGTTCTTTTAATCTATAAAACAGGACATATCTATTCTAAAATTTCTTGTAATTCTTAAAAAATTGAAGAGTATTTATAAATGAATTATATGAATAAAATGGATGAATAAACAATATTTAGTGCAGCAAGGCAAAAACCTAAGAAAATCAGGTACTTTTCAATTTCGCCGGCGCAGGTGATAAAGTAGCCAAAAATGATACCACAGAGACCAATCAGAATATTCCATTGATAACCTTTTACCACCACATTTTCAAAACAAGCCGCGGTCTTTTCTTATCAGTAACGTCTTTTTCGTAATACATCAAAAATGGATAAAAAAAAAAACGAGAACTAACATCTATTTACAATTTTTAAAGCGTATATTGTCTGTTGCTGTTGTTGCCAATAAAGCCTAGGCGAGATTTTCAGATCTCTCTGGAAAAGTCTTTACTTTATATAAGCATAATATTATTATTTTAGAAGCATTTTTCACAAAAGGAGAAAATTTTGAAAAAAGGTTATTCTAAGTTAATTTTTTTGCCGAAATATTGTATTTAAATATTTTTTATCACAATGTCCTTAAAACAATTTTATATATGTATTCTAATCTAAGTGACACTAAATATTATGAAAATTATCCATTTATGCGCCTTTTTAAAATCACGGTTCCGAACGTAGTCGGATACCTTAAATCAACATACAATAAGTTGCAAATACCTAATGGGTGCGTGTTAGTCCTAATTAATTACAAAAATTATTGCTTAATATGAATGTATGAGGAAATATGGAATCTTTTTTGGAAAATGATAACAAAGCTCCAAGTTGTATATCTAGATACACTGATATAATCAAAAATATAATTCTCGCAAATATAACTCAAACTGGAACCAATACACCATTACAGCTGTCTTTATCTTCGAACTTGATTCAATTAACTTTAGATATAAATTTTCTTTTACATTAGTCATCCTTCACAGAAAGAGGTTCTCATATAAAACAATCCATTAAAAGTATTTCCCCTTAAGGATTAGTAGAGCTCCTAGAACACCCGTTAAAAACTCTCATAAAATTTTTTAAAGCATAATGTAAAGCTGAGTTAAAAAACTATCCAACCTCTTAAAACTGTATACTACTTATTTAGATCATCAGGTACAATCTTCTGAAAGAATGAAAATTTTAGCAGAGCGATCCCTTTAATTTTAAGTAGCATTACTTGGTGTTGATAAGCAAAGTAATAGAACACATTCAAGAGAATCGCACATTTTAAAGAATCGTATTTTTTATCGTACTATTTGCTCAGAAAAATAGCGCTGGTTCATGGTTCAACCGGAGTGAAAAAAAAGAATAATAGTTTATGAATAAATTCCAGGAATTAAAATTCACTACTTAAAGCGATGCACACAAACGTTGCTGCACATCTAAAATCTGCGAATGAAGAAATTTTTGAAGACTCGCCAATTTTCCTGTTTGGAATTAATACTACAGCTGCAACAATCTTTGAATGAATCACTGCTTTAATTAATTTTTAATTTGTAAAGATTGTAAAATGCCTACGTTTCTACAATTGCTCCAAATTTGCAGAATGTCATTCCATAGAGTGTTGCATTTGAAAGTCTCAAAATAATTCTAAAAAAATCCCAATGAGCAGAAATCAGGTGATTAATTCATAAAGATATTATTTTTTCTATTTAACAATAATGACAACATTATTGCAATTAAAAAATTGACATAATTAATTAACTTCTAAAAATTTCTAATACGGAATTCGAATTTACTTTTACAGAGGTAGAGAGTTGTCTAAATATTTTTGGTTCCAAATTTCATTCGAATATGATCGTCATTTAGAGTAAATCGTAGAGCATCTAGATTAATTTGTGCAGACAACTCAGGATATTATTCCTGAATAATATCCTGAATCTACCTCAAGAAAAATAGATCGATGATAAAATATTATAAGCAGATAAGCTGCTTTTTATATATAAAGCTGGTAATTTTTTTAATTCCAAATTTTATCTTAAATATTTCTTAAGCTATTGGATAGAATGGCATAGAATTTTGAATTTGGATATCTTATAACAAGAAAAATCTAAAAGTATACAGTTACAATTCCTCTTTGTTTTGTATCTGTATTTAAAAATGACAAACAACTTTTCAATTTCTTAAATTATTTACAGAATTGGAAAAAAAATTAAACTGTTGAGTAGAAATTAGGGTTTGCAATCCAGCGTTATATTTTCAATCCTGGGATTGGACTATTTATTGAAAATACTTCCGCATTATAGCATAGTTGAAATTGCAAAATAATAATTAAAAATATTGGTTAAATATTAATTTTATTGAAACAAATAAATTAAAACTTAACTCATCATAAAAATAATAACAATAGAGTACATAATGAAATTTAAAAAAAGATTTCTTCATTTCTTGTGTTTCTATAAATAAGCTTTTAAAAAAACACAGCTCGTCCAGCGTTTTATCTCGTTCAAACCGCTTCTTATTTTTGTTACAAATAGTCCTGTCGGAGAAAATGCTTGTTCGGATTTTATACTAGTAGGTGTTATCGTCATTAAATAGGAGTATGTTCTTTTCAGGTAGTCAACACGTCTCCCCCCCCAAAAAAAGAGATTTCTTTTTGAATTTTTGATGACAGTGTCTCAAATCTAATACACTGCATTTTGGTGCATATACCTTTTTGATAACTTTATCGAGTTCTTCTGCTACACTTAATGGTTTTTGTGTATAAATTGATCCAGTTATTGAATCAGAATGTGAATCAATTTCAGTAGAATATTCAAATAGAAGATCTGGTTGCATGAGCTGTTAGTAATGTAATGGGATATAAAGTGTCTCAAGTCTTTCGAGTCTTTCCACTATTAATTGATGACATTCAATTGAAGAAGGAACTGTGACAAAATCTATTCTTGAGTTGTTGCTTATATTATTGTGTAAATATTGCAGTGAACCACACTTAGATCTGTGTGACGTTCTCCCGTTCGAGAAATGAGAGAGCTGCATATATTTTTTTACTTATAATTGTACAAAATAATTCTACGTACATATTTCATAAACAAAATATAAATTTTCTAAAAATTAAACTCTTAGAAAATCTTGTTGAGAAAAAAAATTTAAGTATGATTTAATTCAGACAAAAATTAAATCCCGGGAGTAGTTCTTTTAATTCCGGGATTGGAAAAAATACCGGGATCACGAGGCTGCAAACCCTAGTAGAAATGTGTTTTTTTCTTTTTATAATCAAATGCTGGAAACACTCACTTAGCATAAGGAAAAAAAACTGCCTCTTCTCCCACTTAAGAAAAACCTCTCAACCGAAATTTCCCTAGATTTGAAATTTAAGCTATCTATCTATCTATCAATATATATATATATATATATATATATATATATATATATATATATATATATATATATATATATAGTTAGTTAGTTTTAAGCTGAAAAATCATTACAAAAACTATATCGATAATGAGAAAGTTATTTTTAAAAGTTAAGTATGCTAATCCATTAATATCAATATTTCATTCCTACTGATCCGTCAAAAATAATGTTAATTTCATCCAGCAGTAATACATACTGAATAAGTTGATAAAATTCCTCCTTTTTTATAGATGTAATGCAATGAATAATAAACTTTAGTGTTGATATAGAAATCAGGCAACATATGTCATCATTCATAAATGAAATAAAAAAGGACATCTGGATTTGTATTTCACGTGCATCCTAAGTTATCGATTAAAAAATGAAGTTGATAATTGTAGTTTTGTGTGTGTGTTTATTTGACTCGTACATCATGTAAAAGCTGCCAGTAGGTTTCCCGAGAAATAACTTTTTCTTTGTAATGACAAAAATTCTTTTCGTATGTTACTTCGAAATGACACACGCGAATACAGTAAACAAGGCTAAAAGTCTGAAATCTTTCGAACGCAATACAATTATGGATTTTCCTCCTTCATCAGTTTGAATTATCTATAAAATCAATATTCGTTACTACCTGCGTTAAAGTAAAAGGAAAAAGGTACACAAAGAACTTAAAATTATGTTCTTATTAAAAGTTCTCTTTTATAGACAATCACTACTTTTAAAGCAAAATATCATACGTCAATAAATATTTAATAACTCTTCTTAAGAAATAAATATAAAGAATTCGAAATTCGAAATACTAAAGAAAAGCTTTTAAATTATCATGAATAAATGTTTTGATTGGCTAAAAAGTATTGTATGATCTTTGGAAATATAATCAATAGACTTTTAAGATGATATACGATCTTCTAGATATATTTTCTTTCTTTTTTTTTGAAAAATATAAATCAATAAGTCATGCGTTTGGTCTTCCCATGTCATATACTTTATTATGCATAATGATAGTGAAATATTTTTGGATAAAATAACGAAAGCTTGATAAATATATTCACCTAAAAAAAACTTTCCATCGAAGAAATTACAATTCTGAATTATGTATATTGTACAATCCTTTTAAAACACATACCCATAAATAATACCCATAATTCTGTACTAGAAGATGAATCTGTCAAGAGAAATGAGGTCCAAGACACAAGCCTTTGAGACAATCAGTGACAATGCATGCACTTCTTCAAGCACACACTCCCAAGTAAAAGATCAAGGAAAAAAAGATATCAATTTAATTTTTAAACAACTACTTCAGAAGTCGTCCGTTCTTGCTGTATCTCGAATTAGGCTTTCCCCAAACCCATTTCACAAGGTGGTCTGGATGTTTATTCTTATGGGAGGGTTGACGATAACTGGCTATCAAGTTTTCAGGTTCTTAAAAGTGTTTTTGCAGTATCCCGTAATAATGAGCTTGCGATTGGAACAAATATATTTTTTGAAATTTCCCGCCGTCTCTGTCTGTAACTTGAACAGAATGAAACACAAGCATCTGAAGTGCTTAGACTCCGATATTCTTTTGGATTCGTGCGTTAGCGGAGCCAAAATTCCCAATCTCATTATGTCTGAAAGAACAGGGTTATATTCTTGCTCATCAGAATTCTCCGGCAATTCCGATGCAGAGAAGGACGACACTATTCATTTTTTGAAAACATATTTAGCCGTAAGTGAAGAAAGACGAAAGGAAGCAGGTTATAAGAGCGAGGAATTTATCCAGCAATGCTCCTTTAATGGGAAACTATGTTCTGTAAAAGACTTTGCAGAATTCCAAAGCTTACGCTACGGGAATTGTTTCACCTTCAACAAGTTCAATCAAAATATATCTGAGCCATTGATGATAACTCAAACTGGAGACCAGAATGGTTTGGTATTAGTTCTGGATCTTTCATATCCAGATTATTTGAATATTTCTAGTACTATTGGAGCAAGAGTCATAATTCATGATCCGGAAGAAGAACCTAGCTTAGTGGACACTGGGAATAATATTGCTGCAGGTTATGAAACTTCAATAATGCTGTCGAAGACTTTTCTTGGACGATTGCGATCTCCGTATAGGGATCACTGTGGAGAATACAAAGGCGAGAACTTCTGGCCCTATCATGAAAGTTACAACAAATGTATAAGAATTTGCATTCAGGAAGTTAGTTTCAAAATGTGCGGGTGTGTCGATCCGACTTTGCCATCGACGGCATCTCGGAAACTCTGTAATGTGACAGATAAGTCTGAAATGTGTTGCTTGGATAACGCGTTGAACCTCCTATTGCAACAAAATACAGACTGTGATTGTCCTTTGCCTTGCACTGTTACCAATTACAGAGAGATGATTTCGGTGGCAAGATGGCCTTCTGCGTCAAGTTTCCTAACAGGTGAAGCCAGGGGAAAATATTACTCGCACTCGTTTGAATATTTCAGACGAAGTCAGGCAAAGCTGAAAATTTTCTTTTCTTCTCTGATAGAGAAGAACTATGAACAAAAGCCGAAGTTCCATTCATCTGAAGTATTCAGTCATTTAGGAGGGGAGTTTGGAATATGGCTTGGAATTTCTTTATGGGTAATTTTGGAACTCTTCGAAGTGGTGTATTTCTTAGCAAAGTACTTTGTCGACTTCCTTCGCAGATATTTTTTGAAATGAATAACTTTAGTAATTAATTAATTACTAAATGAGAGAAAGAGGGAAGAGAATAATTTCAGTCATAAAGTTGTAATGCATTATAGTATTTTTAACTTATAATTATCATTTTTTTAAAAAATTGTTTCAAAAATGCTTTAAAAATGAATTACAAAAAAGTTTGTTGATTATATTTATTAAAAATCGTGACCCGTCAAAAATTATATTAATGAATGAATTAGTAACTATCAGTAACATTACTAATTAACTTCCCAAGCAGAATTTCCTATTATGAAATTAGAAAGATAACGATCCAAATAGCATGACTCAGATTCCAATTAGTACCTATTATTTGTTTTAGAGTTATTCAAAGAAAATCGCTAGATAGTCATGTTATTTTGCATAAACTAATAATATATTTCCCCTTTTTGAAAATAGAAGTGATACATGGATCGGTATAACGAAACATTATAAATTAATAAATGACCCTTTAACACCAGTCATTTTCAAATCAAAAGTTTGTTCTTGAAATTATTTCTAGAACTACTGAATTTAATTGCATGAAATTTTAAATTTATAGGTTTCTCTCTCTCTCTCTGGCACAGGAATAATCCAAATCTCTAAAAATGTTGATATATTGTAATTTACTTTTTTCGTATTTTCGATTCATAAAACTCGTATTTTAATAATATTTTTATATTTTTAGAATTAAAAAAGTATTTTATTGATTGTATATCAACATACACGCATTTCCAGAATGGCAAGAAAAAATTAATCATCAAATATTTCAGACACATTCAATTAACACACGGATCCCCTTTTAAAAATTCAGCAACTCGGAAACTTTCAGGTATAACTCTAACGAAATTCGAAACTTGATCTAATTTTAAACTGAGAAATAATGTGCAAACAGAGACATTGATAAAAAGAAAATTTGTTAAATAGAGCTAATTAGCTGTGTTGTATAATCAAGTTAACTAATTCGTAAACATCACATTTCAGTTTTCTTAGAATCATTAAAGTTAATGAACGGCTTTCTACAATTGTAATAATTAATTGTAGAAATTAAGGTTACCCCATTTTTTTAGATTACTGACAAAAAATTATCTTTTTCATATAAACATGCTATGCCTGTTCTTGGATCACATAAGAAGAAATATTTTTATAAATATTCTCGCTCAAAAGAGCCCATTTATAAATAATTAGTGTTATAAGATTTATTGTAAGCAGCAATAAACAATGTCAATAACATTATTTATTTATAAATAAATATTATTCAAAAATCTTTATCTTTCAGTCGATCTGTTTATATTTAAGAAATATTCACATTTTTATTTTTTTAAATGATTACATGAATTTAAATAAAAAAATAGCAAAGAGTTCCTTTCAAACTACAAAAGAATGTTACTTACAAGAGTTAAGAGTGGTTTGATTTAGCTCATGATTTTTTTTCTTTATATCTATTATATTATATAGTTTATTAATACTAAGCAGCAACAAAGAGAAGTCAATTTTACATTCCGAACGCATCGTATTATACCATAATTTGCATATCAAAATTTGTGTTTCTTCCAAGAAAAAAAAATTATTGTGAAAAAAACAATGCAGAAGAGACACTATGAATTGGTTCCTAAGAAAGGTTCGACTTTTATAATCAAACCTAAAACAAACCAAGATGTACGGAATTGATTGTTTATTAAAATTATAAGGGGTGAACCAATGTGATAAAGAAACACGCGGGGAAGGTGTTCTTAATCCTGTGCTGTTCTGTTTGAATTTACTACACGTATGTAGCGTTCGGGTCAATATGACCCGATTCAGAGAACTAACCTTTCTCGCCGCAAATGACAGGTGTCATTTAAGAAAGGGTTGCAACAATATTAATGTAAGTTTAAAAATAAATTAAATTATATAAAGCATCTGTAAAAAAACCCGGTAAAATATTTGAAATTGATGCTTACAATAATAATATAAAACATCTATAAAAATAACAGAAAAATATTCGACATTAAAACTTAATTTTATTTACAATTTAAACAGTAATATCTTACATGAGTTTTGCAAATGTGATTATTACAATTGTAGCATAATGTTTCAGTTTTACTATCATAGCTGGATGGACAGAATTTGCATCTTGGACGTTTGACACACAATATAGTATTCTCAGCAGATTCCGATGGTACGCGCTTTCCCTTTTTCTTTATATTCCTTTCACTATTTTTATTGACTCTTCACTTCTTGGTAGGTTTGACCTTGCTTCAATGGATGGAAAAATGATTGCTTTTCCCAGTTCTTCCAAAAATAGCCTCCATTTTGTCAATTTGTTTTCGTTCCAATCACCATGTATTGAAGTTCATAGAACAAATGCATTGTACGCAGAAGTATCACGCATCTCTTTGAATACTATCATCCACCAGCGATGTATTTTTCTTTGACAAGTATATGTGTTTAGAAGTTGATCAATAGCCCCTTCACTTGAATTATAATCTAAGATAATTAATGGTTTTTTCTCAGGTCCGTTAACTTCTTTGCCACGATGCAAAGTGTTCATAAGAATAACATTCTTGCTCGTTTTTTGGGATGTACTTTACAACTGCTGTGTCTTCCGTAAAACAAAATAAGAAGCTGTAAACTTCGTTATTTGGCATTTCTTCAAGAAGTTCTGGTATATTTTTCTAATGGTGCCAAGTCCTTTTCCACTTTAGAAGAAGTTGCCATAAGTTGTAAGATGTGAAAAAATTATCGCATGTAATATTGCGCCCCAAATACTCATAAGTGAGATTTCACACTACTCGCATTCCTTGATTTTTCTCTGGCTTCGACCCGTGTTCTTTTCTAGTGTAAATTTGTGTTTTCAGTACATACGAAGTTTTGATATGGACAATAAAGTCCATATTTTGATCCCATATTTAAATGGCTTACTTGGTATATACCGTTTGAAAGGGCATCGACCACGAAATCCTACTAATTGTTCATTTCCAGTAATATTTTCATTCAAATTATATAATTTTGGTAGAATTTCTATCCACTTTTTCCAGATATATCTCGCACTGCAGCTAATTTATCCAGTTTTGTTCTTCTTGATGAGTGGATTTATTATCAAAACGAACAACTCTCGATATGGTAAAAAAGGTTTCGAGGGGCATTGTCGCACGAAATATATTTCTGCCAGATTCTTTATCCCACAAGCTTTTTGTTGATTCTCCTTATGATTTATAAACATCAGCTAACAATAATAATAAAATATATGCATGAAGAGTTTTACTTTCGATATTTGTGTCCACTTATTTTCCATAAATTTTTTCTCCTTCAATGTTTGTCATTTTTATGATTTCGTTTGCAATTGTCGAATTGAATACCACCTTAAATGCACTTTTTACATCTGTTACTCTTGCCGTTGCATATCTTGTGACCTCTGGAATAGTTTTTGTAATATTAGCAGCTGTTGATTGAAAAGAATGTTGCAATGGATTCAGATTCCCCTTCATTTCCCGATTCATAGATTGAACACTCTCTTAATAATTCATTCGTTGATTATCATTATCAAAATCATTGTCAGAACTTCCACTCTCAATTTCATCACTTGTAGGATTTTCATACTTGGATACTTCTCCTTTGCTATCAGAAACTTCTATTAGCTTAGCTATATCAGCGTGACTCAAATGTATGCAATTTGCCATTTTCTCTCCATTCTCAGGCACAGCTATTTTATTGTACATTAGAAAAGGAATTATAGCTTGTTGCAATAAAAGCAAGTAGTTTGGCCCCCTGCTAGTAGTATCGCCTTTTTGACCTTGCACGCGCTCTCTTATCATGTAACCAAACACATACATCAATGAAACAAGTTTTGAAAAAGGATAAATTAGAGAAATATTGTTATTATTTTATTTTAATTTATTCCAAACAAAAGTGAACCGGTATGAGTAGAAATAAATAATTATTTGTATTGGGTCATATTGACCCGAACGATACATTAGGTATAAATTGAAAAATATTCTTTCGAAATTTAAATATAAACATAAATCCCTCTAGGGGTACATATTTATATATTATTTATCTATATTGTTAAGAAGTTTCATGAAAATATTCCTATTCTATATATTTTTTTAACCGTATACATTTTATTTCGGCTCATATAGACCCGGACAGAACAGAGCAGGGTTAACTAAGTTCACTAGTTAATTAAAACACATTTATTAAACAAAACAAACATTTACATACATAATTAGAGAACAAACACTTAAATTAAAATTAAAACGATCGGAGCACATGCTCAAACGTCCTTACAATATTGAAGCTTGTCTATCACTGAATATTGTACTACACTCTATAGGGCGTGAACGTCTTTCTGCTGTCAATATGGGAGGAGTCTAAGCAAAGGTTAGTTACAAAATCGCATTTTGAATTTGGGCTATTGGTGAAGGCCCTTGTAATTTTGAACCATTGAAATATAAAAAGGACAACACCTGAATCGGCACATTTCAATCCTCGAAATTCCACACCACACTAACGTGAAGGCTTGGAACTTTGACAAATTTAACATGTATCTGCCCCTATACACGGCGGAATTTTGATGGAACCAGTACTCGAGCCTCAACTTGACAGAAAACAATGCCTACTACACGTTTGTGCACATGACCACTCGACTCTCCCAGCCACGAGATGTATTAGAATAAAATTTCCCAATAGAAAAAGTGTTTCTTTCTTTTCTTTTTGTCATAACTAAGAAAGAAAGGTGTCAATAATTTAGTCATCATGGTGGTGGTTACTAAAGGTTATTTATTATCCAACGAAAGATTGTGTTATACCATGTAATATAATGCGGTTTTAGATGCGTTTTATTTCATATTTTTTCATCTTTCGACGAGGTTTAAACAACACATTATTACACTAAATGTATTTCACCATTTGGAAAGTTCTGAGTTTTCTTTCTTTAGCAAAACAGCACATATTTTTTTCTTTTACTATTAATATTGTTAGAAGAATTTCTTGAGAAAAGCGCAGAGATTTATTAAGGTGACTGCCTACCTTGAAAATGCCGTTTTTCGTCTACATAAGGCATTTTTTTTAAAATTTCAAAATCTTATAGATGAACATTTTTCTTTCCAAAACAGTTTTTCTTTTTCCTTTACGCGAAATAGAAATAAAGTTATAGGGATTTTAAAAGACATCACTCTACGCAAAATGGCGGTAAGATAAAACTTTAAATGCGTTTTTCTCAAAATTATGTTTTCGAAAGAAACTCTTTACCAAATACATGATATCTTAAGAACCAAACCAGATAATGTTTTGAAATTTTGTGGGAATGTTTATTATACTGTTTTTTTCATAAAGTGGATCATAAATTTTGTTGTAGGTTAAATATTTTTTTCATTTATGATAGTTTTTATAAAGAAAAAACTTTAAAAATGTCAAAAGTTTCATACTATTATGTATAATTGTCTGTAATTTTTTTGTATTTTAATATTTCTCTTAGAATTTGGTTCATTTTGAAGAGCACCGTAATATGTATATTGTGTATAAAGAAAATTATGATAATTGTATTAGAAATGTTTATACAGTGTTACGCGTTTTAGTAAAAAATAGGTAAAATTTCCTTGAAAACAACAAATTTTTCATAAAGTACAATATTTATTTAAAATTTTTTTGATATTTAGATATTTTTTTTATTATTTTTCTTCCTAAAAACACTTCCAATTTGTTTCAAAAAATTATTTTTATAAAAAAATGGGTCCGAAGGTAGGCAGTCACCTTAAGTTTGTGAACATTCCCTAATTTGCTTGATATACGTTTATATACATTTAAAAACAGTGGCTTGACGTACACCTCCGCATTGCGGGCGGGGGAGGGGTGAACTCTAGAGGGTCCAAAGTCTGCCAAACGACTAGAGTCGCACCCTTTGTAAGATCTGGCTTGGGGTACAAAACCTCACTTTGCAGAGGGGGGGTCCTAATATTCACCGTTAAGCCACTGTTGAAAAAATCTGGACGAAAACGCTGTTAGATATTTTATTGAAGTTATCTTTTGAAGTTATCTTTAACCGGACTGTCGTACTCAGCACACAGGCATACAAGAAAAACTTCAGACGGAAGCTATATTCTCTTTTGTTCATCTCAGCAAAAGGTATCATTACAAAAATAACTCATCGGAACACTTTTTTTGTACCAGTGGCAACAAAATCAGTTGTAATTTCTCTAGAATTAAATGCAATTAAGCTATCAGATTCAGGGCTCCATTTTTTTAAAGGAACAATTTTCTAACTATCGCATGGGTGCACACTAGATCCAAAACTTTCTTTTATATACCGTTGCGCTTGAGTTCACATGTATATAGAAATTGCAGTAGATTTTTAGTAATTATTACTATAAAAATATAGTTTCGTGTAATTGACACAATAAGATTAAAAAATATGAAGCTTATATATATAGTTCAAATTCAAAGCTTTAACTTGTAAGTTGATATGCTATGGAATGTTTTTATATGTCGTTAGCGAAGAAAAAAGATTAAAACACAAGTGAAGATTCACAGCCAATATTTACCCCGCTAAATCAATGTTAAAATAGTTAAAAAATTTATAACTATAAATACCAGCAAGGCTTATTTATTTTGGTCATGAAAGGGATAGGCTATTCCATAGTAATAATCGAGAATATCAGAGAAATGAAACTGTTTAGTGTTTAAGCATTATTTTAGGTTTTATTATGAAATACGAAGGAAAGTAAAGAAAAAAAAATGTTATTGCACTTCCAAATATGTATACGTAATGCTTTTAAATCCAACGCGTCACTTATATATTTTTTATTTTACAAAACCCCCACTAATATTAAACTGCTAGCATAAGCAGCCAGTTCGATAAAATTTCTTTGATAAACTATTGATATTTAAAATGCTTCCATAAATTTATGATAGACGTTGACTTTCCCTTTTAAATTTGTAAAGAATGTCACGCATAGTTGCTCTTTAAAAGAATATTTACCACCCATGCTTCCGTCGTGTTCGGTATTTCTATCACTCACATGCTCACGCGTCTGTTTCCCCCCATAAAATAACATTGTAATTTTATGTGTCTGTTAAAGTTTGTTCTATTTGAATATTTTAATCAAATAGTGATTGAGATTTTTTGAAGTTCCTAAGGCAATTTTTGCCAACTGTACGAAAGTCTCAACTCATTTTATGACAGAAAAATGTCTATTTTCACGAGCATCTGCAGCGTTGCATTCATGCATCTGTTAATAATGCAATGTTTATAAAATTTCAAAATATTCCATGAATAATCAACTTTTTATTTTAACAGGTAAAGTGATATAGTACATGTACTCAACACATAATATACCAGAAAAAATGAATCAACTTGTTAGAAAATGATTAGTATGAGGAAATATGCTACTATCTATACCAGGGCTTCCCCCCACCCATCGCGGACCGTTATTGGTCTATGGATCAAATGGTACCAAGCCTCCCAACGAATAAATTATTTCTATTTTAATTTACCGTGGTGTATTTCTCTCCGATTTATGTGAACTTTCCTTGGAAATCACTTTATATTTCATGTTAAATCACTTTATACTCATTTTTTTTGGTGTGACCGTATCTTATTCTGAATGCATATTTAAATACAAATAAAACTTTTAAATCGGAAATTAAAATATAAGCAATCAACGTTTCCTCCCCTTAGGGGGCCGCGGTAAAATTATCAAACGTTGACTGGTCCGCGGCGATAAAAAGACTGAGAAGCACTGCTCTGTAGAATAGCGAAGCCAGAATATAAAATATTTATGCTTATGAGCACTTTAATACTCGTATCGATTATTCATTTTCGATTATTTAACACTATGAATATGTAAACTTTTTTTTCAGTTTTTTAATACAATATTTCTCTTATTGTTATTGCAGTTTATCACGAAATATTTCGAATTTTATCTATAATGATACTCATATAACTAAGATATATTTTGCATTCTGAATGTGGCAACATGTTTAAATAGTTTTAATAGTTTTTCTATGGGGATCAAAAATTTTGAATCAACTTATTAGTTTTTAAAGTACACTCATGGACATAAAAATTAGCGCACCAAGAAGGAATCGTCAAAATGAAACGAAATTTTACATAAGTAATGACTACTTTGATGTAAGTAAATGATTAGGAAATCAAATAAAAAAGATCATTTATTTCAGAGAAAAAGGCAAAAGAACGAAGGATTTAATACCCTGTCGATGCAATACGGTTGGGCATTGAGGCATACAAGTTCTGTATGATGTCTTGAGACATTTCGTTCCATATTTGCTGTAACCTTGCCTCTAATTCGTTCAATCTCGTGGGATGCTCCAGTCGTCATCCCAAATGATCCTAGATATGCTTGACTGGAGACAAATCTGGGGATCGGGCAGGCAAAGGAAGAGTAGTAACAGTGCAGAGACAGTCTTGTGACACTCTTGCCGTGTGAGGCCGAGCATTGACTTGTTGAAAAATGGCTCCTGGGAGCCGTTGCATGAGTGGCAATACATATGGTTCCCGGATGTCGTGGACATACCGGTGAGCCTTCCTGGTACCACAGATCAATACTAGGGGTGACCGTGCATTGTAGGCAATGGCATCCCAAACCATCACACCAGCTGTGGGAGTGGTGTGTCGCTGTAAAGCAAAGGTAAGATTAAAGTGTTCACCGGTCTCCCCACACGAACATGGTTGTCATCACTGCTGAGATTGAATCTGGATTCATCGCTAAAGACGACCTGGTTCCATTCCGCTGCAGTTCAATTTCCTCGTGCGTGGCGCCACTCCAAACGGAGGCATCAATGGGTGGGCGTCAAGGGCAGCACACGCAATGGGCGTCGCGATGCCAAATGTCCTTCAGCCAGACGCCTTCTTATGGTTCGAGGACACAGGGGCCCCTAATGAAGGTGCTACCTGTGCCTGGATGGCGGCCGTTGAAGCAGTTGGCTATGCGCGTGTTTTCTTACGATGTGGCGGTCTTCTCGATGACTGGTCTGTTGAGGGCGTCCTGAGTCTGGTCTTCGAGCAAATGACACCTCTCGGATCCAATTGGTTCCAACACCTTCTAACAACACAATCAGAGCGGCCTAATTGACGAGATACTCGCCTAGCTGACCACCTAGTTTCTATCATGCCGATGATTCACCCCCTCTTAAACTGCGACAGCTGCTCAAATTGTCTTTGAAAACGGTGTAATAGCGTGTCTACTTCAGTTCTTCCTTTGTAAACGATTCAGCACACTCAAACAAGCTTTTGTTCAATGTTTTATACTCAACAGAGAACGACATTAAACGCCCTCTACCGGCTATACGTAATGAGCAATCACGCTGCATTTCTAATCATTTGCATATATCCCCGACATGTTCCTTCATGCCAAGTTTCGTTATAACCCCGCAATTATTTCTTGGTGCGCTATTTTTTTTTGTTCATGAGTGTATATCATTAAGTGCCGCTTCTCCTAGTTAAAAAGAAAGGGACCACTCAAAAACAAATTTGACATGCATTTAAGTATTAAAAGACTTTAAAAAATTCAAATTATCCAAACTGATTAGTCACTAGTCACTTCTAATTGCATACATGCATTAAAACTATCGAAATTGAAATAATCAACTTGGCAAATAATTAATAAATGCAAAATATTCCTTTTAAACTATCACATGGCTTGTCAATGAGAGGAAATAAATGAAAGATTCCAATACCTCGGGTTTTTCTCCCGTAGAGATATAATATCTGGACCACCAATCTATTTCCCCTTCTTCATCCAAATCCTCTATTTTCTCCTGATGGGTCCAGGGAAACTCCTGCCGAGGGAAAAAAAAAAGGAAAAGATGAAATCGAGGTGTAATTGCTAAGTGTTTAGTCAAGCTCGGCTTAAAATGAGAGCCACTCATGTTTTAAAATCAGATCAAAAGGTAATATTTGATGTTTCCATAAATAATGTTCTTTTAAAGAAACATTGATAAGGCTCTTACTGGACTAGAAATAAACATAACTTAAATATGATGCGTGGGAACTAATTCTTTAAGCCATCAGATACACTTCGGAGCAAATCTTGGGTAAATCTTTTTCCTGAAAGAAGAAAAAGAGGAAAATCCTTTGTTTTTATCGAATGGATGGCCTATGTTAAATATCCACCGAACCGTCCTCTTCTGTCACTGACTCATGCAGTGATATATGTCGAGTTAGTTATTTTAACGATTATGATAAGGGATTGCTTTCTCTTTTTGACTGGATAATACGAATTTATAAAACGTGTAAAAATTATGCAATATATTTCTCTCATTTAGAAATAAAAAAAAGCCTCAGCAGGAAAAAATGACCAAAAAGTATTTAAACAATTTCGTTTCGATTAAAAAATATGACAGTATAAGAAATAAGGGAACTGTATTAAACCACTTATGACACAATTTTAAAATTGTAAGTATGATGTTAGATCTACTGAATTTCTACATATTTTCTGAACCAAATTGACAGCCCTATTTTTTTTAAAAAACTATTCATCCAAAACAATAAAAAATGAGGAAGGTTTCTATTTTATTGAGTTTTTCCGTCCATTTTCAAGAGTACTTCATATCTCGTTTAGGCAATCTTTTCTGGATTTTCGCATCATTGAAAAATATTTCAAAATGTTTAAAACAGGATGAAAAATGTAACCATACAGAAACCTTCACAAATTTTTCACTTTTCTCACATCAATTTCAACTTAACTATTGTTTTTACTCTTTACTCTTTTTGTATTGAATTTAAACGAATGCAAGTAGCCTAAATTTTAGAGAGAAAGTTGAATTATTACATTTGTATAAGTAACATTTTGCACTCGCAGATAGAAGCCTCAGTTGCCATTATGAAAATCTAGATATATATTTTTAAAACTGTTTATTTATTTTCACATTTTCAACTATCTATAAGTTATTAATTTAAAATTTAAGGGCATTTTATTTTAGATTCAGATTGATCATATTGTGTGTGTGTGTTGGACCACATTTTTTAGAAAAATTTCTAATTTAAAAAAAATTCCATCAACAAGAAAGTTAGTGATTTGTAAGTGATAGACAAGGGACTTAATTGAGATATTCACGAGTTTCCAAGAAGGTGAAGAAAGGTTTTATTTTCTACAAAAAATATTATCACTCTCTAAAAACTAGTTTATAAGAATGTTTGTATGTCAATTCTATAAGTAAGAAGGAAAGTCTTGAGCCTTTGAACTGGCACAGTAAATTGAATGATAATAAACTTTTTAGTAATGGCCATAGCTACCTCTATATTATGAAAGATGCTTAAATAATTTTATTTTAGTTAGATACAACAGAAAGAGAAGTATTTTAGGAAACTAGAATTGCAACATACATTTTACAATTGCAATTAAGCTGTGATCCCCAATTATTGCATTTACATTAAAGTTTAAGAGAAAGGAAACTACAATGATTATTTTCTGTAACGGGATTCACATTTATATGTGATACTTCCATATTTTCTTATTCTTTTTTCTGAAGAAAAGTAAGTTTTGTTAATGTTTTTTAGGAGAATTAAAAAAAAAAAAAAAAGGAAGACCTTAAACATATATGCAAAATAGTCACGTATACGATACGATCTCGTTGCAAAACGGCAAAGATTAAACATGAAATCATTAATGAGAATAATAATCTTAAAATAAGGCAGTTGTTAAATTATTCGAACCCCACCTTTTGATTCCTTAGATCTAAGACAATTTGATTAAAAAGTACGGTCATGAGAAATAAGTTTAAGAATTAATAAGCGATGTTAGGTACTTATTATTTATAGGGACCATGGATTGGCGGCAGCTTTTCCGAGTCGTCGCGAACACATACATTATAGATACTGTTATACAGTGACAACAGTTATTTCTGACATAAAATTCATCTGCCATTGACACCATGATAGGAAGGAGAGTTTGTCGACTCAATAATAAATTAAACATTAGACTTCTATTAGCAAAACCTTAGATCCCGAGAACTAATTTTTTACACGAAGACCAACATTTTGTTGACTACCAATGCAATTACTTCTCCAGTGGCACCGTTTACCTACTTCTTTGGATGGTATGATCATTTAGTGAATTTCGTTCCTTTGGAAAAGGCCTACTGCGTCGTCTTACTTTATCGGTTATTTCCTGATTTATCATAGTCGCAAAATGGTGAAAATTTTAGCTAACAGTGTAATAGAAAGAAAATGGCAATAAAATTGGGAATATTTAAAAAGAGTTTCACCTATTTATAACATTAGTAACCATTATAGGCATATTTTCTACGTTTCATGGTCTCTACAATGGATAAGTATCTAATATTATTTTAAGCATTATATGGAATCCTGTAACTCAATTTTTAAAAATATGAGGATTACAAATAAGTTGCCAACTTTTTCTTCTTAATAAAGAAATGGGCATTTATTATGATAGAGCGGTACCTCATGTTTTGTTCAAAATATTGAACATTACTAGCTACTGCTTTTCCCCGTCTTTTTGGCAGCACACGGATATCGCATTGGGAGAACGCTCTATCTTTTGAGGCTTTCCACGAATCAACCCAATTTCCGATATCTTCACATATGATGTGGGGTACTTCTCAGACAGGCTAAGTCTCGTTGATCGGAACAAAAGATAATCAGAAGCAGAGGCGTAGATCAGCCGTATCAATAATACTGGGCCCCAAAAGGTGTAAGCAAGAACAAGTAAAAAGTTATGGCGCCCCAGAAAAGGGACCAGAAGGAATTTTGATACAGGGCCCATTTACGATTCACTACGCCCGTGATCAGAAGGGGCAATGCCTGGTTAATACGGCGGATGCAATAGGATTTCCTCTGATTTGAATGTTTCCAAGTAAATTTTGACCATTATCGCGCAGAAGAATAATTTTGTCGTGTCTGGAGCGGAACTGGGGGCGTTATTCCTAGAGTCCCTATTCAATTTCAACAAATGAGTTCGGTGGAGAGCCTTATTCATTCTGTTTCAGCCACTCGTAGTATGGGATACAAAGCTGATCCCATCAAATACACAACTGAGTTTTTTTTCATGAATATTCGGCTGTAGAAGGTTGGCCACGTAGTTTCCGTGATATCTTCTTTTTTGGGTTATCGTAGTAGATCCATTTATCATCATCAGTGTCTGTGCAATGCAAAACATTCTTCCGTTTATACTTGGTTAACAGTATTTACCTTGTACAAAATCGGCATTCAACGTTTTTCAGCTTCAGTCCATATGGAACCCTATTTCCTTGCTTTTGAATAATTCTCAACGATTTTAAACCATATAAAATTGCTTGTTTAGTCATTTCTAATGTAAGTTAAAAATTTTCATGCGTTTGGCATGAATCTTCCACCAATAATCTTTTATTATGTTCTTCGTCTTCAACGTCAAACTAACCATTCTCTCTAACTTTTGAAACCACTCACAACAGTTTTTTTTTTTCTCAAAGCAGCTACACCCTATGTTTCTACAAGTAATCGATGTTCCTCAGTTGCGGAGTTCTTTAAAGTAAAGAAGTAAATCAAACGTTCCAGTGAATGACACTTATTTGGCTCAAAACTTAACATTTTCGCACGAAACAAATTATGTGAACCTGTTAAAAAATTGCTAATACTTCAAGATTAAGATGTTGCCAGATGTATAACCTTAGTATATGCATTGTAACAACTGAAAATTTCAATCATATCTTACTGATGGGGCCATCTTTTGTCGACCGGTGGAAACTTATTTGTACTCCTTATATTAATTTATTGAAAAAACATATGACATCGAACAAATACTTACAACTGTTTGGACTAAAAATGCACCAGATTCAAAATGTTCTTCCCTTTTAACATTTTCAACACTTAATATGACGTAAGATATGCCTCTTGACGGACGTCTGGTATCTATGAAATTGAATAGATAAGAAGGAATTTTATTTCAGAAATGGATCTCTCGGCTTGCATTTTGCTCGTGCCTCAGATAGCAATAATAAAACATTTCTGAAACCTTTATTTATAAATAAGAGTATATTTTAATTACCATTTAATTGTATATTTTATCTAAATTATTTAACAATTAAATACGATGGGAATCATTTTAATAACTATCTTATCATTTTTCTTTTCATATATTTAAGGAACACATAGCTTAAAACACTAGAATCTTAAATTCTATTTAGTCTTCATGAAAACAAAGTACGGATATTTATTAATGTGCTTATATAATATACAAAATTTATTTGGAAAAAATATTCAAACCTTTCTGAATAATACAATTCTTCAAATTTTTTACTATGTATTTAAACTTTTCTCTTTGTACAATCATCTGATTTGAATAATTTCTGTTGATAATCATAGATAAGTATTACATAATATTTTAATAAAGCAACATTTTTTTTAAAATTATTATTTTTCTACTTTTTTTAAAGTTTTTCTTAACAGGATTAATATTGTACAAGAAATTAAGTGTTCCGCCAATCTACTCTATTAAAATCCGAAAGTAAACAAACGTATCTATGTAGGTATATAGGAATGCGTCCCTATTTTCTCAAGAACTACAAGATGCAGAAACTAGCAGAAGGTATCAAAATTTCGGGAATGATCCAAGAAATCCGTTTTCACCATTTATATTCCGATATTCTAATTAGTTAAAAATATATTATTTAAAAACCTTAAAACGCATTAAAATGCATCGTGAAGCCATCTGCAGAGAATATCGGAAAAAAATTCTGTTTTTACAAAGCAACGAAACTTTGCATATAAATAAATTTATTTAAGTTTGAAAGCATTAATTCATCGTCTATTATTTTGGATCAAAATACATTTTCGAAACATTTTTTACTCTTAGTATCAGAATCGTTTTCTTTTTATTGCTTCACATTAATAATTTTTTTAATTCTAACGCACGACTCTTAAGACCTTAAAACATCGGAAAGATCATTTTAAAATTTTTTAAGGGGAATGAAAAATGTTAAAATTAAATCGGTTATTTTTTAATGGTTTTTTAGTTCATGTATATAAATATATATATCTAGGCTTTCCCCATACTGTTTTTTTTCTAACTTATATATATTTATATATTTAATCAAACATTCAAACGTTAAGAAAAAACAATCATTTCAATAGCTATCTGCAAATTTTTCTTTTACTTATTACTTATAGACATTTGAATTTTATAAATATATATATATATGTGTGTTTTTTTAAAGGGATTATTTCTATTATTTTATTACCAAAGGAACTCTTTGTTAATTAAAAAGTACATCGTCTATTATTTTGGATCAAAATACATTTTAGAGACATTTTAAGTTAACTATATGTAACGATTGATTGATTCATGAAAATTTGAAATTTATTTTATTATTTTAGATTTTTAGAAACTAACTATTATTAAAAAAAATGATGAACGTTTATTGCTTCACATTAATAATTTTTTAATTCTAACGCAATATATAATTTTTATTAATCATACATCGAAATTTGAGGCTATATCTTATCTGTGAGAAGGAGGGGGAGATAAAACAGTAATTTTACACACTAAAAAAACCGTGTTCGGGCTATAGAGAGGGGAAAGAAACCTGTCTTAAATCAAAAATAAGTGGAATAGAACAAATTTCGGAAAAGGGAAATTTTTTGACATAATTTTAGAAATCACTCACATTGTGCGCGTACAAACACACACACAGAAAAGCTGGTGTCATGAGGAAAAGAGAAAGCCCGAGCAACGCTGGGCTAAGCGGTGGAGGGGGATGGAAGTCATTTTGAAAAAGAGTATTAGAGAAATTCTGATTTTGTGAAAGTAGAGAAAGCCCGTGCAATGCCGGGCCATGCAGCTAGTAGTATATATAAAAAGGAAAATTTTGATTATTTTGTTTAGATTATAAAAATTAGCATCGAAGTGCTAAAAGCATAGTTTTTTGGGAGACGATAGAGGGAAAATTGCATAATTATTATGGTGGCAGGTAATATGAAAGTCAGTGGCTTCGAGTAGCGTATTACTCTTCCACGCCACAGGTTCGAGGTTCATACCCCGGGCTGGGAAAGGTCGACTCAGCTGTTCATCCCTTCAGTGGTTCGATGAAAGAGCACCGAGCTTGCTTGGAAACTAACACTGGGTATCTTGCGTCAGACTGACCACCTAATCGGATCATCAGCTTATGCACCTAAGCATCCAAGGTCACGAAAACTGAGATGGACACAGCAGGCCTTCATGAGCTGTTGCGACACTGAGTTTTGAGTTTAGTTTTTAGGTAGCTAATATATCCCCCCCCCTCTCTCTCTATATATATCTGATATATACCTGACTATGCCTTCTTATTAATGCATAATGTATGTTTTAAATGATTATAAAGATTTAAAGCGGTTATGACTTTTCTGAAACATCAGTTAAAAACTGTTCAGTTTGAAGGCTACAAGTCATTTGATCTGTTTTTGTAAGAACAAATTCAAGGTGTATTTTGTAACAAAAGTATACGGAATGAATGTAATGGTGTTTTTCTTCGAATTCAAGATACCCTTACCGCCATTTTAAACTTGTTTTGAAAATTCAGTTATAGTTGATATCTGTACTTTATTGCGCTTACAGTAGCATAACTTGGATCACACGTAAACCACTAAAATTTGTTAACTCTGATGGTGTATACATCAGTTCCTAATAGCGTTTATGGAAGCTACCTGGTGAGAGTGTTGAATGGAAGCTACACGGATACGATGTTTCACAATTTTTAATTTGCAAGATGCTTTCTGGCCCACTCCAGGCTAATTCTTTGATCATTGTTTGAATTAACACATGCTTGAGAAATCCATTTTAAGCAAACATTAGACATTTTATTACGCGTGGAAAATAATTCTGTGTGCAATCTTAAGGCTAAGTCAATAGAGAATGTTTGTCAGATTATATTTTTAGGTGATTTTTTAAAGATCTTTTTCAAATGGCATGCATCCTTGAGATTTGTATTTCTACTCCCAGAATGATTTACCCTTTCCATTATACTCATATTTTCCTCTTTTTTTTATTAATAGCATGCTGTTTCATACAGGTCATCCAATTTAAAACTTTTATGCATATTTTTCTGTAAAAAATATGCGCAAAAGTTATAATTCCGTTTTTCGCAAGCTGAATGGTATTTTAGTTATTCGAAAATTAATATTACCTAGGTTATACTTCAAAATACTTTCAGCTATCTTTAAGATACATTTCCTCTGCAATTTTAGAATTTATTTTTCATCGCTAAGAGAATGTGACAGAATGCAATTGATAAATAATGGAACGAGATTCAAGGATTTCTGAACATTTCCTTTTCATATACATGTGATTAAAGTGCTATAAACAAATATCACCTGCTTAATTATCCTTATTCAAATCTAAACTTTCAAAGACTTAATTTAGTTAACCGTTAATGTAGTGGATTTAAAATTATATAAAATAAAATTATAACATAAACCTACCGGTAGTTTGTTGTGGAGTAAAGACATAATCACGTGGGGAAGTGACGACATGAGAAGCTATTACATTCTTCCTACCGAAGCTTTTTGTATCGATGAGCTTGAAAGTGACGGGAGGTAAGTATTCCTTCTGCTCCGGAAGCTCCTGAGTGAAGAAACAGTTTTTAACAGAAAGAAAATGTACGGGATAGGCTCTTAATTCTTTTCTTCCTACAAGCTAAAATCCCGCATAAATCTTTAGTTTGGTTTCCCAAGAAAAAATATGTATTGTTCTTACAAAAGAAATATGCACTCGGAATGCAGATATAAGATTTCTTTGACTGAAATTTATGACGATCATATAAATGCAGTCACGTGCTCTTTATTGAAATCAAAATTGACATTAGACTTATTATAGTTATTCTTGTAAAATTTAGATGCAGTTTCAAACTTGATAATTGAGTAAATATGTTCAAGTATTAAGATTTCTCAAAAAGTTTTTGAATGTAAAGAAAAAAAATTCTTATAGAGGTGTACTTTTAAATCCAATGTATTTTATTTATCTATGTGAGTTATTGTTGACAAAAATGTACCTTTTCAAAGAACGTTTCTGCAAAAAGAAAAAGGGGGCCACAGCGAAGTGCACGAACTGATTGACTGAAAACACGTGAAGTCATTTATCGTGTGACTATGACATCACACGAGTTTATGAGCTGATTGGCTGGAAACATGTGATTGCAATTAAAATATGACTATTACGTCACATAAATTAAGCCTATTCTAACTGAGGAAAAGAAATTTATTAGAAAGAAATTATTCATTGCGAATTAAGTCTGTAGACATTGGCTCAAAAATTTTAATGAAGACAATATAATTACAGCTTTTAATCTGAAGTTATAAAGTTAGAAATAGGTGTGGAGTCCTTCCTGCAGATTTGCTTTAGTTCATTTATGTAAAAAATGTTCAATGCTCAGATAATGTTGTCTATAAATATAAGTTACTTTCTTCAAGAAACATAAAGAAAATTGGTAAGTTTAACAACTTTCCTACCAGATCCATGTAATCGACCGTATTGTGAAAGTTAGAATGTTGCCTGTAATTGAAGATGACACTAGAATGCAATATTTTGCCAGCGCAATCAACGTCGATGCGAGGACGATCGATGTGTTTCCAATGGACCCGCTTCAATTCTCGAAGACCCCAAAACAAAATCTGAAAAGAAGTAACATCTTTCAGAACCAATGCTCTGAAGAACATATATCTTCATTTAAATTAGGGGGAAACGCATGTTGGATCCCCTCCCCTTTTTAGATTGTAAACATCCTCTAATAAGAACACCACATTCTGAGTTGAATAATATATGATACACACACTATTTAATACACTACTTTTTAAATTAGTAGGATTTTTTTTTCAGTTTTCGCAGTGTATTACATATTTTGTGTTCTGTACTTAAACGTAAAATACAAGAATTAAATGAAAACTCACAATTTTTTTTGCAAAATATTTTAAATTTTAAGAACATTGTATAATCTCTCCTTTTCTTTATCCATCTGAGTTTATAGGTTTTTGATTTACGTCGCGCTATGAAGTTACTCTAGGGCAGGGATGGTGAACCAGTAGCACGCGTGCCATCAACGACACGCCAGTTTTCGAAATGATTTGAATTTTATTTCCAAATAACAGAGTTCACTATGAAGTAGTAAATGCGAGTTATCGGAGTGGTGGTGAGCACCCTCCTTTGTTATTGTCTTAGTTACGTTGCGTACAGTTGCTTATGATGCAAAATTTGTTTACGCCCAGGGATGGCGAATCTTCAATCAAGGAATTTTTTCAGTTCAAAGATACGCTCAAGTTTATTATGTACCCTGATGTGACATCATTTGATAAACCGAGCTCATCCCAATTCAATGTTGGAAAATGAAGAATTTGAAATGCAACTGATTAATTTCTAGTCTAGTTCAATATGGATTCAAAACTTTATTGAAACAAGGAAAGAGTTAGAATTGATTGAAACAGAAAGATTAACAAGCAATATAAGTAACGAAATTTCGGAAACATTAATTTCGATTCTATATACGTTTAAGTGTTTCAAGAAGCAGGCTCATGCTATTTTAACCATATTTTCATCAACCTCTGCATACGAGTCATTATTTTCAGAGATGATTAACATTAAAGACTCGCTTAGAAACAAACCATTTGGAAGATGACTCCAATTCAGCATGCATTCTGCTAAAAGTAACATCTTACCCGATCCTAATATAATTTATTTGTCATCTACTCTGCAACAGCAGAAATCACACTAATGTTACTTTATATAATTTGAATTATACGTTTAACTGAAATATTTACTACTATTAAATACAAAATGCATTTTTCTGTAGTAAATAAAGAGCTTTGTGTTTTGGAAAAAAGGAAAGAAGCAAATTAGGAAGCTGTGACGACTTACGCGTCTTTTCTTTAACAAGTCCTTTGGGTTCTTTGGGCCAGAATTAATGGCAACTCTTTTCCAACCAAATCCAGGAAACGAGAAGTGAAGAGATGCAAATAATATAGGATAAATATAGGACCTTAGAGTAAGCGTGAGATCAATGATGGCAATGTAATGGTAGTGTAAAGGAATGTCCGACAATTAAAGTGCGTTGTGGTATTGGTTGATAATTGAAGTTCGCTGTCCAAAGATTCAAGTTCTACGTGTCGTGGATAAACATATTGGTGATCGATTAGAAGTTAAAAGTACAGCTGAATACCGCTGTAGATAAAGACAAGTTTATTACAAAATAATATAAGGTAGGATTGATTACTTATTAGTATATTTGAAGATTAGGCGGTTCAATTATTGATATAGGTCTGTATTATATTGTGTGTTGCGCATTGTGTTATCGTAGATTCTCTCATTTATACATTTGTTCAAAGTTTAAGTTGAATATCTTAATAAAGTCATATTAAGATAATGTTTGATTCTAGTTCTTACGTTAATTCTACACCTCTAGCTCACGCTGATACTTCGAGGGATGTACTTCCAAGGGGAGGTACATCACAAAATGGCATTCTAAAACGAATCAGAAATCCTCTTGTCAAAAAAAAAATGAGCCACAGCAAAAATAATTAATTGCCTAGAAACCATTTAGCAGATGACTCCAATTCAGGATGCTTTTTACTAAAAGTTACATCTTACAATCCTAATAAATATAAGTTATTTGTCATCCAATCTGCAACACCAGAAGTCACACTAATGCTACTTTAATTTGAATTTCACGTAGAACTAAAACATTTCAACTATACAGTATAAAAAGTATTTTTTCGTAGTAAATAAAGAGTTTTGAGTTTTGCAGGTATTTAGTTTTATTATTTTCCCAATAATCACTAGTAAAACTTTTTTGACGGCACCTCTATTCCTCATCGAACACTTCTTTGAAAAAAAATGGCGCATTGATCCATAAAGGTTCGCCACCCCTGCTCTAGGGCTTTGGTGGTGGACCTCGTAATTTTAAATCTCGATTAAGTGACGAGGACGATACCTAAGCTGGTACTCTCGTTTATTTTCTTTCACGGTAAGCCTGGTTATCACATGTTACTATGTCAAAAATGGGCCTTATTTTACCTGAAAAATGTTCCTTAATTATACTTATTTGATATTAGATAAACAAAGGCTTAAACACAACATTTATGCATTTTTATGTGTTCTCTATTATTTATAAATATTTACTGAGCACATACGTCAACAATCTCCAATCTTTTTTTTTTTTACATCAGAGACACATTTAGAGTCTACAATTCTGCAAAGGGAGGGGGATTTTGCTTAATAATCTTAACACGTTTATTACATTTACTATGTACAATATTACATATGTGAAGGTCCCCTTGGACCTCGCTTTGAGAACGAGAATAAGTTGGAGTCATATAAGAGCCAGTAGCCCTTTTTATAAATAACTTTCTTTATTTGGTTATCTTTCCCAAATAGAATCAAATACTTTTAATAACAAATAAATCGAATTATCTATATGAGGTTTAAAAGGGAATGTCCTTTAAATTAACTTAAATATTTAATGATCCAATTAATTAACAATTAGAAAATCGATCACGCAGAGATTACTGCGATAAGAGATCCCAGAATTATATTCAATAATGTTCCTATTGAACATTTAACTTTAATCTCACTCCTAATATAAAGCTTTAATGAGACTTTAATCAATATTTACCACACTGCAGTTCAGCTCAGCTTTTCTGAGATTTTATCCTCCTAGAAATCCCCAATAATATATCTCGAACTTCACTATTATAACTTCTTACTTCAATCTCTCTCTCCTACTGCTATAACTTTACTGTTCCGTTTGACTTAAATACTTTATATAATCTGCATAACAAGGAATCCCGTCCTCTTTTTGGAGCTGATTGGAAATAGGTAGGGAATTAAATTTCCCTAAAAAAGACGACTCAGAAGGTTAGTGATAAAATTCCGTATAGATTTGTCACAGATAGATTTTCATAGCATTGCAATATATTATACTCTTATAATTCAGAATACGCAGATGGTTTATTGTGATACATAGTAGTTACAATGATTTACAATATCGTCTGGTCACTAATAATATACATACAAAGTTAAATAAACATTTTGAGGTTTGGATATGATTTTATTCATCCGATAACATCGTAACGCGAGTAGGTCTCTCTCTCTGTATGTATACAGAGATAGAGAACGCACGCGCGTAGTGTCTTCAACAAAGGTGGATTCCGAACTCTATTTTCCTTTTATGGATCTCTTGAGTCTTAATTTTAAGTATGTGGACCACACGTGTATGAAATATTCCGAAATGAAATATTTATTTGCGAGATAAACAGTTCTCTGAGAGTTAAACAACAATTCTTAATTACAATATTTATTTACAGATTATTAAAAGATGATACTTAATGATGATAAAAAATAATTAACTGTACTATTTCAAAAATAAACTACAAATATACTCCTAAGGCTATGAACTAGAATTCCTTTAAATAAGTATGTTTTATTAATTAGATCTTTGCACTAATGATTTGATATTAACATATCAATATACCTGGAATCAATTAGGGAGATTTTGACGAAAATAATAGCAATTTTTACTATATCAAATCGATTAAGATGTATGTTAACGATCGAGCTACAATATGATTTTAAGGCCACATTGTATGTATAAAATGATGGGGATAAATATTAGCAGATAATTAAGTGTTGTGTCACTAGATTCCATTTTTTCTCATGTTGCATAACTATTCTATATATTACGCTTTCTCTCTTTTTAGCAGATTCTCGAACTGCCTCATTAGGCTACATTTTTATAAATAATAATAAAAAATCATTTTTAATAAAACATTTGAAATTGGGACACTAAAATAACATAGTAGTTTAAGGCACAAGTTTCCTGGTTCGAGTCTTGACTCCAATTGAAATAGGTTCCTCGGAATACAAGGAAGATGCATATTCGTGTATTATTCCTATTGGCCGGATCAGAATTAAAAAAAAAAAAAAATTCCCAACAGCACATTCATTATGTTTCTGTAACGTAAAAAAAAAATCACAATCTATTTTATTTTATTTTATTTATTTATTTATTTTGCGTATGGGCGGAATGTTTTTTTCGCGTTACAAAGTTTGAGCTTCCTCCGCTCCATACGGCATATACAATATATGTACTATTTATTTGTGCACTAGAGTAATTTTCAGACTTAAGGTATCCAACTACGTTCGGAACCGTGATTTGGCAAAAGCGTATAAACGGATACTATTTATGATATTTAGTATCCCTTAGATTAGAAAATGTATATAAAATTGTTTTAAGAATAGTACTACAATGAAAAAATTATTTAAGTATAATATTTTCACATAAAATGAACATAGAATGACCCATTTTCAAAATATCCTCTTTTTGTGAAAAATGCTTCTAATAAAATAATATTTTGCCTTTATATAGCTCAGACCTCTGTACAGAGGCTCAACTAGAATTTTTTAAATATATAACTTAGAAGTGGGTTTATCCATGTTTTATGACAACAGAAGGCAGAAATTTTAAGAAAAAAAACGTCAATAATTATTTCAAATGGTTGTAACTCTGAAAATAATCTGAATTTCTCAAAAATCATAGCTGAACCTCTGTACAGAGGTCTGAGCTATATACAGGCAAAATATTATTATAATAGAAGCATTTTTCACAAAAGGAGAAAATTTTGAAAAAAGGTTGTTCTAAGTTAATTTTTTGATAATTTTTTAAAAAAATAATTATTTAAATAATTTAAATAATTTTTAAATAATTAAGTTATAAAAAAATAATTTAAATAATTTTAAATAAAAAATTATTATTTAATAATTTTAAATAATTTTTTTAGTCAAAATGTCCTTAAAACAATTTTATTTCTAAGTGACACTAAAAATCCTAAAAAATTATCCATTTATGCACCTTTTTAAAATCAAGTTTCCAAATTTAGTCGGATACCTTAAGCATCAAATGTTAAATTTTGAAAAGGAAAATTAAAATTAAATCTTAAGAAATGTAAAATTTAAAAATATAAAAGTTTAAATACACTGAAAATTAATATTTCTTTTTCGGAGGAGGCTTAGCTGCAGCAACGACTCCCTTGAGGAGTCGTAAGTGCTCATAAGAAGAGATCTCTGGAACATTAACGTTTCATAACACAAACAATAAATTTCACCCCGAGTATACCAATAACTCGGTATAAAATAAAATGATTACTTCTGACTGACTAACACTTTTAGATTAGTGAGTGTTTATAAATGTATTTCTTTTTTCATTAACTACAATCATCTTTTAAAAAGGAATTTCTGGACTTTTACTATGAGATTATTTTAAAATTATTTTTTAAAAAAAATATGAATTATATCATGAACCCCTTTTTTTCATATTATGGACAAAATGCAATTCTTTGCTCCCTAAATTCCATTTAAACCCCAGTTGTGAAACGCTAGTCTAAAGTAAACACTGTAAAAATTAATTTAATGATTTCAAATTAAAAAAAACATATAAAATATTATTTAATTTACGAAGAAACTCCTAAAATCTGAGTAGATAACTCCGAGTCAACGCCCAACGAATTTCAATATAAACTCGTCACGGAAGTAGGGATAATAACAAAAAACAAACTCAAATATATTTCAAGATATTAATTAATCAAATAACTTAAATCTGTGATGGGAAGATCCCAACTACGTAAATAATAGTACACCTGTCTGATATAATGGGGACGGATATATGCAATTAATACAACCCTCGTAAATATATGCACGGTCTCGAAGCAAATTTGGCAGATAATTCTTCAAAATGACCAACTGTAAGCCATAGGAACAATGCCAGCAGTGTGTCCGACTATTATTATTAGTAGTAGCAGTACATCTAGTTTTACTTTAAATCACGTTATATAGGACTAGACATCTATATATTACATTCTTTTTTTTGAGAAGGTGGCTGTTCAAAACTTGAATAATATATACATATAACAAAGAAAATTCCCGAGTTAGTTTGAAAAGGGTAATATCCCGCTATATAAGTTGGAATTTATGTGAGACTTTTATTTATTAAGTTTGAATGATAAGCCTACTAAATTCATTTAAGAAAGTAAGATGTTTTCTTCTTCGTTTACTTCTTTCAAATGATTGTTCGCTTATAAACATAGGAGAGTTCCCCGTTTTCCCTTATTTTTAAATAAATGGCTTTTGGTATAGAATTCCCTATATAATAAAAATAAATATATGAATCCGACATATCTAAAATTTAGGAATCTTTAGGGAAAATTTAGAATGATTTTACCTCAATCCGATGCTTGGCGAATCGAGGGCGTATGGCCATAGGGATCTGTGTCACGGACAGATCAGCATCGCCCCCAGGACCACGGCCGTCGGCTTCCTTTTTCTAAAAATAAGAGATGTAAATTCTAAAAATTGTTCTTATATATTTTCGTGAAATAATTGTCAGTCATTCACGTTCTTTATTTTTTACATGGAGTAATAAAAAATTTATCCACCACCATATTTTTTGTGTTTTCAAGCTTTTCGTATACTATGCTTAATTTGGTTATGTATATTATAAACTCTCCATCCATTGGTTGGTGTCATCTCAGTGTTATTTCAATTTTGGTAAATCATGAAAATTTTTTAATCCTCTTCTCCACGAATTAGTGCCAAATAATTAATAAAAGAATTAATTATTTTTTTTCTGTACAGCGTAATTGTGCACAAGAATTTCTGTTGTGAACATTAAAATTTCTATAAACAAAAGGCTTTTTCCAAGGTTAAAATGTATAATTGTTGAGTGCGTTGCATTTTTACACAAAAATCGTAACAAACTATAAAATAATTGCAAATTAATACTAAACTGCTTTTTAAATCAAGGCCTTTATTTTGTAAAACTTATATTGTTGCATACACACAGTGGCGCACAGTTCGACCCCGGACCCCCCTTGAAAAATTCCTGCGTGCGCCACTGCATACACAAAATAAATACACTATTCAAGATTTTTCCTTTTCGGTGGTGTTGTCTGTCATAAATTATAATGTTCCTGTGCCTATTGGATCTCCAATTTTCTGTGCAAATAATCCTGAATATCACGAAAAAAATAATTTTAACATGAAATAATTTGTTTTTTTGTTTGTGACCTTAATTTTGGAAATGAGTACAAACATATATAAAGAAACAAGAAAAATTAATTTCATGTTTATACGTCCTGACACTTGGCATCTCTTCTTTGCTACTATCTTTCTGTTTCGGGAGAATTTTTTTTATTTGATCGGACCTCAAAAATGTTCGTTGTGGGCCGCAAGTCTGACATCCCTGGTGTAAAGGATTTTCATTCAACACTCTCCAAATGGTCACACCTACGTTACGTGCAACTGCTTTTACGTTTGACTCTGATCTATCAGCCTCAAAGTTCAAGACACTATCTTCCAAGTTAAGATTACATACAGCTTTGTCTTGCGAAGTTTAAAGAATCTGTTTTTGCTAAGTTGTTGATGCAGTTTCTGAAAATTTCTGTGAACCTGCATTTGTCTATCAGGAAATTACTCGTGATACATTCGTAGAGCATTTCTGATATTACCATTTGCATGGTCGTACGTATAGGATTCCATCTGATTATTCGGCATGCATAAAGTCTTATACGATGCATCACAGACGATAACAGTAATTGGCGGTATACATGGAGCAATTAGCCTTCTCGGGCTTTGAACTCCTACCTGAAATAGTTATTTCTGTAGTAGTCTTTTACTTTATCTATAAATGGATGCTGATCTCCTCTTAAGCCAACAAAATATTTTTATAAATTTAAACTAAATATATTACATCAAAAATTAATTTAAAAACATTTTGAATTTAAGAAGAATCGGAAAAAATAACAAGTCTAAGGTGAGCAAAATTAGGTTAAGTTATTTTGGTTCTATAAGACTGCTTAATTCCCGGAGTGGATGTAGTTGCCAATCAAGAGCTCGCATATCGTGGCATTGACTTGAGTAGAAAAATTAATGCACGACCTTTTTTTTCTCACCTGGGTGAGATAGAGTTCTCTCATTGGTTGTTGCGTTAAGTGTGTGCAGTTTTCATTTCCCCGATGGGTAATATAAAACAGTGTCGAGAGGCAAAAGTTACTGTTGCTTTACAAAGAGGGGAGTGAGTAAGTGAGTGAATATTAACGTCACACTATTCAGCTACTCGAGGGCTTTTAGAAACAGACCTCGTAATTTTGAACCATGGTCAAGTGACGGGGACGACTCCTGAGCTCCCACCCCTTCTCCTAACTTCCACACTACTCCAAAGGGGAGACGTTTGAGCCTCAGCATATTTAACGTGCAGCAGCCCCCGCTTCACGGTGGGTCTTCAGCGGTACTTGGCTCGAACTCTTGACCCACCAGCCACGAGTCCGTTACCTTGACCACTAGGCTACCGTGGCCATTACGAAGAGTGGAAGCGCTCTTATTGGAATATGATTGGGTAATACAATCTAGAATGGTGTCTTCCTCTACTTGCATAACATTGAACGGTGAATAACCACCTACCAACCTCTTCCGGCAACGGAACCAACTATTAATTCCATCTCTCTCTTTGCTTTCAAGAATTTCCTATGCTTACGCCTCACCATGTCATTGTGACTCAAATATTTCTAAACAATAAATGACAGTTACAGTGTTCTGTAGCATCTCTTACGATTTGTAATATAAATTCAATGTCACTGTATATATATATATATCTACACACGTATGCAAAACTTAAGTAACAATGTAAATTTTAAGCAGACAGCTATGAAATTGCAGAAAAGGGGATTTTGCGATTAGTACAATGAACACGCAATTCAGTAGAAAGGTGATGCATACGCAAATGGGAAGAATCAAACTTTATAGGCGATCTGAGTATTCGCAGAACACGAGTGCGGTTGGCGCACGCAGCTCTCGACTACAATAAAAATAAAAAAAAAACCCGGAGGTACAATTACAGAGATTCGCTGCTAATGAGTTCTTTCGTGAAATATGGCCAGCAAAAATCACCTGAACGACTTCACACGTATGGTAAAATGATCGGAAAGGCTGAGATGAGGCTCACACATATCTAGAACATGTGTAGGATGCTTTGGGGAGATGCCTTGAGACACGATTATATTCTCCGGAGAACATTCGATAACTGAAGCAGATATTGATTGAGGAATGGGCACTCGTGCCTCAAGAACTGTTGTACAATCTGGTGCTGAGTATGGTTAGACGGTACGAAGCAACTATTGCAGTGAGGGGAAGGCATATTCCACACTAAGGAACATTTTCTTGTTGTTGCTCCTCTTCGACAATCATCTGTAACGATACTATGAGTTCAATATAGCCTTTTTTTTTGTTCAATTCCATACTATATGCATTTTATTTATTTTCGTGCAACTATGCTTTGATCAACATTTAAGCACAAAATGCTGTCTCTCATTTCTGAATTTCATGTCTCTCAGATGATTTCTCGGAAGTTATGAAAAAAAGGGGGGGGGACTCCTATTGCTTAAGTTTTGCCCACTAGTGTTTATATACGTCATTATTAATTGTTTGAAAATAACTTATCCATTGTATCTCTTAAGACAATGCATAAGTTTTAAGAGTTCAAAGATATTTAAGAAATATATGCAAAGGTTTAATTTATTGATTTAATTCTAAAAATGTATACAAGTGTTTAATTTATTAAATTAATTCTTAGCAGTCACACTTTGAAACAACTAACCTGAAGTATTTCGAAAGCAGCCAACAATTGACCATTGGACTCTGATGTTTTCCCAATATCGTACCACTGCAACGAAGGCACGTTTTTTAGGTTAGGTTTTTTTGCCTTTTCTAGTGGGACAGAAATGATGGCTTTCCCCAAAAATCCGTTTTTTCCTACGGAGTAAGAAACAGTAAATAATTTATTATATATATATAAATACCAACAGCCTTCCCCCCCCCCCTTATTTTGAATAATCTTGTTAACACAATAAAAAAATTTCAAATAAATTAATGAGCGGGATTTTTAAAGTAATAAAAAATCAGCAATAAAGTAAAAATAAACAATATAAATTGATTTAAAAATCTGTAAGGCCTAAAACAACTAGATAATCAAAAGCGAATTTATACTCAGAACTCAATAAGTTTAAAAATAAAGAAGACGCAATGAAAATTAATGAATTATAATTATAATATACATCAGATTAAGGCAAATAACATTCAAATGAAATAAAATAATAAAGATAATATAAATAATAAGAGTAATTTTTTTGGTTAAGAGTTATTGGTGTTTTTCAATAAAAATAAGCGTCAAAACAATAAAAAGTACCCTGCATAGTACTGTTATTGGTTTCACGGACCACTTTGACGATGTTACGTTACTGTGAGTTGGGTTTTCAGATAGTCATACCTTTAAAACAATTTAATACAAATTAAAAATGTACAAAGCTTTATTGTTATATGCTATGATTAAACACTGGAGTTTTAATGAATGAGATATTTGTTTATCCTTTCTTTATCTTAATTTTTGCAAATCTTTATTAATGTTCTACATTGCATATCTTAGCTGGTTTTCTAAGCTAGCCTCAGTTAATGCAGCCTATAAATTTCATCTCTGAAAAGAGAGCTATTGATAAGTTACGATACATTAAAGTGTTTCAGCCCATAAAAAAGGTCGATTTTAAGAAAAGATTTTTTTCTTGTATAATATAGCCTAAACCAGGGGTATGCATTTCTTTTGGCTCGAGGACCGCATTGAGTAAGCAGATGGTGTACTGGATAGGTTTTCTTTTCCCGGAAAATCATAAGATTTCTGTACTTTTTCTATTCCCGGAAATGGCACGGGGTTTCAGTTATCTATGAGGTAGGTATTTTTGACTTGACTGTAGATTTCAACCTCGGACATTGTTAGCTGACCCTACTATGGCAATTTGCGATTGTTCATAGCGAACTTCCTGGACGAAGGAATACTCATTACCCCAACTATGGGGTAAGAGCGTAGTATGAGAAAGAAAGATTAACGCTCACTTCTCGGATTGGTGAGAATTTTTCCAGCAAGCCGTGGGAGGGAGTATCTGTCTAGATCAATTCCTATCTATATGTGTGTCGAGCTTCGTTAACAAGAAGTATTGGGTTTTCAAAGCAATCGCATTTCGTAGCCAACCAGCACTATCTGATCGAAGTTTCAAGATCTTGATTTATGTGGCTAACGTGATACTAATACCTAAAACTATTATTTATTTAATCTTTCTTTAAAAAAAGTTTCGGATACTTGTCTTTATTATGAGCTATTTAATTGAATGAGCAATTGAAGAAGGGAATGAACCCTCAAAGTGTTTGGGGGAGAATATTTTTATAAGCAATCTCGCAATTTTTCTTATTTATTGTTTTTCTAAACCTAACTTTCGTGTGAGATTCTTATATTAATTTTTATTTATATTTATGTAACAATAATATTGCAATTCCATAAACAAGAAATCGGTTATACAAATAAAATATCTTAAATACAATAATTAATATTTTTAACGTACGTAATCGGCACTTCAGCGCAACAAATGAATTTTCAAGTATTTATTAATATTTATCTCTCTTCCCCCGAGATTTTTAATTTACAAAAGCTTTAATTGTAACATTTTTTCCATGCCATTACTAATTTTTGCTAATAGTGCAAAAAGTGATAAGTTTCATTAAAAAAATACAACTTTTAATATTGGGAAAGATTTTTTTCCTCTGTGTATATAATAAAGCAGAAAATAAAAAATATTTCAAATTGCTTATACTTCTAAAATACTATTTTAAAAATGAATAATCAATTTATTATGCGTTTTTTGTACTTTTTAGCTCATTAAATAAATAAGTATTAATTTTGAAATTTGTATGTGTCCTTATTTTATATAATTATTATTGACTTTATATAAAAAAAATAACTTGTTTTAAAATTTTTTGAAATTTTGATGTATTTTTGGGAATCCCGGGAATGAAAAACCCAGGAAATCAGAAACCCTAGTACTGGAGGGCCGTACCTTTTTAAAATAATTGCATTCATTAGGTAACGTTGAATTGTAGAAAAGGTATAGACTGAACCATATAAAAATCAATTAATATGAATTAAAAAAGGAGTGTGTGTGCTTATGACCACACGACAGAAGCGATAACTTCAAATTTTGTAATGTTATTTCAGGTTTTAGTTAGATGAATAAAAAACAAGGGAATGTTAGTATTGTCATACAAAATTATTTATTCATATGTCTGTACTCATAAAGTAATATTTTTTGCGAAGTATCTAATATATATTATAAATGTGAAAGTTTGTGAAAATCTTTGTGGGTCTTTCACGCAAAAACAACTTAATGGATTTTAATGAAACTTTACAGTAATATTAGCTTACACGTCAGAATAACACATAGGCTATAATTTATACCATAGGCTATAATTTATAAAAATTTGTAAAAAGTGTCCAAAATATAACGCTATTTGTCAAGTAAGAAGGAAAAAATTCTGCCATCTGCAACCAAAAAAGCTGCAAAAAAGCCCACGTCAGCATATATCTATCTTTTGTTTGTGAAAAACTCTTTTTGTTTTGGCTACGCAAGGGAATTGCTTCTAATTAATTCCTGTGATCAGAATAATGCCTATTTTTTTTATTTAAGAATAAAACTAAGTTTTGAAGGGAGAAGTTGTTATAAATCTCTCTTTATTTTGATGGGGTTTTTTTATGATTTTATTATGCACATTTGGTAGTAAGAAGTTGATCTATTTTCAAAATAACTACTTTTATCGCTTCTGGTACTTAAAGTAAATAAACTTTCTCTTTCACACTACATCATTTGGACAAACTTTCATAATATTTTTGTGGTGAGTAGTTAATTATAACGCTGTAATTTTAATTGAATATGCAGATATTGCATTTTTAAGTATAAAAGTAATTATAACTACTGCACTGTATTTTTTGCAGTGAGTGAGTGAATATTAACGTCACACTGTTCAGCTACACGAGGGCTTTTGGAGACGGACCATGTAATTTTGAACAATGGTCAAGTGACGGGAACGACACTTGAGCTGGCACCCCCTTCTCCTAACTACCACACCACACCAACTTAGCAGGAATATTCTACCAATACTTAGCTTTAATATTCTTTGAAATCCACTGTTCCAAGATATATGGCAGCACGGGTTCTATGATGAGTATTTTAGTGGGGGAGGCGAAAAGTTTTGTAGCAGATATTGCGTTTTCAGCGGATTGCAAAGATTATTATTTTTGTCGCAAAAAAATAGTTAATGTCAAAATTTAAGTGTCTTATGGTTTAGTCTGTTAATGAGGACCTTGGAAAATGATTTGACTACTTATTTTAAGTGAACGGTGTACATAATTAATTTTACAGTGAAATATCTTTAATTAATTTATTAGCTCTAACGGATTAAATTTTCCAAAGTGGAGTATTTTGTTTATGTATATCCCTTAATTTGTACATGTAGTGATCCAAAAAAAATATTGAATGAAAAAAAAAACTGCAGTAAATAATAATGGGGTTGGATAAAGTATTAACGTGCATCGCTCCCCTACAGGGCGGGTCTTACAAAGCTCTAATAAAGCTCGAGCTACGAAAGTAGCTAGGCATTTGCGAACTTGACTCTATCGTTAACATTTCGCTATGTTTTTCATTAAATCGCCATTATAATTTAAGAAACGGCGTTGCTTGCGAATATTACAATTTTAAAATAAAATAAATACAACAGAAAGTAATATTAATGTATTACACTTTCAGATATAAATTATTTACACTACTTTAAGCGTTCATTACGCAAAACTTTTAAGAATGTGTTACTTTTGCTGAGCAGAGTTCAGCTTAGGGAGGTATTTTGAAAAATCGACCCTCAAGAGTGTTACGAGGAATTATAAATTTAAAAAAATCCTTTTTATCGGCAATTAGATCTACATAGTTAAAATTTAACAAAGGTGTTTTTTTTTCTTTCTTTTTTTGTTTAGCTGAGATATGCAAAAAGCTTTTTTTGTTTAATTTTCAATTCACATAAAATTAACTCATTAAAAACTTCTTTATCCTTCAATCTGTGTTGTTTAATTTTTCAGTTCACCCGTGCGAAGAACGGGTATACCAGCTAGTATAATCATATTTGTGAATTAATTGCATTCTAAGAAGGAAACAATAGGTTTATGGTAGCTGAAATAGGTTATAAATACTTTTCTTCTAAATTATTTAAATATCTAAAAAAAACACCGTCAAGCGTTGTTTCGTACTTTGTCGCGCTTTCATTTGGATCATTTGACATAATTAAATTGAATTTTAATTTAAAAAAAAAATCTACTAAAGGCTTTGATTTGTCTTTTGAAAAATCAACGTTAAAATCCTCCACTTAAAATAATAGGCAATTTGTTCAGAAGAGTTGATCCGGCCTCACAGTGTAGGCAACTAAATTTTTGTTAATGAATTCGATAATTTTCTCTACACTTTTTGATTTGATGAAATACAAATAGTATAACCATTAGAATTATTTGCCCATTTTCTGCTCTACATTTCGCTGCACAAATTTCTCCGATAAATGACTCATTAAACCCAAATGATTCAGCATTATTGTTACGAGTTGTATTGTTACCATTGTTACAAGCGTAACAATGCTTGGCTTTTTAAAACGCATCATTCAAGCTCACTCTCCAGAAAAACGCGTCTAAAGAAATTTTCACTTCAATAAAAAAATAATGGTAGTTTCATTCTATTTATTTTTACCGTGCTAGTTTCATATATAAGCTGCAAGTGCATTTAATTTTAGAATCAGTTTTATGCAATAAATGAGCTCTATTATATACTAGGATTGTTTTCCTAAGTCAGGAGTAAGATTTCTTGTTGATATTCTCATCATAGCCTTCAAGTCAATGTCATCCAGCTTGCATGCATATTCACTCTTGTTTATTTTTATGCAAAAACGCTCACAAATGTATGTTGACCCAAATACAGTGAACATTTTTCTGTCTGGTTTTTTTTTTATTTTTTTTTTACTGTCTTGGCGAGACGTTAGTTGCCCATCCCTGGGCTAAACTTATTATTATAGTAATAAAAACTATATATATATATATATATATATATATATATATATATTTATATATATATATATATATATATATATATATATATATATATATTATCTACTTTTTTCCCCTTAGATACTCGGTACTTTACAATTGATTTCGTTTTAAACGCACTCAGTTTTCTTAAAAAATTTTTTTTCTTGTATTCAAATGCTTTTTGAATTTAAATTTTGCTAGAATATTTGCTTTTTTAAAATTATTCTTTATTTTGTTCAAAAACAGCGTATATTTTAATTCTTATATTCTATTCGGAGTATAAAAATTATTGTATTATAAGCTACGATTTTTTTCCTTCTGTATTAGGAACCCATTAAAAATCATAAATCAAGTTCTTTATCTTTCGTTTAAATCCCAGTAGAAATTTTGTTAAAACATCGTTTTAACTTTTAATTCAGAATTAAAATATTACGGTAAAAATATTTTAACAACTCAAGAAATTAGGAATATTTTCAAGAAAATTAATGAATGATATAAGTAAAAAGGGTGTTTTTTTAGAGGTATAGAACTTTAAATTGCAATAAAACAACGATGTAATATTCGATTGACATGAATTTTTTTTATTCGAAAGATAATCTTGTGGCATTACATTTTAAATATTATTTCTGGCATATGACTGCCACGGCTGGCTCGGATGTAGTCCAATCTGGACGTCCAATTTTCGATAACTTTTTCCAACATTTGTGGCCGTATATCGGCAATAACACGGCAAATGTTGTCTTCCAAATGGTCAAGCGTTTGTGGCTTATCCGCATAGACCAATGACTTTACATAGCCCCACAGAAAATAGTCTAGCAGTGTTAAATCACAAGATCTTGGAGGCCAATTCACGGGTCCCAAACGTGAAATTAGGCGGTATTCATGATTCATTACACTACTTTAAGCGTTCATTACGCAAAACTTTTAAGAATGTGTTACTTTTGCTGAGCAGAGTTCAGCTTAGGGAGGTATTTTGAAAAATCGACCCTCAAGAGTGTTACGAGGAATTATAAATTTAAAAAAATCCTTTTTATCGGCAATTAGATCTACATAGTTAAAATTTAACAAAGGTGTTTTTTTTTCTTTCTTTTTTTGTTTAGCTGAGATATGCAAAAAGCTTTTTTTGTTTAATTTTCAATTCACATAAAATTAACTCATTAAAAACTTCTTTATCCTTCAATCTGTGTTGTTTAATTTTTCAGTTCACCCGTGCGAAGAACGGGTATACCAGCTAGTATAATCATATTTGTGAATTAATTGCATTCTAAGAAGGAAACAATAGGTTTATGGTAGCTGAAATAGGTTATAAATACTTTTCTTCTAAATTATTTAAATATCTAAAAAAAACACCGTCAAGCGTTGTTTCGTACTTTGTCGCGCTTTCATTTGGATCATTTGACATAATTAAATTGAATTTTAATTTAAAAAAAAAATCTACTAAAGGCTTTGATTTGTCTTTTGAAAAATCAACGTTAAAATCCTCCACTTAAAATAATAGGCAATTTGTTCAGAAGAGTTGATCCGGCCTCACAGTGTAGGCAACTAAATTTTTGTTAATGAATTCGATAATTTTCTCTACACTTTTTGATTTGATGAAATACAAATAGTATAACCATTAGAATTATTTGCCCATTTTCTGCTCTACATTTCGCTGCACAAATTTCTCCGATAAATGACTCATTAAACCCAAATGATTCAGCATTATTGTTACGAGTTGTATTGTTACCATTGTTACAAGCGTAACAATGCTTGGCTTTTTAAAACGCATCATTCAAGCTCACTCTCCAGAAAAACGCGTCTAAAGAAATTTTCACTTCAATAAAAAAATAATGGTAGTTTTATTCTATTTATTTTTACCGTGCTAGTTTCATATATAAGCTGCAAGTGCATTTAATTTTAGAATCAGTTTTATGCAATAAATGAGCTCTATTATATACTAGGATTGTTTTCCTAAGTCAGGAGTAAGATTTCTTGTTGATATTCTCATCATAGCCTTCAAGTCAATGTCATCCAGCTTGCATGCATATTCACTCTTGTTTATTTTTATACAAAAACGCTCACAAATGTATGTTGACCCAAATACAGTGAACATTTTTCTGTCTGGTTTTTTTTTTTTTATTTTTTTTTTTACTGTCTTGGCGAGACGTTAGTTGCCCATCCCTGGGCTAAACTTATTATTATAGTAATAAAAACTATATATATATATATATATATATATATATATATATATATATATATATATATATATATATATATTATCTACTTTTTTCCCCTTAGATACTCGGTACTTTACAATTGATTTCGTTTTAAACGCACTCAGTTTTCTTAAAAAAATATTTTTTTTTCTTGTATTCAAATGCTTTTTGAATTTAAATTTTGCTAGAATATTTGCTTTTTTTAAAATTATTCTTTATTTTGTTCAAAAACAGCGTATATTTTAATTCTTATATTCTATTCGGAGTATAAAAATTATTGTATTATAAGCTACGATTTTTTTTCCTTCTGTATTAGGAACCCATTAAAAAATCATAAATCAAGTTCTTTATCTTTCGTTTAAATCCCAGTAGAAATTTTGTTAAAACATCGTTTTAAGTTTTAATTCAGAATTAAAATGTTACGGTAAAAATATTTTAACAACTCAAGAAATTAGGAATATTTTCAAGAAAATTAATGAATGATATAAGTAAAGGGTGTTTTTTTAGAGGTATAGAACTTTAAATTGCAATAAAACAACGATGTAATATTCGATTGACATGAATTTTTTTTATTCGAAAGATAATCTTGTGGCATTACATTTTAAATATTATTTCTGGCATATGACTGCCACGGCTGGCTCGGATGTAGTCCAATCTGGACGTCCAATTTTCGATAACTTTTTCCAACATTTGTGGCCGTATATCGGCAATAACACGGCAAATGTTGTCTTCCAAATGGTCAAGCGTTTGTGGCTTATCCGCATAGACCAATGACTTTACATAGCCCCACAGAAAATAGTCTAGCAGTGTTAAATCACAAGATCTTGGAGGCCAATTCACGGGTCCCAAACGTGAAATTAGGCGGTATTCATGATGAATTGCCAAACCAAACTGAGAATAAATCATTTGACAGCTGTTAAATCGGTCGCCATCTTGGAAAGTAATGCCAACTTAAACTTCTATACCTGAAAAAAAAACACTCTTTACATATATATTAAAACAAGCTTCTACTGAATTTCTTGATGATCAAACAAAAAATTATATTTTAACAATTTGTGCCCCTAGTCCCTTTAAGTCTTGAGGTTGTATTCATCCCATATTAAAGAACAAGGTTTGGGCTTGAATCACTTTTTCTAACAGAAAACTGTCTTGTTATTAGCCATGTTTTCTAATTTTGGGATAAAAAGAGCAGATACTACTCCTTTTAATACATTACTGATTATTTATATTAAAAACTTTTCATTTATTATACTGATTTAAATTAATCCTCGTTCTTATTTTCTATAAATATGATCCATAATTTATTCAAAAAACTTTCAGAAATAAAACAAATTCTACGTTTTTAATAATCATACTTTTAAGCATATCATATATTAAATTAGAAATATATGCTATTTTATAATTATATGAACTTATATAAATATTAGTTTTTTATCGAAGTATTCTGAATTTGATCTTAATTTTCTAGTCTAATGAGTCTCTGTCTATCACTCATTTTAAATTTGTAAACAAGACGTTATTCCATAAAAGTTCTATTTTCCCTTTCTAACCTAAATTAGTGTATCGATTTATATTCTATAAAGGGGATTCGAAAGAGCGAAAAATAATGTAAGCTTCTCTGGAATTACCTTTTTCTTATGATATTTGAAAATATTCATAAATACTGCTTAAAAATCTGATAACTCATTATAATGAATACAGACATAGATATAAAAAAATATTTTCAGAAATCAGAGGTAAAAGATAACTCCCTAGCAGATCCGTAATTACCTTTTGCTTTTTTTGCATTGACTACATAACTTTCAAACAAATACTCTACATAGATTTGACGGGCAAAAGGGGGATCCATAGAACACAGATAATGCATTTAAGATTTCAAAATGGCGGCTGTATTAATTAAAAACAACGCTATCACAGAACGCTATCTGGTTCTCATGACAATATACTTACAGAAGTACTAAAGTTGAGAATCTCGACAACCACGGAGAGAGGAAAATCTATAACACTCTTGATGTCCCCATAAAGCTCAATTTCAGAAAAAAGCAACATTTCGTCCCAAATAGGATTAACGGTATTGTCTTGAACCTATAAATATGGAACTGCAGTTTGGTTTAACGATATTTTATAATGTAAGAAAAGCTGTACAACTTTGACTTCAGTAGTTGATAAGTTTTTTTAATTTCCCTTAGTTCACATGTGGAAGACGGCCATTGGAGAAATTTTTTGTTCGAACACAGACCAGAACACATACTATTTATCGTGAGTATAGCTAGATTTGAGGTTGATTATGCAATAGTTCTCACCATTCCTTATGATTATCTTTAAAAGGACTAAACAATGAATATGTAAATTTTCTGAAACTTTTACAAAGCCTACTGTCTAGAAAATAGTAGCCTGCTTATCAGTTAATGGAAGAACATAATGCAATAAATATTGCAGTTAAACAATCATTAAAATTTAAATCATATGTCTGTTGAGAATAAATATACTATATTTATAGATTATTTTATTCCATTCTTATTTTATGATGCAGACGATATTTGTTGTGAAAAGGATTTTCAAATGTATATGAACTTTCTGTGCTATAAAATGATATTTGCTAAAAATGTATACCATTGCATTGTTGTTGTTCTAGTAGAATGGCAACAAAAATATTTCTTTTGTTCTTATATTGCATTCATTTTAATTGCACTGTTGAAGTTTTCAGAAGGCTGCTGAAAGATATCTGCAATTATATTTCATGTTTAAGTCGGCTCTGAAGATTTTATACTGTTTGTTTTCTTGTCGTCCTGTTTGTTTCTTTGCGTTATTGGATAAGTTCTACAATATCAGTGTTTTATTAAATCCCTTTGAATATCGTTAAACTGGATTAAAATTTAAACACTTCAATGCATTACTATGTATGTAATAATGGAACTGAACCACTTAAGGTTTTGATTAATTTCTACCGAACTTTATTTCTAGAGATGAACCATGAACTACAAATATACGATTAGTAGATTTCTTTCTTACCTTTTACTTGCTTCATCACACCGTATACCATTGGGATTATTTCGAATTTTACAAATATTTTTTACTTTTGCCGATACTGTCACATACCTGAGTAGATCGTTCGTGATTTCTGATGAAGACCTTAGCCACACAATTCGGTAAGTAGCTTATATCGTTCCAGGGTAGAGAACGAGCCTGGTAGATGTGGGCACGCAGTTGAAACACAGTTTTTGCTGTAAGGAAATTAAAGATAGACACTGCATTTTATTTTAATACACCACCATCCAAAATGCAACATCATGAAGGAAACGTCTAGTAGGCTTAAAATATACATCAGATGTAAACCTCGACAAGACATGCAAACCATGCGCTCTACTAACGCCTCATGCAAGAGCTATATAAAGGCTGGTTTTAAATATTGGGATTGCGTTTTTATGCTGTAGTTTTTTTTTCTCAGATTGCTTCAGTATGCCTAGTCAACTAATGAGGAAGTTATTGAAGAATGTTTCTGAATTTGGTAAAAATAAATGTGTGGCTTATTGAGATTATGGATTATCCTTTAGAGAAATCGGTGAACGTGCCAGGCGAAATCTTCAAGGCCAATGACGCTATGGGTTCAAGTGAGACCAATAAAGCGAAGGCAAGAATGCACAGGCCTTCTCATACCATCTAGTGGGTAAAGCCCTAACTGAATCCCTTAAAGTTTTGACGTCACATACCGTCATATGCTTGGGAAACGAAAACCAATAAAAGAATATTTTCTAAATAATAAAAGGGAAACAACTCCGAAGGAAGTATGTGTTTCATGTAAATACAAATAGCTATACTAAAATTATAAATAAATGAACCGTTCTGTGATAATTGCTCACCATACTTGGAAAGAACGCCTTTTTTCCAAAAGGTAGACACAAATGGTTCGGGGGATTTTGAAAGTTGCTTCATCCGCTGAATGACTCCGAATCCCTCTTCCCTTATATCTTACAAGATAGATGTCAAAATGTCCCTTCGCATGGGTCCCGTTCTTCAAAAATAGTTTAAACGCCAACCAAATTCCTTTGAATTTGATCCCGATACCTTTGAAAGTCAGACTGATGTTGGTCTTTAGGTGAGCATACCCCTCATCTTAGAGACAGTCATAAGCCTTCAACAGTTCAAAATTATGCTGAATCTTAAATTCCTTCCTTTTTCACTCAAAGAGGCTCAGTCCTCATCAAATTTATTTCATTCAGAATTAACAAACATCCAGTTATTTCTTCGCTTTCCGTCATTTCTTCGTTGGTAGTAGAATGACCATTGTCGCAGGACAGGCAGAAAGAATCTTTAACAGTGTTATATTTTCCTTTACTTTTCTTGGATACAGTGACCAACTGGTGCATTTATGTCACCAAACTTGCGACATTTTCATCCTTTCTTCCGTCAGTTAGGGATTTCAACTAGGAAAACCGTCAAGTGTGAAAATAAATACGTTTTTCCGTATGGCAAACGATGGAAACCGCTGCATCATCGTTGAGATCCGAAGTATAACTACTAGCCCTAGGTGAGAGTTTAAAGTTCTGCTGCCCAACAATATGGAACAGCCCGTATGTGTCGATACCATCCCTAGCAGAAATAAATTTCGGCAATGTGTCCCTTGCTATAATTACCCTTGATTGTACACCACATATGTATGCATCTACAATTATATGTTTCTTGTATTTCATGGTACTTCATTTTAGTTGACAAGTTCTCTCTTATATTCAGAGACTGATCAAAGAAAACATCACATATATATAACTGATATCATAAGAAAAGAGATTTTTAAATGACTTTTTTCAGTTATTATATTATATACATATCCGTGCATAAACCACGTACATGTAATTTTTCAATAAATACTCCAGGGCCAGAAATGACGTGTGAATACCAAAGATTCAAATATATAGTTCAGATTTTGAGAACCATAAAGATGTGTCTGTGTGTGTAGAATATATCTCATTCCTAAATATTTATAGGATAGAACCAAATATCTCACCGAAGTAATGCAGAGTTCTAGGAATGCGTTCAGCCTCTTGTGGTGCTTCATAACCATAATCGACTGTATATCCCAAAGTAAGATCCTTAACGCAGTAGCTCATTTGCTTTGCTAAGCCCAACCACAAGTAGCACTCCATTAAAGCTGAAAGAGCGTCCTCTTCTTTGCGTCCGAGAGCCTGTTAAAAGGTCAGAAAGTTATAATATACGCAGGAGAGTAAAAAACTACGAATTTGTATATTTAGTCAAATTTCTTAAAATGCAGTGAACAAAAAATAAGAATTAAAGCTTCAAAACAAAATTGCAGATGTTTAGTGTGGATTACGAAAGTGTACATATGATTGAGTAGTTTGTGCATTTAGGAGAAAACGCTTTGTAAACGCGTGTACAAATTTCAGCGTTTTGTTTCTTTACCGATCAGGGCAACTTTCATTTTTTTTCATGTGCAATATTCAGGAAAATTTAAAAGCTCACAATTAAAAGGAGTGGTCGTTGGAAGGCATGATTAAGATCAGTCTCGAATGTATATTTCAAAAAACTTTAATATAACACTCAACACTGCGTAGAACTTATAGGAGGAAAGAGAAGCCACTTGGAAAAGGTTATGACAGTTGATATAGTAATCCTTATCGCACGTTGACATTACCTTGCGAAATATCTCTGAAGCAGTTTCTACCAAATGCATAAAGAAGTCTAAAATAGTGTTTCTTTTTCTTTTTTAACTGTAATGTCTAACATCATTACGTGGTTTTAGCTTTGGATCTTGGAGCGCTGTCCAATTTAAATAATCTTATACGAGAAATAGATCCACATAAATATGATCAGTAGAAGGTAAATGACCCTGGTGTTTGTACCTGTCCTGGCAATCGGTAGCAGTGTTTTAAAGAAGAGATCAGTACAATGGTCGTTACAATGGTACAAGTTAAAAAAATGCATTTTCAAACGTTTATCAAAATTTGTTGAATTAATTCAATAGAAATTTGATATAAAAATATTGCTAGTGATGATAATAAAGATCATGGCATTCGCTCAGAATTATTATCTATGCTCATGAAATCATGATAGTACAAAAATGATTGTGCAAGGTGCAACTTATGAAGGGTTTTATAGGGAGTATGGCATTGGGCAATGAAACTCTCACCAAGAACCCTCCTGCTGATTATGAGTGACATCCCAGCGTTTCCTGCCTTTATGCAGCGTTTAAGAAAGATCACAGGTAGTGACGATCCTCCTATTGCGTTCAGGTACGGTATTCGAAGCTTTTACTTTAATAAAGATTTACAATCTTCCTTTCACATTTTCGTTCATCGATATGGCGTCCGAAGATCTCTGAGTTCATGTTATCAAGGACCGTAGCATGTTGCATCCCACTTACAGATTTTTTTATTGAAAAAAAGGGTAATGGTAAACAAGACTGTGTCTATCGACAAGTTGCGTCCTGCTCTCATTTTGAAAATTGGTCATTCGGAACCATTTACGGCTGTATATGTAAGAAGCTGCTTCAAAGAATATTTCTATTACTAAATAATAAGGTTCTGGACGTTAAGCTCGTGAGGCTTTGAGGAAGAATTTTATAACCATGTTAGAAGGCGTGTATAACGTGTATATTGGAGGACAAATGGCAAATAGCGTGTAAATTACGGAGTTTCCATTTAAAAACAGGAACGTTCCTGCTAATCTCAGAGCTATTAGAATTACTTAGACTAAAGTTACTTAAATTTTGAAAGAAATAAAAAGTAATTAAGAGGTGAAAATGACGGATAAGCTATATAATTTGATTGTAAAACAGTGACAACTGGCAAAGTGGTATGTCTTAGAGGGAAATAGTCCGCCTTCAGAGAGTAGGGCAAACAGATTTCTACGCAAACGGATTGAGAGCGGGGAAAACGAAAGACTTGCTCTGTGATTGATCTCGGCTAGAGAAAAGCTGGGTTCGAAACAAATTAAAAACTAAAAGTAACATATCGTAAATGGAAGGTAGTGAAAGTTTTATTGAGAAATAAAATTTTGCAACCATTTGTTTGAAAAGGAAATTTTAAAAAAGAAAGTGCCATCAAAAAATACATCACAAAATTCAGATGGTTCTGAACATAATTGAAACAATATGCAGATGAAGTGGGAGTTAAATCGTGGAAATTTCAACTAAAAATTGGAACAAACTATTGAAGGGTAGGGCAGCAACCAGTATTGGTTTCATGAGAAAAGAGCGAAGGAGAAAAATTTGGAAGTTGACAAATCCTGTCTCCGTCCTGGAACCAGCTTGATTATCTTGAATATTTTTAGATTCAGATGATTGCGAATGAAGAACTTACGTTGAAAAAGAGAGTCATCGACTTTCCACAATGGATGCCCCTCTCGTATTCTCGAACTGCGAAGATAAGTTCTCGAGCTTTGATTTTGGCGTAGGCGATCCTTTTTCCGCCGCTTTCCATCCACACGATGACGTTCGGCATCATGGACTGGGGCTGCAATAAAGAAACAAATTTATTTTGAAAATAAATAAATGATAACTTGAATGGAATAGCGACATCTGACCATTTAAGTTTTTGAGACATTATTACTTGATACAGTAATATATTATATATAGTATATACATTTATTTAAAATTTAAACTTATTAAAATTTATTTTAATGGAATTTGGTTCTGTGTGTTTGGTATATTTCACCGTGGCATGATCTTATGCTTGGTGGGAGCTACCTGGCTCTTGTTTCTCCCTTTCAAGACCACATGGATAATTTTTTTGCAATTTAACTGGGTGAATGATCGTAGTCTTTTTTGTAGATCTTTAGAATTATTTCATGCTTTTAATGTATTATAGGATATTACTACTTATTTTCATTGCACATGGGCTCAGAAGTTGTTGCTTTGGAAATCAACCTTATTTGTTTAATTTTATTAAATTGGATTCCATTTATTTAATTACTCATTTCATTATAATTGGATTTTTATTTTTCTTTCCAAGCACTACAGCCGGTTACTGGCCAAGGCTGTCTCGGTCAGCGTAGATCATCTTGATTTATTTGATGTTATGTTTTTCATCGGTTAACCAGTCCTTCAACCACATGTCTACTTTATTCATTCATCTTGTTCTCGGTCTTCCTCTTTTCCTTTTGGGTTAGTCAACATGAATGTGGGAGACAACAAGGGGTCCAAGACGTTTGTCTTACTTCACATTTATTTTAAAATTAAACAAAAATTAATTAAAAAGGTAGCTATTTTAACAGATAAGTTTGACGATGATCTGCAGAAGGTAACGCCTGCTCGCGCACTTCTCTCGTTCTCCTTTCTCTCTCTAAAAAGTTTTGGTTCTACTTTCACTAGTTCAAAAGTTTCCATAGTTTCAGTTCTCATTAGCTGCGCCTGCGCGCGAAGACTGCGTTGTTATCTTGAGAACTATTGGATCCTACATCCGGCTATCCTGACTGTACGCTGTCCGCAGCGGTACTTCCTCCTTTTTCATCGAGACCAGAGGAGAATCTGAAACATACAAAAAAAACGGAACAGACAAGGACTATACGACAAATACATAGAGATTTAACATATCATAATTTTTCTGAACTAGACAGTTTCTCCATCATGTGAAGGCACCTCTTCGACATCCGGAAGGTTCCACAGGAAAACATTGTGTTTCACAGGCATAAGAACGTCTTTTTTAACAAGTTGATCTTTGGTTGAACGCATCGCTATTTTCCTCTCTAGAGTTCTGGACGTCTGTTCAAAACGATTTCTCTTTTTCCTCCGTTTCCACTGCCAGGGCTGGAAGATTTTCCGGAGCATTGCAAACCGTCGATGTTTACTCTCCATAGGTGAAGGGGCGTTGAAGTTCACGGAACTCGTTTTCATGGCACCATTTACTTTCTTACACAATACTATATCAGAACATTGTTCTCTTATAATACTCAATTTTAACTTAGTACTCTTAATTTTATTACATTTATAATCCTTAATTAGAGAACTCAAATCATTTCTAGTATTAAAGTTTTTAACATGTGGCAAATCATAACTAGAGTTTTCTATCACATTTGAAACAGAAACATTTGAATTAAAATGAACACACAAAGAGGATCCACTTTCACTCAATAAAACATCGCTCTTTGCGTGGCCTAGTTTCTTTATTTCAGCATATACACTGAGATGTATAATAAATTCTTCGGTCAAGGTCGGTGATATTGCCGTTCGAACACTTAGACCGGGAGAGTGTTGATCAAGAGAAATATTTATGGGTTTAACTTCTACCATACGCTGTTCGCCAAAACATGAACTTAATGTTATGATTTCTTCGGAAGGCTGGTTCACTCTAATTAGTGAGGAATTTAAAACTGGGATCTGGCAACCTGAATCGATCAAGGCTGTTACGGGCTGATTTTCCACAAAAAGGTTTACATATTGAAGATTTGCGAATTCATCGCTATTTTGTTTTTCGCTCTCGACTTTCAAAGTATTCACGTTTATTCTATTATGGATGTGGTCATTAGATTCTTTAGGTTTAAAACGCTTCTCACAGTCTCTTGCGTAATGAGATGCATCACCGCATATAAAGCAATTTTTATTTTCTCTTTCAAGATATTGGGGATAGTTCTCTTTAGTCTTTTGTTTAAAGTTTTGTGATCTATTTTTAAAGGGGTCTTGGGTATATCCATAAGTAATAGGAATTTCTTTATGTGATCCGCTTCTAGATGAAATATAAATATCGCACTCTTCAGCTAAATCAATAGGCCTGAACCAATCTTCTGCTTCTCGAATGCCAATATGGGTTGCGGTTTCCTTATTTAAAGTTTCAAATAATTTATCAGAAATTATAAGATCACATAGAGATTCAAAGGAATTAACTTTTCTTAACGAACAATAATATTGGAAGTTTGCCGTCAATCTTGCAGCAAATTGGATGTATGTCTCGCCTTATGATTTTACAGCATTTTTAAATGAGTTTAAACACTCGCGAGGGGTTAATTGGAATTCTCTGAGTACTATAGATTTTAGTTTTTCATAGTCATTTAATTCCTCTTCTTTAATATACAATAAGACATTATGAGCTCTTTCGCCCAGAAGATTTATTAAAATTTCAGATTTATATTCGTCATTTATTTTCTTGGTTAAAAATGCGCGTTCTAATGATTGGAACAGATTAAAATTTTCAGATCTGGTGGGAACAGGAAGAGATAAAGTTCTAATACTTTTTATCATATTTTCTATGTTAGTTTCGAACTGTTTATCTTCGACTTTAGCTGCAGGATTTAAACTTAATGCTTTATTTTTAACTAATTGAAGTTCGACTTCTTTTTCTAACTGTGCTAACTGTAGTTTCGCGAGCTCAATTTTCTGTTTTCCTGAAGTTACTTCTCTTTTGTTTCGCGATACCCTCTCATCTATACAGTTTTGAATTAAAGTTTTAACGAAATCTGGATCACTTTCAAATGTACTACTGTTCTCAATTTTAGTCTTTAGTTTAGCTATGGTGTCCGTACTCTCCACAGTACCGTCTAGATCCTCAACAACTCTTATGAGATCCTCTTTAAGAGCGTTTTTATACATTTTAGAAAAATATAGAAAGATCCTACCTTTTTTTTTTTTTTCTAGCTCCCTTGTTGCTCGCACGTACGATGTATCCAATAATTGAAGAAAAACTTCGATTCCACTGATTTCACCTCTTCGCAGGTTATATCGTTAGATGAAAAATAGTTCTTGAAATTGTTCGAATTGACACCTCTTCGCAGGTGTTTGTGAGTGGTTCCAACCTCTACACAGGCGGAATTTTCGTCGATGGGTTCCAACCTCTACACAGGCGGAATATTTGTCGATGGTTCCAACCTCTACACAGGCGGAACGAAGTTTTCGAAAAATGGCGGCGCGTCTCCTCCACGGACGGCTTTTGTTCACGTTCCAAACTTTGATCAAAATCGAATTTTTTTCAATCCCGGCCTCTACACAGGCGGAGTATTCATGCTGAGTTCAAACCTCTACACAGGTTGAACGAAGTTTCCAAATGGCGGAGCGTCTCCTTCACGGACGCTTTTGTTCATTGTCCAGACTTTGGTTCAAATTCGAAATTTTATCGATCGCGGCCGAGCCCCCATAATTTGTGGGAGACAACAAGGGGTCCAAGACGTTTGTCTTACTTCACATTTATTTTAAAATTAAACAAAAATTAATTAAAAAGGTAGCTATTTTAACAGATAAGTTTGACGATGATCTGCAGAAGGTAACGCCTGCTCGCGCACCTCTCTCGTTCTCCTTTCTCTCTCTAAAAAGTTTTGGTTCTACTTTCACTAGTTCAAAAGTTTCCACAGTTTCAGTTCTCATTAGCTGCGCCTGCGCGCGAAGACTGCGTTGTTATCTTGAGAACTATTGGATCCTACATGAATTACTCTCCGAAGTCCTATTGTCCGTTTAGATTTCTTTTGGCTTATGTTATCACAGCTGATCCAATATTGGTATATATATTTTTTGTAAATTTTTTGTTACTTTTAAGGTTATAGCTTGATTTTCAATATTAAATTTTTAAATTAATATAAAAGAGTTAATTTTTGTGGATTATCTATAATTTACTAAGTATTGTTTTGTATGTTTGCCATTTAAGATTATTTAACATGTTTTTGATTGCAATATATGGAAACATTTCCTTTGTCAAAATGAAAAAAAACTCCACTGTGTTAAAAGTTATTTACCAAGCCAATTTTATTTGTTTCACGTAAATTAAAAAATTCTATCAGACACCAATGGCTTCTAGTAACTGAAATTTAGCTTTTAAAATCATTAACTAAAGGCTTAACTAAAAGTTAAATGTTTGGATTGATCTTTCCATGAAGCCACATGCAACAACACCATTCAGGCTCCCTGAGTACTTTTCTGAGATGATAATGAAGTAGGTCTTGCAAATGAGCTCTAACTTCTTTGAGAAAAAATTGTGGAAATATGCATTTAATACATTCTATCCGTGCGATGTCTCTCGAAAAGGGTATAAAGGCCGATAATGACGCGTATGGCAATGGCGACATAAATTCCTCTGTATAGGGAGGGACAAATGTATTGTAACGTTTGAAAGAATAACGGTAGCGTATTCTTGGTTAATTAAAATATGGAATTTATTTACGTCACAACTATTGAAAATTATTTACAAAATGATACATTAAAGTTATTAAAATTAATTATAGATTGTTAGAGTCCACTATTTTGTGAGAGGAGGATTCGCTGGCAACCGCTCCCGTGCAAGTTCAAAGCATCTCTCCCCTCATCTTCCGGTCGGCGAGCTAGATTCCTCGGGGGTCAAAAGGGGTTGAGTTGCACCTGCAAGCTGCACGTGTGGTTGTCGGGTCTACAAAGAAACCGACCAGATGTTGATGTTTTCGAGAAGTGACGTTACAGTATTCTTTGTTCGTTTTTTACTCTAAATCTGTTAGAACAGTATATGTTAAAATGTGAAGGTCACTAAAGGAAAGAAAAACAGCAGCGAAATAAACTATAAAAAGGACGAATCAATTTTGACTTTTCTACCGCTATTTTAATATTGAATTATAAAACTAATTCAATTACGTAATACTTTTTTAAAATAATTTCTGGAGTTTTTGATTTAAATGATCCCACTGAAAACAATGTATATATTCAACTATCTTTCTCAGTGTAGTCTCTCCATATTAGGTGTTTGTCAAAATAATGGAAATACCTGTGAATAAAAGTGGCCTTTTTTAATGCGCTTCGTAAGCATTAAAGTATAATAATAGCTACCTGTTTATTTTATAAATGAAAATGTATATATTCTGGTAGTATGTGATACCTTTATTGAAGTTCTTCAAGTTTTGGGTTTTTTTTTTTTTTTTTGATAAGCGTAAAATGTAGGACCTCTCAGATTTTCAAAGAGGCCAAATTGTAGGATTTCGTCTAGCTGGAGCAAGTATGACCAAAAACTCCAACTTTTAGGCATTTTTAAAGGTAAGATGTTTAGAGTTATGACAGCATGCACACAAAGCGACAAGATAAGCTCGGCAAATCAAAATAATGAACGGAAAGAGAAGCTCAGGGAAAAAGACCGGCCGGTGCAGTAATGTCTAAAAAGCCAACTGCAATAAGAATGACATTATCACGTGACTTTCAGGAATTTAGCGTACAATTTTAATGATGATTACAATTAAATAAAGGAAACAAAAAATAATGTATTTCCTTCCTGAAAAGAGAACAATTGGTTTCAAAAAGTCAAAAAATGTGTGTGTGGTTGTGTTCCCAAGCCTACTTATAAAAATTATATTTAACATTTTTATATGAATAAATAAATAAATAAATAAAACCGAATTAATATTTATTTTACTAATTTACTTGATTAACTTTTAATTAAAATACATGCATACGTTTGAAATAAAAATGATTTTTATGATAATTTTAATGTCAATAGTCAATTTTAATGAAATACATGTACAAAATAAAAGAAAAAAAAGAGAGATTAATTTATATTTTAAAATTAATTTTTTGTGTTTTGATATTCTTCGCTTTTACTGCTTTTATTTTTCGAGAATTACATCCTTTAGATAAAGGCATTAGAACTTTGATCATTAAAACTTCAGATATGCTCATAAAATGCCCAAATGCGATGAGTTTTGATAATCTTAGTAATTAATATAACTAATATGATTATATAAGCCCCTAAATTCTTGTAATAAAAAATAAGATAAACTTCGGATGAATTAACATTTTTCGAGAACTTGAAAGAAAAGGCAAAGTAAATTAGATTAAGCTGAAATGCTTTGCTTATTTTCTTTTGATTAAACAAAAGTACAATATAGAATAAAACTTTACTTGTGATTTATATCCATAAGTTTTGTATTTTCATGCAACTATATAAATAAAACTAAAAAAAAAAAAATTGTTTGAAATGTTAAATGAAAAATTATTAGAAATATTCATTACATTATCTGCCAACTTTTTAAGTTTTGACCGTAAATGCTTTAATTTTTCTAGGGCTCCATCAAACATGGTCTTGTTTGTGGCTTTCCTTGCTATGGTGGCTATTTTTAGAATGTCTTCCTAAAAGATAAACTTCATTATCAGATAGCATATAACAGACATGGCAATAACAACTCAAAATAAAATCTTATTTTACAAACACATACAATCGCAAGGTTAAACACATTTTTTAACTAAAGATCAAAAGGCATAGCAATTGCTCGTCTCATCAATTTCAAAAAAACTTTCAAATTTTTGCATCATCTCTAGATTTTTACAATCAACTTGTATATGAGAGCATCAAGAAGCAAAGATTTGTGCGTAAAAAAAGTTACTGCTTAGTCAGCATTGTGTTGTGTCATTCCTGAGCATTTGCACTGCGGTCTTTCTTCTCAATGGCAGCGTCTCAGTCATGAGTAATCCTCTTCCACTTCTAGAATAGACTGTGAGGGACATGTTTTAAAATTCCTTTTTCATCTTACAAGATTATTGTTACAAAATTTGCGTGGAGGGAAAGCAGCCGATGCCATCAATTATTCGAATAACAATAGATTTAGTAACACTAGAAAAACTGGTATTTAGCATATACTTATTTTGCCCCCAAACAGTCAAAATGATTCAATTGTGAAAGAATAACTAATGTGTGTAAAAAAATGTGCTTAAAATTAACTTTCAACATTTTTTATATAATTTACAGTTATATAACAAGTTATTTGTAAATATTAATAATAAAAAAATTTACTTCACTTGGGAAAAAAACGTATTCTAAAAAAAGTCTAAGAGAAATTGTATCATTATATACGTAATTGTTTTTCTAATTGAAATTAAAAAGCAGTCAAAATGACTTCCTTGGGCAATCTAGTGTTAATGGAAAAGGAAGAACAAATGACTACATGAAAACAAATCTACGTATGTACAAAAAGTAGTATTATAACAGATTATTTACAGCAGTTGAAGGCGCTTTTGATGTATAGCACTCCAGAAAGGACTCTCTAGGACAGTTCCACTAGCAGGAACTCAAGAAGATAAAGTCTCTCTATTTTATCGCGGACACGCAGATTCTGAGCTCCATTGACTGGCTTATAAACTCCACCGACCTTTGTATAACCTCATAGAAATTTTCAGAACGGTTGACTTCTCGATAATTCCTCGGCGATATCATTTTTCGCCAAATTATGTCACCTAAGGGGATTAAATCGCAAATCTGGTAATCCTGTTCAAATTTGCAGTTCATGCCGGGAAGCGAACTTTCCTGTAAGACTCAATTGTCTACAAAGAGAGCGGAACTGTGGGGAAAATAACATACATGATTGATTGATTGATTGAATATTAACGTCGCACTCTTCAGCTACACGAGGGCTTTTGGCGACGGACCACGTAATTTTGAACCATTGTCAAGTGACGTGGTTGACATCTGAGCTGGCACCCCCCTCTCCTAACTACCACACCACACCAACGGGAGGACATTTCAGCTCTCGACAGATTTAACGTGCATCGCTGCCCTACACGGTGGGTCTTTAGTGGTACAAACAACATACATGGATTGTTTCATTATGATAGACCTTAATCCTTAAAATCAGAGGTTCCCAAACTTTTTTTGTCTTATCGACTCCTTGCCATGTTTTTCAGTTTCGGGTAGACCCTGCTTACCTAATATTGTATTTTCTAATTTATCATTTTAAATATGTTTTTTACAGTTGGTACTAGTAATTATTTTAAAAGAATTAAATTTCTAATGCAGCATTTTTTTTAATTTAAGAAGCACGTGTTAATGAATTAAATTAAAATTAAAATAAATGTATTTAATATACATAAAACAACTGTTGCATAAAATAACTGAACAACAAACAAATGTTTTAATAAGAGGGATGAGAATCTGGTGCTTCAATAACAATTTTTCAATATTTAATATCAATCTTGTCAGGTTTAACCCTAAATCTCCTTAGTTAGTAAGTGTCCAGTAACCCCCTCCCTTCTTTGTTTTGGAGATTGGTAAACTCATTGAAAATCCCTCTCACTAGAAAAAGTAATTAAAAACCTTCTCACAATATTCAATAATTTGTGACAAGTAACAGGTATATCTTTTTAAAGCCAAAATTTCTTACATCCATTTCTAAATTTTATTTTAAGATCGTTAGGGTCTATTCTAATCAGTTCCTATTGTAATATGACATTTTTTTTCAATGTGACTATATGATTTCATTGCCTACTGTGATATTACTATAAAAAAGTAATATCAAACCTAGTATCAAAATCTGAGTAAAGGGCATTTAAATGTTGAATGTAAGTTAAAGTGTCCTGAAAGATTGCCTGTGACTAATTGAAAAAATTCGCAATGCCAAATATTATAATTCTTTAATTTAATTCTGGAAAGAAATTCTGAAATGGTCTTTGTCTTAGTAAAATTTATGCTGCCCCCTAGTATAACTACAAGTTAACCTCACTAAATTTAGTAAATAAATCAGTTAAATAGGTAAGTTTCTGTTTCCACTAGATCAAAATTTTTAAAAATTAAAGTCATGACCGGGTTTAATGAGAGCTACTATTATGGACTCCCATTTACGCCTCATGGACCTCCAAATTATTTCTTCGCTGGCATGGACCCCTTGCAAATCGTCAAAGACCCCTGGGGGTCCATATAGACCACTTTGGGAATCTCTTTTAAATGTTTAAAAATCGTATTTAGAATTTTTTGTCAATGGGGCTGCTTAAAGGTATTTTTACCATTGCAGACTTAGAACATTCCCTGGGAGCTGGTATCACTTTTTAGTGTGGCACCCCCATATAGGAGATACCAATTGCCGCAAGTAATTTTGGCATCCAGTTTCCACCCCAGAGGAAGGCACCTGAGATTGGATGATACGAACTTGTTCTACGAATTTTAATTTTGCCAAAGGCACCCAAGACAAGTACTCAAGGGATCTTTTACACGCCGCATAATCATGTGACATGAACGCTATCGATTCTCTGCGTAATAAAAATCCACCGACTTGGGCTGGGGTCAAACTCGCAATCTTAGACTTACAAGGACAGCGCCAAGCCGACTACACCACCCAGCCGGGTGAGAAAATTGTTCGTTGCACTGAGTTTGACATATTCTATTTTTGCAAAACAAGTAAAATTTTGTAAACAAAATTCTAGTATTTTTAGAATAAAAAATATTTTAACATTTTTACTTCAATATTATGGTTTAAAGAAAAACAATGATAATTTTTGAGTCAAAATATCTGTTATTATTATTAAAACATCAAATGACAGTTTAGGTATTAAGAGAATTATGAAATTCTCAGTCTCTCAATGATTAGGACGATTTGAAATAAATTCATTTTAATATTGAGAAAAGTTGCATATCTTAAGAACTTGTTTAAAAAATATCTTATATGATATAAACATACATTAAAGAATGTATGGTTCCCTGTATAATTCAGCTCTTTTTTTAAGGATCTTTTCTTCTTGCTCTTTTGAATTTGCGAGCTGAAGATCAATTATATGGAATGTATATATTCCATATTAGATCTATAGATGGTTGAGTTGATTTGATTGTAGTAAAATGAGAGAAATAGTGAAGCTGGGGAAAGAAAAAGGAAGAGTGTAATTGTACAGGATGCATTATTACTTTTTGCTTTTTCGAATATTATTTATTGCTTGTGTGTGAATGCACTCAATACTGCAATTTCGAAAAGGGAAAGATATCAATTCCGTAGAATTCTTCTTAAAAGTTCGCAAATTCAAGATGGCTGATAGATAGGACCTTAGTTATTCCTTATGGCAAGTCTTCTCAGCTGTATTAGTTCACTTGAAATAGTCTTCACATGGTTGGGTGGTTTGAATGAGAGACCTTCGGGTAAGAAGTGCCCGCACTAGACCAGCGGTGCGCAAACCAGGGGTTGCCAAATTTAAGGAAATTCAAAAATATGAAAAATCCATTATTTATTTCCGAGAACGAAAGTAATACAAGCAAAGAAACTGGCAATTATTGTTTTACGAGCGCTATATTCGCGATTGCTATCGTGGGGCTTCAAAACCCCGTTATCATGCCACTGTGCAACGTCAGAGACCGTTGCCAGCCAGCCAACGAATTCCTTATCTCTCAATAGCAGCGAAAAGCCGACTATAAAAGCAGACGCTCCAAGCTTGACAATAAGAAGATTCAATAGCATTTTGTAATTGTGATTTGGTTTATATACTACTTTTTTGTTAATTTTACTTACTTTGTAATCAGGTATGTACATGGCTTAATTTTTTCAGAATTGGGGAGTTTAGTAGCGTGCTCGGAGAGCAATAAAAACAATTAATTAAAAGATTAATGTAAATATTAAAATGTTAATAAAGAAAAAGTATTTTTTCTAAAACATTTTGCATGTATTTTTGTATAATTCTTTTGGTTTTTTAATTTTTTCAGAAATCAATCATCCTCAACTGGTATTTCGTTGGAAACGCTACCAGGCGAGTTAATATTTTAAAACGCAAATAAATATTGTTTATTTATAATTTTGTTTCAGTTTTAATATCCTCATAATGGATAAGTGGCTAAAAATAGGTACCCAACATCCAGAAAATGAAAAGAATGACAATACAAATGGTCCATTATGGATGAAAACCCAAACAAATATGAGTCCAATGGCACTGTTTCTATTTCAAAAAATATCGAACGGAATGGGTCCCCTAATAAAAAATTGAGAAAATATTAAGAAGAGTTTTTTAAATACGGATTTACATTTTAAGTTGTTAATGGGGAAGAACGTCTGTTGTGTGTTAATTGCTCGGATAAATTAACAAACGAAAGTTTTAAACCTACTAAATTAAATAGACATTTGAAAACTAAACATAATGAATTTGCCAATAAATCTGAAATATTTTTTAAAAGACGCGCTTAACGTATGAAAAATCAAACTGTATTCATGAAAACATATCAACAATTCATTAGAAGGCCTTGAGGGCTTCCTTAGAAGTTTCATATTTAATAAAGAAACATTTGAAAACACATTCAATCGGAGAATCCCTCATTCTTCTTTCAGCATTCAAAATGACATCAATTATGCATGGAAAAAAATCTGGTAAAGATTTAAAAACTATACCCATTATTAAGAGAGATACCGTTTCTTGCCGAATTTCCGCCACATCATGTAATATAGAATCGGTTCTGTTTAATCGAATACACACACACAAAACTCTCCTGCGTTTGTTCTACAACTTGACGAAACTACTGACATTACTAAATTGTCTCAATTAATTGCTTATGTGAGATACGGTTTTGAAGAAGACACATCGAAAGATTTTTTAAGTTGTAAAAGGTTAATTGGAGAGAAAATATTTGAATTTTGAAGAAAGCTGCATTACCTGGACCCTCTGTTTCGCAGTTTGCACTGATGGTGCTGCAAAAGACGTCAAGGAAGAATTGCACAAGGTATTAAAAGATGTTGTTATTGCAATTAATTGCATTAAAAGCAACAGCCTAGACAGTTGTCTGTTTTCAATACTCTAATGAGATGGGTTCTGTGTATGAAGCATAATTGCTACATACTGAAGTCAAATGGCTCTCACGCGGCAAAAGTTTTGATTTGAGAAATTAAGTTTACATATTTTCGGTGGAAAAGATAGATATATATATTGGCACGTTCATTCATTAATGAAAATTGGCTTGGAAAACTCAGTTACATGGTTGATATTTTCGAAAAACTGAGCTATCTGTATATGAGTCTACAGGGAGAAAGTACAAACATTTTAACATTAAGCAGTAAAATTGAAACTTTTAGGAATAAGATGACTCTTTGGAAAGGAAAATTGAACAAAAACAACACATTCATGTTCCCGTGCTTTTTAGAATTTACTAAAGAAAATAGTATCGATTTCTTGTTATTTAAACACATCATTTGATAAAATTGGTATAAAAATTTACGGAAACGTTCAAAACATTTTCAGAAACTGAACTAGGTTGGATTTGCGATCCATTTTCGTTTGATATTAATTTCAATACCCCTGCAAATGAAAAAGAACGGGTAATTGATGTTTCAAGCGACGAACAGTGCGAGTTTGGTGCGCTATTTTATTTCAATCGATGACGTCACAAGACTCTTTTAAAAACACCCTGCAGCAGCAAATCCCAGAAAAAATTTCAATGTAACTACATTGGCGATTAAAAAAACATCCACTGGGGTCGCGACAAAATTTTACGCAAAACTGGTGGCCGCAAATAAAAACAGTTTGCGCACCAGTACAAGACAACTAGAGTGAAAAGAAATCCCGGTTCGGGACAGTAGTTCAGCATTTTTATTTTTATCCTTTCTTGTTTGTGACTTGCGGGAGAAGGAGTCACTACACACACACACATCCTTCATAGAGAAGAAAGTCCTTTTTGCTGTTGATGGACTATGAACAGTACTTAGAGAAGGTTGTTTTTGTAGCCATTTCTGCAACCGTTATACTCCAATAGGTTTTGAGTGTCTTTGGTACGCTTTTCCGTTGACGTTGAAAGTAGTTTCTTGTTGAGAAGCGGGTCAGGTTAGTGAGTCGGCTGTCGCAGTTTGACATGATTTGTTGGGAATGTCTTGGGTTAGACTCTGCATGGAATGAATATAAAAGCAACCAGCAGCATTAGACTGTGCTGCCATCTAGTCTTCAATTCCTGAGTCACTATTTTGGCTTTTACTATGTTGGTGACGGAGGGTAAGATGATCTGTTCGAGCATGCGCAGTGAGCGCCGCGCGGTGGTGATTAAGTGTAGTAAGCGAAACAAGAATTAAGAGATTTCAGAGAGTGTGTGGGAGATCAGACGAGCGAGAGCGTGAAATTACGATGCCCATCGCAAGTGTTCCGACATACACCCAGAGCAACCGAGTGTGAAAATAAAGGTGTTTTGTCAACATCCTCGTCTGATTTCCTGAGAGCAACACATAGGGACCACTCCCCAAAACATGATCCATGGCAACCTTGGAGACTTGCTTTTTTGTGGGGAAGGGTAGTTGGAAATGCTCTTCTACGGGTCTGAAGATCACGCTTTGTGCGCCCTAGACGATTGGGACGAAAGCAGATCCTTATCACTTTTAGTCATCAAATGTTTTTTCTTTACGTGTCCTTTGTTGTTTGCGATTTGCAGGAGAAGGAATCAATGCAACATTTAAAATTCAAATATCTCGCTCCTTAAAGTTTTCGGAAGCAATGGAATTCTGTAAATCGTTTCAACATCGAAAGCAATCCATTTCGTAAAATATTTTGTCTGGAGAAAGAAAATTATGCGACTTATTATTTTTAAAAAATTAAGAAAACTTACCATGGCGTTTATATATATCTGCGCTCTCTCTTCATCCAATTGTGTTTTGGAGGAGTATAAGTCCGAATATTCTCTTAAAACTTTTAAGTAACTTCTGTAAAATGGGAGAATGAAAATTTTCATGATATACCGTAATTATAATAAAACATAAATTTTAGAAATAAAATGAAATGAAATTATTTTTCCCTCAAGTTGCTTGCAACATGAATAAAACTATTTTACATTACTGAGCGTTTAATTTATATATGTCTGTAACAGTTCAAGAAATAATTGGAAACAAGATCAAATGTGAAATAGAATTTTAGGGAAGCCATAAGGATATTGCGCGTTTCTTCTAAATTAAATTTCTCTCTTGGCATATCTATTAGAGAACAAAAGCGAAAAGAAAATTGGAGGATTCGAATAAGGTATTACAAAATATGTTACAGTTTTCTCAAATGAAAGATAAAAAAAAAAGATACTGTAAATAAAAATACCTAAAAGATTAAGCCCAACTTAAGAGTTAAGTTTGGAAGCTTATTTTGTTTAATTTGCAGGAGGTTATCTACGTTCTTCAAAAGTAAGATAATTAAATTTCTCGTTTTCTCAATTATGCATTCTTTAAAATTTTCAAACGAAGTCACTATTGCATCGAATTTAAAGGAAAACTAAGTCTGTTACTTATTGGGCTTTTCTTATGACCTGCGAAAATATTTTTTTACAGAGAAGTCTATGGAGTTATAGAATGAAAGAATATTTGGAGTTTAAGCATAATATATATATTTACTTTGCAAACAGGAAAAAAAAATGTTTGACCATTTTTTTAGTTCTTGAAAATCTTCAAAAGATAAATGTTTAAAGGAGTAAAACTGATACGGAATGTATTCAATTAAATAGATTGATTCCATAGTTGTAGGGAGAACCCAACTTTAATGTACAAAAACAAAAGCAAAATAAATAAATAAGTACAATTAAATAAAAAATAAAAATAATATTATTTGAATTCGGCTTATAACAAAGTTATATCTCATAACTAGAAGAAAACAAAATATTCTGAAGCTAGCAAAACGAGTGAACAATTATATAGAAGCCGATCACGTCATCATTTTTAATAAGTTGCGGTTGTTGTCACACACTATTTTAATGTTCATACATAGGAACTTCGTTCGAGTGAAATAATAAATTTTATGATTAGGAAATTAATCGCAAGTAGTTTTTCCTTTTGTTAAGATTTATTACAAAGAAATAACAGGGAAATAATCCTCAATTAATTATTGTATACTAACGTCACTGTATCCTCCAAATCTCTGAAGGTACTTCGGGTAGACTCTTCATTCTTGGAATTGGTTGGATTAACGGTGTCTTGAGCCAAACATTCCTTCTAAATATTCATAAGCAAAAAAATTAAACTATTAAGCCAGCTTTTCTTAAAAAGTTACACTATCAAAGAGATAATTTCTATTAAATTTCGTTATTGCTTAGTGTCCATAGCTCAAGATCTTTCAGAAAAACAAGCTAAAAGTGTCGCAATCCAAAAGGATGCGGGTGTAGTTTGGGACACCGAATCAGCAGACATAGTTATGCGAATTATCACTTATATTTCAATTTAATCAATTTATGATCAATCAAGTATTATAAACTGAGGGAGCAATTAATTTAGATCACAATCTTAAGGTATCCGACTACGTTCGGAACCATGATTTTGCAAAAGTGTATAAATGGATAATATTTATGATATTTATAGTTACTTAGATTTGAAAATGTATATAAAATTGTTTTAAGAATAGTATTACAATACAAAATTATTTAAGTGCAATATTTTGACAAAAAATGAACATAGAAAGACCCATTTTCAAAATATTCTTCTTTTGTGAAAAATGCTTCTATTATAATAATATTTTGCCTGTATATAGCTCAGACCTCTGTACAGAGGCTCAACTAGAATTTGTGAAATATATAACTTAGAAGTGGGTTTATCCATGTCTTACAACAACAGAGGGGAGAAATTTTAAGAAAAAAACGCCGATAATTATTCCGATTGGTTGTAACTCTAAAAATAATGTGAACTTTTCAAAAATCAAAATTGAGCCTCTCTACAGAGGTCTGAGCTATATACAGGCAAAATATTATACTAATAGGAGCTTTTTTCACAAAAGGATAATATTTTGAAAATGGGTCATTCTAAGTTAATTTTTTGTCGAATAATTGTATTTAAATATTTTGTTTGTCAAAATGTCCTTAAAATAATTTATACATGTACTAGCCGTTACCCACCCGTCTCACTGGGTATTTCACGATGTTGTATATATGTATACTGTTTACATATATATTAATTATTGATATCTAGCATTAAGAATTCGATTGTATTGAAAAATATATTTATAGCTATTACACTCTCGCCCCTTGATATAAAAAGAACATAAATTATAATATCTAATTTCTATTTTTATCTAAAATAGAAGGAGAAAGATTTTTTCCACTCACTTAACCTAATAATCAACTGGATTTCCACCAAAGCAACCTTCAGTGGATCTCTACTCCATAAAATAAACATGCGTGCTAAATTTCAAGTCTAAATCTAACGGAGCAAAAACGGAATTTTTATCATCAATACCTCGTTGATAGCATTCTTAGCGGATTCCAATTCAACAAAAGAAGCATGCAAACCAAATTTTATTATTATAGTCTTAGCAGTTCAAAAACGGAAATTTTGTCTATCAATACGCCCTAATAACTCTCCCCGCTTCCCCTTGGAGATGATTTCCGTAAAATCCATCCTTAGTGAAACTCTATTCAACTAAAGAAAAGTGCTCAACAAATTTCAAGTAAATGAGTTAAATTCAAAAACAGGAATTTTTCTATAACATGTCTTAATCCCTCGCAACCCCACTCCTTTGGGGGTCCGTTTTCGCAAAAATCTTTGTAAAAGGAACTTTATTCCATGAACGGAACATACCTTCTCATTTTCAAGCAGGTGTTTCTATTAGTTGAAAAGCGGAAATATTTATCTATTACGCCCCTTAATCCCCCTCAGTGACCCTTGGGGATCAATTTCCCCCAAAACTATTTTGTAGCGGATCTCTACACTATGAAAGGAATTCGCTTACCACATTTTAAGACTGTACATCTAATAGTTTAAAAATGGAAATAATTATCTGTAACGCCCCTTAAGCCCCCGCAACGCCACTTAGGAAATGATATTCCCAAAACCCATCTTATAGCGGATCTCTACTCAGTGAATGGAATCTGCTTACACAATTTCAAGATTTTACGTCTAATGGTTTAAAAAAGGAGTTAATTGCCTATATATATAACGCCACTTAATTCTCCACAACGCCACTTGGGTCAATTTTCACAAAACCCATTTTGCAGCGGATCTGTACTCTTTTAAAGGAATCTGCTTACCAAATTTCAAGACTATACGTCTAATAGTTTAAAAATGGAAATGATTATGTATAACATCCCTTAAGCCTCCGCAACGCCAATTAGGAAACTATTTTCACAAAGCCCTTCTTATAGCGGATCTCTACTCAATGAATGGAATCAGCTTACTAAATTTCGAGATTTTACGTCTAATAGTTTAAAAAAGGAGTTAATTGCCTATATAACGCCACTTAATTCTCCACAACGCCACTTGGGAGTCTATTTTCACAAAACCCATTCTGTAGAGGATCTGTACTCTATGAAGGAATCCGCTTATCAAATTTCAAGACTGCACGTCTAATATTTTAAAAATGGAAATAATTATCTATAACGCACCTTAAGCCCCCGCAACGCCAGTTAGGAAACGATTTTCACAAAACCCATTTTATAGCGGATCTCTACTTAATGAATGGAATCAGCTTACTCAATTTCGAGATTTTACGTCTAATAGTTTAAAAAAGGAGTTAATTGCCTGTAACGCCACCTAATACTCTACAACGCCACTTGGAAGTCGATTTTGACAAAACCCATTTTGCAGCGGATCTGTACTCTATGAAAGGAATCCGCTTACCAAATTTCGAGACTGTACGTCTAATAGTTTAAAAATGGAAATAATTATGTATAACGCCCCTTAAGCCCCGGCAACGCCACTTAGGAAACGATTTTCACAAAGCTCTTCTTATGACAGATCTCTACTCAGTGAATAGAATCTGCTTACTCAATTTCGAGATTTTACGTCTAATAGTTTAAAAAAGGAGTTAATTGCCTGTAACGCCACCTAATACTCTACAACGCCACTTGGAAGTCGATTTTGACAAAACCCATTTTGCAGCGGATCTGTACTCTATGAAAGGAATCCGCTTACCAAATTTCGAGACTGTACGTCTAATAGTTTAAAAATGGAAATAATTATGTATAACGTCCTTTAAGCCCCGGCAACGCCACTTAGGAAACGATTTTCACAAAGCTCTTCTTATGACAGATCTCTACTCAGTGAATAGAATCTGCTTACTCAATTTCGAGATATTACGTCTAATAGTTTAAAAAAGGAGTTAATTGCCTACAACGCCCCTTAATTCTCCACAACGCCACTTGGGGGTCGATTTTGACAAAACCCATTTTGCAGCGGATCTGTACTCTTTTAAAGGAATCCGCTTATCAAATTTCAAGACTGTACGTCTAATAGTTTAAAAATAGAAACAATTATGTATAACGCCCTCAACTCCCCTTGGAGGTCGATTTTTATAAAAATCATTATATAGGGAATCTCTACTTTATGAAATAAATCTGTGTACCAAGTTTCACGACTGTACTTTTAATAGTTTAGTAATGTAAATAATTATCTATAACGCCCCTTAATCCCCCGTAACGCCCCTTGGGGTTCGAACTTTGCAAAATCCGTTCTTAGGTGACATCTACTCCATGAAGGAAACCTACCTACCAAATTTCAAGTCTGTAGGTTTAATAGTTCCGGAGATATCGTGATTAGTCAGTGAGTCAGTCAGTCAGTGAATCGCTTTTCTCCTTTATATATACACTGGTGTACAAAAATTAAGGACGAGATGGTTTTTTCAATATAACTTTGTACAAAAGCTTTCCAAGTCAACACATTTAATGCCGTAAGATCCCCAATACGTAAGGACATGCGTAATATGTAAGCAACACTTACTAAAAGAGAAATCAGAGGGATAAAAAGAAGCTTGATTGAAAAAGTAGCATGGAGCGCAATGCGGCCGAAACATCCCTGTGATGGGTGTCCAGCAAGAAACATCCGGTCTTTAGTAGGGGATATGATCTCCCCTGACTGCTAGCAGGTTTCACAGCGTCTGCCCATGCTGAGAATGAGGGTGTCAATGAGTTGTTGAGGCATTGCTGCCCATTCGTCTTGCAGCGCCAATCGAAGCTCCCGAATCGTTACTGGTGGTAAGGTACGAGCTGCCAAGCGTCTGCCTAGAAAACCCCATACATGCTCCATGAGATTGAGATCCGGAGATCGTGCCGGCCAATCCATACGTTCAATATCCTCACTCTCTAAGAGCTGTTCGGCAGCTACTGTGCGATGACATGGTGCATTGTCGTCCATGAAAAGGAACTGCAGACCCATAGCGCCTCTAAAAAGACGCACATATGGAAGAAGAATCTCGATAAAATAACGGGTCCCGTTGACTGAACCTGCGTCGAAGATGTGAAGGTCTGTACGACTACCAAACATGATGCCTCCCCAAACGAGAACACCGCGACCTCCATACCTGTCCCTTTCAATGATGTTCGAGGGATGATTGCGGCTTCCCCGCTCTCTCCAGATAAGTATGAGATGAGAATCGCTACTCAAACTGAATCTGCTCTCATCTGTAAAGAGTACTCGTCCCCATTCATTGTCCCTCCAATTCCGGTGTTCCCGGCACCACAGAGAACGCCTTCTCCGATGAGCAGGCGTTAAAGGTACACACCGTACAGGGCGTCGTGCAAACAGACCACCACCGTGCAGTCTTCTGGCCACGGTAAAACGCGATATCGGTCGTCCAGTCACCTGTGTCGTGTGTCTAGCGATTTCTCCCGCTGTCTGCCGCCTGTTTCTTCTAGCCTGTAAGGCAATGTACCGGTCAACTGCGGGTGTGGTTCCTCGTGGACGACCACTACTGAACCCCCGGATAGCTGTTCCTGTAGTTTGAAATTGTCTCCAAAGTCATGAAACGATGCTGTGAGCAATTCCGAACTCTACAGCCACACTTGTCACACTGCGGCCTTCCTCCAACTTCCCAATGATTCGACCTCGGGTAAAAGCATCCAGATGTCGTCTAACAGATTGATTATTCGCCATTTCTCGCTGAGGCAGCAACTCGGTGTGATTTTATTTGCTATACGGCGTGCAATCTCTTTGCCAGAAATACTGATCTTACACCGACAACATGCTTTATACTACTCAGACACTCCCCCATTACGTCTACCTGCATATCTGCGCATGTGCTACCGTACATCACTTTACTTAATCTCCTGATTGGTCTTTCTGTCCGCTCTGCCTCTTCGTTCAGCTGATATGCTAATTTTTCGACTTCGTCCTTATTTTTGCACACCAGTGCATAGATTCTAATCTAAGTGACACTAAATATCCATAAAATTATCTATTTATGCGCCTTTTTAAAATGACGGTTCCGAATGTAGTCGGATACCTTAAGCTACTAAAATAAATAATTAAGCACTTATCTGAGATTTATCTTATTGATGAATGCTCATCTGATCTCTCCTGTGTCGGCTATATTACATTTTAAAACTTTTTCACTCTTACACCAAAGTTTTCAAAAGGCAATTCTCTAATTTCGCTTTAATAATAGCGCAATGACTAACACACTCATTGCTAGGATTTAAATAGCATTCAAATTAGCATAACATCAATTTCTTTCTACTGAAGGAGGTTTTAAACTCAAACTACAGTCAAAGAAGTATTTTCCCAAGAGGATTAATGAAAGAACCCGAATAGGACCCATCACAAAAGTACAAATGTTCGTTATTAAAATAAACGAATAAATGCCTGTAATGTGCTACATAACAATTTTATTTTATGATGAAATTACATAACAATGAAATTATTAAATATCGTATAAATCTATACTGTGATGGTATAAAACAGTTTATGAAAATATTCAATTTTCCCCCTCAAAAGTCTGATAACTTTCAATATACCACTCTTATTTATGTTATGAAACATTAATTTGTAATTATGCGCTAATCAACTACCAATAATTTAAAAATAACTACAAATGTTTGCTTTTTAAAATAACCTGAATGATTCAAGAAAATAGTTCAAGAGTTTTTAAATAATCCAGGCTTACAATTATGAGCTAAAATTTTGTAAATTAGTAGCAACAACCTTATATTAATACAACAGCATACTTTTGTTTTAATATAGATAAAGTGTTCGCGGAAAGATATCCAAATAGATAAGATTAGTGTAAAGTATAGTGATATAGCCTTCTTAGCGACTGTTATTGAAAGTAGCCGATGATATAATGTGCCTCACCTGTACGGTCTTACCACTTATTCTGGATTAATTGTGTCAGCCGGCTCGGCAGGTACAGCAGCAGCTGTTCGTGTCGGATTTACCATTTAATAAAATTATAAAATCAGTTACGGTAGTCATCACGGTACTCGAATAACATTAAATATTATACATCTGGCAATAGATATTTGTTTCAATCGGAATTTGGTAGAATGAAGAAATTAAAAACTTTATTTTTGATATTTATATGCATCTTGTTTCTTCGCGCTGAAATTAATTGTATAAAAAGTAAGAAACTGTACTATTATTATTAAACTAAAAAATTATTTTAAGCATTTTATTTGTTTATTATTATTTTTTATGATTACTCGTCCTAATCTTCACAATCGGTAAGGAAGAATGAATTAAATTTGAACCTCATTGCCAGTATTCGAGGTACATATTTTAAAATCTGAATAAAAATGTAAAAATATCCCACAAAAATTGTTTTTGAAAACAAAATTGGTTTAAATAACATAATGCGTAATACACACTAAATAAATCTAGGTTATAGTAAAAAAAAACGAACTAGAACCTTAAAATTGTTTGTAATTAAGCTTTTAAAAATACAAGTAAATAAAAATACTAAAAATGAACTAATTTGAATAAAGGTGAAATCCAAATTGAACTATAGAAAAGGAATCCTCAATTTTGAAAAAACATATTATTAACTGAAATTTTTTTTGAATCTGGATTTTTTTACAATTTAGATTCGGTTTTTAATACACCCACTGAAATGCAAAAATTTAGATATTATTTACAAGAAAATTGCAGCGAGAGGTTTAGTTTTCTGTCTTAACTTGCATGAGGCATTTTGTTCAAGAAATTTTCCAATTTTCACAAATATTCTGATATACTTTTCCAATTTCCCTTCCCCCAAAAGTAACGCTATCATATTTTCATCAACACACATACAGTTTCAATAATCATGCAAATTCACCTGCTGATAGAATCACACATACAAAGACATATTTCCCCCTATAATGTCATTGAACTAATTTAGTATAAACACTAATGCGTCACAATAACATAGACGAATGATGTATACTAATCAGGAGCCCCACTAATGAGGTGGTGGTAAGGCCGAATCCCTAACGTGAAGGCTGCTTTCAGACGACATGATGCTGGTTATGCTGGGACCCTAACAGGTTATAGTAGGTTTGAAAGAGTCCAAGTGAATCGGATAGAGAGTTTGCGAGAGTGTATTGGGCAGTCTCTTGAAGCGTGTGGGTTGTTTCCCCTTTTCGTTCTCTTTAAAGGTGGACTACGTCAAGCCTTCAAAAGAGACATGTAATTCAAAATAATTTCTGTTTGGACTAATCGGCCATTGGTCCTTGTCGCCCTTCATCTGGTGGACTTTGAAGCCGGAGATTGGTGTGGGAACTGCACCGGTCCTTTCTCTGTTGGCTGGATAAAGGGAGGTCAAAGGTTGACTTGCCTTTGAACCTAAGCTTTGGTATCATCCTTTTATGGGTACTGTAACGGCGTGGCACATAGTGCACTAGGAGGCTTGACACATAGCACACGATAGACTAGAAAGAGGGCGCTGCAGTGAACATTTTGGCCTTTGAGCAGGAAGGAGAGAAGAAGAAGGGTGGTCTTGAACATAAAAATGGAAGACGATGCCTGTAGTTCCCTATGCGATTTATAATTGTAAATAGAATTATAAATATAGTTATGTGTTTTGAAGGAAATAATAAAAACGGTAAATCCGGTTAATTTGAGTGATGATTAATTCAACGACAAGACGATCTTATAGTACTTTCCTACGCGAAACTACGAGACCGATGGGGAGTCATTAGTACCTTAGAAAATCCGTCCCTTGGTGGAGACCGCCGCAATACCATTCATACTAACTATATTGTCTGTAACTCCCTTAGTGTTAACTAAATCACAGCTGAATAATAAATTAAAACGTTCCATGGGTTTTTATATGATAACACTTAACTCTGAGACTATAATTAGAATAAAATAACCTTGAAATTAACATACATAGTAATAATTCAGAAAATAATACTGTTTTTAAATATATCTGAAATGTTTTAAGATACTTACACATTAGAATACATATTGTGCAGAACCTTTCAATACATAACACAGTTAATAACCGATGGTAAATTCATGTGAGTCATCATTTCGTGCGATATACTACTCCTAAATAAAATATTTTCCTGAAAATATTTTACTAAGATTTTAAAATACTTACCAGTTGGTGTGCCACTTTTGAAAGAATATTACATACAAACATTCTCCTTCTTTCATCTGGCCACATTCCTTTTAACCAAATACAAGGTTTTCTTTCCTTATAAGGAGCATACAGATATCGCCTGAAATAAAAATTTAAAAAATGTCGCATTCACACACTGTACAATTACAGTTACGAGTTTTGTGAGATATGGAGCAACGAAGGATATTATCCCCTCTTCAAAGTATGAAAATGTTTATTTTTTCTTAAATTTTTTTTCAATAGATATTTACAAAAAGTGCATTTTATTCTTCAGATATCCTAGTATGAAATAATATCAAATTTGTAGAACATTTACATAGGAAATATCACCAATTAATTATGAAAAAAACAATTATCTACTAAATAAAATAAAAAATTGTTTAGAAATAATGAGATTAAAAAAAAGGCAAATAATAATAATTGTAGGTCTAAGCTTTTAAAATATTTTAAAATTTTGTGCATTATTAATTTATTAGTCTTATTTTATAGAAAAATAAAATCACAAAATAAATAATCAGTACTTTTTCCATCAATTCTACAAATAAGAAAGGTAACCAAATTATTGTTTTCACTGAAAATAAATATACTCATTCACCCAAGACTTTCTTTTGAACATAAGTGACACTGTGAACATTTTACAAGATGATTCATAAAGAAATATACAGTTCAATGCACCATAATTCAAGAACATTGTAAGATATTATAAGATATATACCTGTAACAGAATTTTATGTGTGGGATTGTTTTAAGTTTTATAAGCGATAGTCATAGATGTTGTATGTGTGAACCCTTAGTTACACGATATACATTGAACCTGTAATCCATTTCCTCCCAGACGTGTGTTAAAGTATCTGAATCAAGTCAATCAATAGTGGCTTGATACGTTGCTTCAGCTCCACTAGATCAGCAGAAAGGAGAGGGATGAATACCTTGTCTCTTACATACCCCCAAAGGAAGAAATCCCAATGTTGTTAATAGGGATGGCGATTCTTTCCGAAAAAGATAGATTTTTAAATCGATTCGAATCGTAACCTGATGAATCGATTCACAAAAAAATCGGGGTCTAAAAGATCGATTTTTGTATCAAGTCTGCGTTTACAATGTAAATATAAATCCATTTTATGAAAAACAAGAAAGATACCATAATAAAGGATCTTTTATCAGTAAAATCAGGGAATTTTTTTAGTTCAGAGAATTCGATAATAACAATAATTTTTATTACCTTATAAAAGTATCAGTTGAAAAAGAAGACATTTGTTTTCTAAATGCATTTGTTACATTAAAAAGTTTAGAAAATATATAATTTAGCCCAATGATAAAAATAAGTAGTTTTAAAGATAGTACATTTTACTAACTGTCAATAATTTTATGGTCTTTACCAAAACAGGAAAAAAATCGAATGTCGATTTTCTAGGATGAAATATCGATTCACTGAATCGATTCAATGCTACATATCGATTTAAAAATCGATTTTTTTGGCCCGATAAATCTATTTTTCGATAAATCGATCTCAGATCACCATCCCTAGTTCTTAATCTAGGACTTCTAGGTCTAAAAATGGTGAGTAGCATGTTGTAGCCCATGCTCGTTCAATTCATGGGTGAGAGAGATATTCTTCGAGGTAATCTCGCACTTTGGCCGACCAGTGTAACGCCTTTCAGTTGGAGAATGAAGGTGTTAATGTCGTCCTGCTACTGCATCAACTAAAGAGATAACACACTCAAAATATAGGGCTTGGCTTCTGTGACAGTTTACTCTAGAAAAAAAAAAAGTCGAACCTTTTTTTTCTGGACACTACACAGAACACATTTAGGGGAATCTCGCATGGGCTGCACTGTAGTTATTGCCTGCCTCTCTTACGGCAGAGGCGAGACACAAGCTACCTTATGGTCCACTGAGGTGGTACGTGTCTTTGACTGTAACTGTTTTACAGCATCAGAAAAATATATAGCTCTTTATGAATACCCCTGTATAATGCATTTAAACTAAAACTCCTTTATAGTAATAAAGAACAGCATAAATAAAAAAAACCCCAAAGAACTTCACTTCAGCATTACATCGTTTCTTCATTTTGAAGTGTAAATTTCCTTAAATTATTTTTGCACAAACGATTTTTAATTTAAATAAATGAAAAACGAGATTAAATTTTTTAAGTAAATACGAGTCGCAATTCCTTTTATTCACTGCTCGAAAAATTAGGGAAGCACATGGGTTTAACGAAATTACGCAAATATATTTCTTCTAATAACTAACGTAAAACAAAAACACCCCTAGTCGAAAGAGTAGCAGAAAACAGAAGAAAATTTCACATGCAAATCAGCGTTCATAACATCAAAAACCGGAAAAAGGATATAAGTGTAAAAATCGGGAATTCGTTGAAGCTGCTGTTTTTCGTTGTCTTAGTAGTGAAATTTAACCTTTCGGCTATTGATTTGAGAATAACTTGCAGGAAAATGTCATGACATCGTTACCTACCGGAATGAATTGATTATAAGAAACAGTCGACTAAGACAAGATCTCCACGTATTGCTGTTACCACAGCAAAAAATGAACCCAATATTCTATAAATAGCTCGTTGAGACAGAACAGTTAATGTGAAACACATTTAAAAAGAGATTCTTTTGACAACAGGACGAAGGATCTCTAGCCAAACAATCCGAAATAGGCTTCATGTGGGGTTTCTGTATGCACAAAGGCCACTGGTGTGTATTTCGTCGGCAGCAAGGCAGCCAGAGAAAAGTAGGCTACTGAACATCGAGATTGGATGCAAAGTGATTGGAGTCAATGCTTATGGACGCGAGTCTTGATTCAGTTTAGAGTGTAACACTATACATGTTTTGGTATGGTGAGAAAGATGCACTCGAAGTAATCTTATATTCATTCAGGAAAGGTCGCATCACAGAAGATGTGGTTTGATGGGATGGGCTGGAATACATACAGTCAGACCTGCATATCATTCGGAAGAGCAATTTGAAGACTTAAAGGTACGCAGAAGAGATGCTTAGACCTCATATCATACCTTCCGCTGCAGCAATTGGAGATTCCTTTGTTTTATTATAGGATAAGGCCAGAAATCACATACACATTGTCTTGTGGAGAACTTCCTTGAAGCTGAAACAATGTAGCGCACGGAGTGGCCAGTGTGCCCTCGTGATCTTAATCCAATCGAGCGGGACACATTTGGATGACGCATTTATGCAAATCCAAGGACTCCTGCTATTGTGCAAGAATTGGAGATCCCACAGGGTCAAGAGTGGAACAGTATCCCCAAACTATCATTGGTAACCTTATCGTATCCTTGCTAAACAGGTGTGCGGCAGTCTTAACAGTTCGGGGGGACATACACCATCATTTCCAAACAATTAGTTTTTTGTCATTTATTTGTAACCAAATTTTTGCCCTTAAGCATCATTTAATGTTCTTTATACCATTACAAAAAATTAAAGTTCCCATACAATTGTTTTTGCTACTTTTTTTCTGTTTTGCTTTTTGTTGCACCCGTATTCACCATTTTATGCCCATACATGTCTACCTTACAACGGTTTCTTCACTTTTGTGCTTGCTCTTTTAACTTTTTGTAGCAGTGCAGTATAAATCTTTATACTTTTTTATTTGTCATAAATGTTTGAAAAGTGAATAACTTGTTACTTATTTATGGATGCAGGTTGAATAAACGGCGAAGTATGATCAACCTCAAACATCGCTTCCAGTTGTTCTCGACCTTCAGTACCTGCAAATGATTACAAATTCTGTTTATTACTGAAGTATATCAAATCATTTTTTATCATAAATTGTAGCATTAAGGTTTTCTCGAAATAAAAAATTATGTTATTGATACGAAATTTAAATCTAATGCTTACAAACAAAACTTAAATGCATTTTTTCAACATGTTTACACCACAGTTTCCCCCGTGTTTATTTACTTAATTGTTTTCCATGAAGTATGTTTCTGTACCACTCAAACATTTCTCGCAATTTAAAAACTTTAATTGTAAATAAATTTGTTTTTGATTTAAAAACTTTGCATTTTCTAACAAATCTTTGTAGATGAGTTATAGAGGATTCTGAATTGTGAATTTCTATTGTCAGATCCATTCATCTTACCAATATCGGCAGCAGCAGCTGCTGGCAACAGTGAACATGAGGCAAACCTCCTTCTGATGAAAAATACAGATAATCAATAAAGTACATGAAAAATCTTTCTTATGGTATGCCCAAATCAATCACTTGACGAGGGCACACTTTATGGCCCTTGAATGCCCCAAAATGTTTCTAGGAGTCATGAAAATGAATCTGTTGCTGTGATGTCCATTATATACTTTTCTTTTAGCACCGATGACCATCTGTGTTTAATAATGTGCGTAACTTTAATTGAAAAGAGAGCAGAGAATCATCAATTTTGAATGTGGAGTTTCCTTCTAAGTCTTATCATGAAATTTTAATCTTTGTGGTGGGGGTATATAAACAAGTAATATCCTCCATACTATGACGATTGCTTTGGCATTATGGTTAAGATACTCGTTTTTGGATTGGAAGGTATCCAGTTCTAATCTCCTTCATTGGTTACCCTGGCGATGCAAAGAGAACCGCAGCAGTCATGGCTCTATCTATTTACTACAAATGCAACCAAGCCGTCAGACACATGACGCAACCCACAAACCGTCACGCACGAATGACACAATCCATAAAGCCGTCGCACTCAAAATGAGGCAACTGCTCACACGGTCGTCACAAATATATGGTATCGTTCGTTCGCCTATTCGCCGAATCACTGGCAGGGGAGTAGTGTGGCCGTGGTATCTAAATAAACTAGTAATAGCCTCCATGCTATGACGATCGTCTTAGCATGGTGGCTAAGATACTCGTTTTCGGATCGGAAGGCACTGTGAGTTCTAATTTTCTTTCATCTGTTATCAAATGAGATATTACTCCCATAGCAGCCATTTTTCTATAAAGAGTCATACCTTACAACAATCGATTAAAAAGGTACATTTATCATTCACAATTTCTGCAGATGAAAGCTAATGGTCCAGTTACTCGCTTTACTAGCAGAGATTCCGAGTGAGGCATTCCAACATATATAATATTATTCCTACCTGCATACCAGAGATGCCTAGGAATATTATCGTCAAGTTAGGTAATTACATGGTTTCTTATTTACTAGACATATCTTACTTTAAATATGAATAACACTTGCCGTACTGGTAAATACCATTTTGCAGCACTTCGCAGGCAGAGAAAGAGAGAGAGCAGATGGGTGTCATCATGATGTTTGAGAACGTGCTGAAATACATAGCTATAAGGAGCATGAGGCGGTGAGACACGCTGTTTTAAAAGTACAGTATAACCCAGAGGTCAGAAACCTATGGAGCGCGTGTCACATGTGACAGGCGGAGCAATTTTCAGTGGCACTCTACAAAGTTATGAAATCAAATTAAATCTCTGTCTCTCCTCTCTACATCTCACGCATAGAATATTTCTTACTTCAATTCTTTGCCCTAAAATGATTCTGCTGAATCTGCATTCGTGTAGTTTGAATGATTTCCATAAAGTTCTCTGCGTAAATGGGACTCATTCATAGAATTAAATATTCAATTCAAATCCAAACGATTGTGTAATACTTGTAAAATAAAGTGTTACTCATTGCTGTGTCTTTAAAAAAATCTTCAGTTATATTGAAAGCAAAATTTAATGATCTATGAAAAAGATCTTGAACTCTATCGATAAATCGAGTGCTATTTTAAATTGCTGTTCGTTCTTGCCGGAGCGATTGAATTATTTGAAGAAAGTTGCTTGCGTTCTGCTGTCCGCTTATGGTTCTACATATCTTTGTGAATGTAAAGTATTTATTACTTTCTTAAATACTCCATATGATCAACTACGACACATAATTTATCTTGATTAACACATTTCTCTTGATTATCACTATAATCAAGTAACAATCAAACTGCAATGTCCGTTGTGTTAAAACATTCTCAAGAAACTCTGGTTCTTCTCTATTACACCAGACCACACGCCTGCCCATCGATCTCACCGAAGGAATTCAATTTCCTTCACCTCAACACAGTTTAGCGCTCCCCACTTCCAAAAACAAGGGACTCTCTCCCTCTCTGACCATACTCTCCGGGGTCAAGCAACTCTCTCCCTCAAAAACACTGTAACCCCTCCGAAACATTACATAATCCTCACCAATAGTAGTCTCAAACACTACAGTTAAAAAAAATTTTTTTTTTCAAATGAAATTTTTTTTGAAACCCCAAATAAGTTTTTTTAATCCAGAATGCTGTGCTTCAAATTGAAAGTTACAAGTTATACCTCTGTTACTGAGATATTAACTAGAACTTTGCTGGGACAAGTTTCGTATTAATTTATTCGTATTATTATTTTTTTTATTTCACTATATTGAGGAAATACTTATACATTATGTTTATTTCTTACTTTAATAAATATTCTTAAAAGACATGCTGTGTGTTTTATCTTTTTATTTATGTTGAAGGAATAGTTATGTTTTATTTTGCTTACTTTTATGTTAATAAATACTTTTAAATGATGCATTATTAATATATAATATAATTCTAAATCTGTATCTTTGACCTGTATTCCTTAACTTTGGGTGCATTGCCAGGGGAATCGAATTGTTTCAAATATTTCCTACTGCGTGGCACATTTAATTATATTGGTAAATTGGTTTGTCACACCACAGCTATAAGGTTGGTATAGCCTATACAAAATTTCTTCGATATTATTCCGTTGTTCTGTTGATAACGGTTCTGTTGATCGTGATGCAAAACAATTCAAATAAGATGTTTCGTACTTTGTGCACGGATTTATGTATTTATGAATGTATATAAATATACATTTTTCCAAGAAAATATACCAGTTTTCGAAACTGGAATAAGCTTTCCTTTAAGAATTAAGAGATCAACAGTGTGTAAATTATAGCCTAAAATTTTCTGTAAAATGTTTCAAGTGACGCAATTCAGGAAGATAACTGATTAAACAATAAACAAAATTAAGAAGAACATCTATTTCTTACATCTAAATAGTGAAGAAACAAAATACGAACCTATCTGAAGAGTAAAACGAATTTCTTTTCCTTCGGTTATTTTACTGTCAATCAGGGATGCTTCTTGTATGCATGCAAATAGAAAAAATTCAGCGTCGAAACCAAAAGTGCCCTGCAAAAAATTATTTTATTTTACAGCATTAATCTCTTATGGCAGTATTGCATAAAATGAACACTGTGAAATCTTTTAGAACTAGATTGTTGTTTTTACTGTTCAAGGTTACATTCGGCAGTCCATAACGGTAGCTCTTGTGTGCTGTAATGGGGAATTTTTAAACTTCCAACGCACTTTTTAAAATTATATCTTAATTCATTTCCATATTGAAATGCATATTGCTAGTGGCAGAGATGGGAACGTGAACTCGCGTCAGGTGTGGTTTCTCAAGAAACACGGGTTCGAGTCCTGGTGTTTCTGACTGTTTGGTTTGACTCAATTAACTTCTGACGCCTTTTATTGTAATCAAATCGATGCGTTTATCTAAATGTGAGGGAAAAAATTAGAAATTACATAAGATTAAGGTTATACATTTACGAGAATGCAAAGTGGTTGATAAGTGGAGCATTAAGCACATCTGTTTGTTTCGATTAATAGTTACTGTCGGACATTTGAAGTCACATTTGCACATTACAAATTCTATAACAAGAAAGAATCATTTCCTGGAGATTTTCCAGAGAGTTCATGAATTTTATCCGATAACTTTCTAAGAAAAAGCATCCTGAGCTCAAGTAAGAGACTCACGTGAAATCGAATTAAGAGCTCAATCCTCTTTGATTCAATATGAAATTCTAATTAGATACATATTTAAACATGATTACAGTTTATTCGTTAAAATTGGATAAATATATATATATATATATATATATATATATATATATATATATATATATACTATTTTATTCGTGGTACTATAATAAACTAATTATATACTATCGCAACAATGCCAACATTGAAGATAACTCGCTAAGTTGGCCACCCCGATTTCGCATGTGTCGTACGCTCTGAATTGGCAATCATGTTCTTTCTTCCATACAATGTCACCAATACGGTTGCGATAATACATTTTTGCAAGCTCTCGCAGAAAAATATCAGAACGATTAACTGGACTGGAATCGTTGCGAAAAAAGAAAAGCGTTGTCTCATAACAACCAACGGAACTAAATACTCAACTTTCCAGGAAGCTGCAAGAGCTGCAAGTTTATCAGAATCTGAAAATCTTAAGATTAAAGGGACGATGTAGCCTCAGTAATGAATTAAGTTAACTGAAGAGGTTCGCAAAGAACGAATTTTGCGAAAAAAATAAAAAATAAATAGAAATACATGATACATGTCAATTACAGTTTTACAATTTGAGCAATGAGTGTGAACCGTTGTATAATTTGTACAATGGGGGTTTGTCCGCCGTTAGGATGATAGAGACTATCCCACCCCAGTTATTTATAAATAAGAAATATATGATACAGATTGCTGAATCTGGGCTAAATCTCAGCGACTAAGCATAACAATTGAAAGCCTTCCTGAATACGGATTCATCTTGAATAATTTTTCCAAAAGTTCTATTCCTCCCAACCCCTCCAGATTGCTAAGCAAGCATACTCATAAAGGAAAACTTGAAAATAATGTTCAGGTGGATCCTAGGAGAGTACACTTCTAGGCGACAAAATTTTTGGCGATAAAGTTTATCCAGTTTTAGGCTAAGAAAAATGGTAACCCTCAAGCCGGTCGAGCACATGATCACCCCATTTTGGACAGTAGCCATTTTCACCCCTGACCTTACTTGCTTCTGCACGTGGGACGACTACCGTTTTCATTTTACCACGTTTTTCTTTTTTGAAGCTTGACGAATGGATATTTTACCTTTTGAATGAAAGTATTAAGAAAGAAATGATTGCCTTATAAATGAGTGAACGATTGAAAATATTTCAGTATGGTTGTTCGAAATATGAAAATAATTTGTTTGAGAGAAACGGAAATCGTTATTTCATCAGCCCAAAGCATTCCCATCGGATTCCTCACTGTTGCATTTTAGAAGCGACGATTTTTCAGTTTTTCTTGTAGAAGCGATTTCTAAAATTGAATTGGTGATTTAGAAATCGCCTTTTCTTCGTAAAAACATGATGAATGGATTTTCTTCCGAATAAAAGGTAAGAAAGTATTGATTGTTTTTTGTATGAATGAAGGATTGATAGAATCTTGGTATGGATGTCCGAAACTCGGAAATAATTTGCATTTAATTTCTTATTTTTAATTTAATGTTTCCTATGCTGTCCATTATAGAAACCACGTTCTTTCGACATTTTTCGTCTCCTGACGCCATTTTGAAAACCACGTTTTTCTCTCTTGTTTGTGTCTCTGACGCCATTTTGAAAAACGCGGTGTCTTAAGTGGCGCCATTTGGCGAAAAACTTTTGTCACCAAAAACAGCAGTGTGCTGTCCTAGGATTTTACCTGAAGTTCTCCTTAGTGTCTGCCTATTTGCATAAACTTCGGAAAACGATCGTAAGAAAATAGAGTCGATAGAACAGAATAAAATTGCACAAAAGGGTACAATGATCCCCCTCCTTTTTAGAGAAATCTCATTTTTTCATATTCGAAGAATGAACAGTTTCTGCCACAATTGCCACAACAGATGGGAAATTTTTAAAACAATTACCTGAATCACAAAAGATTATTTTTCGATTCAGGTAAATGGTCATTGGTCATTGGTCATGAAATGGTCATTGACACTTCTGTCCAATAGTGTTAATTAAGAAGCATCGAAGATAAGTATTTTCACTTTCAAAGTTCTCGGAAAACATGTAAATAGATTAAATTTGAGTACTAATTATTACAGATCAATGTTTTTCAAACTGTTTTACATGGAATCCTGGGGTTCCTAGAGTTAAAATAAAAAAATCGAAAAGAAAATTATAAATGTGTGTGCAAAAAGGATTCCCGTGTTGTATGCATTAGCTTTAAAAACCATTTCAATGCTTCAATAAAAATCAGGATTTATTCTTGATAGAACAAGAACAAGTGATTGGACCGTCAACAGATTCTATGTTTAAATACGGATATTAATAAGAAGATCCTGATTTTTGATTAAAAATTTATCTGGGACATCCCCAGATTTCTTCAAAGGCTTTCAATAGACCTGGACTTAAACAGTTTATGTAAGACACATGGAACCAATCAGAGTACGGCGCTGCGGTCTACAAAGCTTATATAAGACAGCGAGTGTCTGACACTGCTGTTAGATAGGTAACTGCTGCTACCAGTAGCGCACACAGGAATTTTTCAAGGGGTCCGGGGTCGAAAGTTCACCATTCTTGTATCAGGCTCCTTTTGATTTTGTCGATTTTCGGGAACAAAACACAGTAAAAAACTAATTATTGAATAAATAATTAGCATTAATTAATGAAATTAATCATTAATAACAAATATTTAATTAAATTTTACGTACTATTTACTTAGAATTATAATCAATCGGAAAAAAATAAAGGGCTTTGGAGGGTCAGGACCCCCCCCTTGTGTGCGCCATTGGCTGCTACAATGGCAGATTATCAAGATTTAAATGAGTTTGAATGTGGTGTTATTGTCGGCGCATGAGAGATGGGATGTAGCATCTCCGAGGTAGCGATGAAATTTTGATTTTCACATACGACCATTTCACGAGTGTACCGTGAATATCGGGAAGGACGGGACCAACGACGATTGACGATAATCATTAAGCGCAACAGACGTGCAACCCTTCCGCAAATTGCTGGAGGTTTAAATGCCGGATCCTCAACAAGTGTCACCTTGTGAACCCTTCAACGAAACATCATCTATATGGACTTTCGGAGCCGAAGGCATACTCATGTAACCTTTGACTGCACAACACAAAGCTTTACGCCTCGTCTGGACCCGTCAAAACCGACATTGGACTGTTGATGACTAGAAACACGTTGCCTGGTCTGACGAGTCTCATTTCCAATTGAACCGAGCTGGTGTACAGGTATGGAGACAACCTCATGAATGCGTGGACCCTACATGTCAACAGGGGACTGTCTAAGCTGGTGGAGACTCTGTGATGGTATGGGGCGTGTGCAATTGGCGTGATATGGGACCCCAAATACATTTAGATACGACTCTGACAGATGACAGGTACGTAAGCATCCTGTCTTATCACCTGTACCCAATCATGTCCGTTGTGCATTCCGATGAACTAGAGTTTTTAAGCAGGACAGTGCGACACCCCCACACGTCCAGATTTGCTACAGAGTGGCTCCAGGATCACTCTTCTGAATTTAGACACTTTCGCTGGCCACCGAAATCCCTAGACATGAACATTATAGAATATATCTGGGGTGCCTTCCAACGTGCTGTTCAGAAAATATCTCCACTCCCTCTTACTCCTACTGATTTATGAACAGTCCTGCAGGACTCCAGGTGTCAATTACCTTCAGCACTACTGCAGACATTAATCGAATCCATACCATGTCGTGTTGCGGCACTTCTGCTTGCTCATGGAGGTCCTGCATGATATTAGTCAGGTAAACCAGTTTTTTTGCCCTTCAGTGTACAACTTTCTTAGTAACAAATAGAACACTTTTCCTTTATTGTCTTTACAAAAAGTACCTGTAACATGTTGATCTATTTTAAATATTAATTCAACACCACCCATCCACTATAGTGGTTAGTAATGCTGACTGTGGTGCTGTAGGGCCTGAGTTATAATCCTGGAGAAGGTACAGATGTTTGTAAATGTATAGTGCCTTCGCGGCATGGGGTATTCTAAATAGCCGTCGAGTCGCAAGTCCTCTCGTAAGGTCGATGGACGGGGAAGAGAGTTGGGGGTCCCTGACTATCCCTAGGGTATTCTTCTTCAAAACTGAGTTGGAACTGAGCAAAATCGTACTTTCACCTGCATGGTGCTCAAAGCTAAGGATATCGACAGGCGTAAAAATGTATTCCTTTGCCGCGATGAATGGCATGGATCTTGATCTGATGTTACTGTCGATCAGGTGGCATAAGTAACAACAACAAATATTAATTCAAGATATGTTCTTCTAAGTGTGTGTGGAATGGGGAGTTCCTGAAAATGCTTTATAATTCTAAGGGTTCTGTGAGTCGAAGAAGTTCGATTTATAGATCAATCACGATGAAACATGTTCTGACCCCACCACTTCTATAAACGAGTTCATTTCATCGTTAGAGAAAGTGGGAAAAAATTTATTAAGCTTTTCAAATGTGGAATTGCTATTTGACGTTTATTTTTCCTGTGAAGGTATGTTGAAAAGAGTGGCAGGTCTTATTCTAGTAAAGAAAAGTTTTCATATCAGTGTGTGATGGATCTTTACGCGTCCTGTCACTAATCCTATTGGAGAATCTTCGGTCTAGCATTCGTGTTTAATTCACAGACATCCCTCTCAAGAAGAAACCGTGATATGCAGATTAGTATAAGTCAGAGTTTTGTAATTATAGTAGATGGAGGTAGAAGCTGTTACATTCGCTACGCAGGTGAGATTGAATAAATTTGACTTTCGCAAGTAAAGATTAAAAAGTGGTGTTAAGCAACAGTGTTGAATTAGTAGACTTAAGGTTAGAAATGCATGTTAGATTAGGTTGAGATCAATAAGTTTTTTGCGCATATTGCTTATTAATCATTGCTTTCTCTCTGCTACTCCTTTGACATTCACTTTGAGATAAGTTGTTGGTGGTTGGTGTTGTGAGGTTTTCGCCCGTGGGTGATACTTACTTCTAAGTTATCTTCGTGACCTAGAGATGTGGGAGTGAATGAAGGACCAGGCGTTGCCATGATCTTAAAATGTCTTTATTAAGATATTAACTGAAACACTAACAATGGTAATATTTATGTTATAATTTAGCGGATCTGAGGTGAGAAAACACACAATACGTATTACCAAATAAGCGCGACTTTAATCACTTTCTTCCCGCCTATTCCCAATCTTAACTTATACACAGTCCTAATAGATAACAGAGAATTATTCTACCTTAATCTCTTTTTTAACCGCAATCCTCTCGGATCTTAAATATCTTTTGTTTATCTCGCGTGGAATAGTATCCACCTTGGCTTGATCGCTCTATCACGGATAACTTCACACTCGATGACGGCTTTCTTCCCTTCCTTCAGTTCACGTGCTTAAACTCAGACTGGCATAATCACTTCCCAATAGGTCATACGCTTGCGTTAAACTTCTGCTACTTAAAGGGTTTCTAATTTGCATATTCATGCTTCGCTTCTGGATTTTGTTGGAACGAATTTGTCTTTTTCGGCCCCAAAGAACCCAAGAGGAGTTTTTAGTAGAAAACGTGATGAGCCCGTCACAGTGTGTTTGAATAAATAAATAACTGTTTTTATGGAAATCTCTGGTTCTGCTTTCATTCCTCCCCCACCCTTAGGTAGGCAAGACGGTGAAGGAGAAATTTCAGGTGAAAGTCGCTCACAAGTGTAATGTGACAACTTGCTAAACCAGTACGATATTCCAAACTTTCCGGAAAATCGTCGCATATTATGTAACACGGGAGGAGTCACGATTCTTTTCTAGATGGTCTATCAACACAAAGTACAACATCTGGCTGTAGACATTTTGGGTAAGTATGTACTAACCTCAGGAGGTGGTATTGTGTGATCCAACTTAACATCCGATTTCGTGTACAAGTTTCCCTCGAAAATCTCCGTCGTGATCGCCATCAATAGTCTTCCGCTGTAATTTACATCCTCTGGGTTTTTCTGGTCACGCAGATAGACATAAGAAGGACCAAAATTGGGCAAGAAACCTAAGAGTAATGTAAGTAATTACAACTGTAAGACTAAAACGAATAAAAAACGAAATAGAAAAGAATAATGAAAACAATGAGGCTCTCGATATTAGAATTAGCAGTATGATAGGACATTTCGAGTCATATCCGAATCAAAATATTTGATAGTATTGCCCATAGCGCGGACTAACAAATTGGCTCTAATAGATTCCTTTCGTCTCTTATTTTCGTACAACTTCGTACTAGAATGCAGAACAATTTAATTATGTTTTCTTACACAAGATAAATGTATCTACTAACCTTTTTGTCTCTACTGACATAAATACAAACGTCATTGAAGTTTTACCAAAGTTGTCATTCGCAACCTGTCCCCCGTTCGCTTAGAATTCAACCGGAGGTATGCTGAATACAGAAAGTGTTGTGTACGAATATTGAAATGTTTGCTAATTAAAGGGCTAATGGCTGTACGTCGTTTGATTAAACGTTAACTTTAAAAAAAATCATAAATAGTTATAAAAAATGTAGCATTTTAAAAATTAAGCGGACATTTTGAGACCGTCACAAACAGGCGCGAGCCCATCCTATTTGCTTTCTTGCAGAGGATTTTCCTGTTCGTTTTCCTTTAACTAACGTCTAGAATTTCTTTATGACGTTGTATGATGTAAGAACCTCGCCTTTTGGAGGAATCCTGATGCGTGTAAACAGATATTCACACTTAAAAAATTGTAAAAAAAGATAATCGGAAAATACTACGAGGTGTCAGTCGAAATTAGCAAGCGATTAGAGAATGTTCTAAACTTATTACTTGTCTTCCAGCAAAATTGTTTTAGAAAAAGGTCCTGAGTATACCTACTTGTGCATCCTGTAACTTTAGTTTTGTGGAAATTTAATTTAAAGATGAGAAGGAGGGAAGATTATTGAACCGGGTACCTTCCATTTCGAACACGAGTATCAATGCCATCACGCCAAAACGATCGTCAATGCGTGGCGGCTATTACTGTTTTATGTAGATATCATACCGCCGTACTACCGCCATGCCAGTGATTCGGCGAATAGGCGATCGAACGATACCCTATTCGTGGCGAGCGTGTGAGAAGTTTCGTCACTTAGAGTGCGAAGGATTTATGGGTTGCGTCATTCGTGCGTAACGGCTTGTGAGTTGCGTCATTTGTGTGAGATGGTTTTGCGGGTTGCGTCATTTGTGTGACGGCTTGATTGCATTTGCGGTGGATAGATGGCGCTACGACTGTTGTGGTTCTTTTGCACGGCCAGGGTCACCAATGAAGAAAGGAAGATTAGAACCAGGTACCTTCCGTTCCGAAAACGAGTATCTTAGCCATCGCGTCAAAACGATCGTCAATGCAAGGGGGATATTACTGGTTTATGTAGATATCACACCGCCACAGAGTTTTAAGATTTTCATTTCATTAGGGTTCGATTAGATGAAACACATTTCATTTAGATCGAGAAGAATACATGTTATAACTTCTGTCATGCCTGTCTTTACTAAGGATTCAACAGTGTCTGTGAGTCTTAATTCAACACACACAATCCGACATTGCCAGATTCAAAAAAAAATTTTTTTCGTCTTTGGTGGTATCAAAGAGTACTCACCATGCTCATCTGAACAAGAAATTTTGTCTAGTGGAATAGCAACGGTGCCAATGTCATTGTTGATCACGAAGTCATCATCCCTCACTTGAACTACGATGGGCTCCGTCGGCAGAGGAAACTTGGTCGTAAACACGATCTCCTCGTTCCATTCAGGCGATAGAGTTCGTTTCCTTTTGGAAGTAGAGCCCTGTAAAGGGACCTTGATTAAGACTAGGTTTTTCTAAATTGTGTCACATGTATCCAACTTAAAGAAGCATTCATGATCTATTCCCTCATTGTAGAACGCTTATCAGTGGAAAGAACTAACTAGTGTAACAGTGGCATCATTAGGAATGAAAGTAAGTAAAATTTTACTGAGTAGTTAAGGAACATTGAGTTGGACAACAAACAGAAACTTTTTTTTTTCGGTTTTTTTCTTGATATCCATGAAAATTATTAACCGAAGAACTTGTATTCACAAAGCCATAAAAAAACCTGACAAATTTTCTTAATCGTAAAGATCGTTATTATTTTTATGTAATTGTTGATTTGGTATGTAAAAAAAAGAATTACAGTAGGGTAATTATATATATACGTTTTCTCCACTTAAATATTATCCACTTATCTGACTCTCTCTGACCACTTTTTTAACGAGCATAAGGATATGATACATTTTCAAACAATAATCTAGAGATACCCTATGTTTCATTTTTTAAAGATACGATAATAGTGTTACAAATTTTGGGTAATTAGTTCCCAATTTTATCTTAAAATAGTGTAAATAATTTAAATTTGTGTGTTTAATAAATTAATGTAAATTCTATGGCTTTTATTTTATGTAAAAACTGTAATACTCGCAAGCAACGCCGTCCCTTACATTATAATGGCGTTTCAATGAGAACTTAGCAAAATATTGGCAACATAACGAAAGACATTTTTAACAACAATTTTTGGTGACTTGATAACCATATGGATGCTTTTTGGCAATGACGTTATGATCTATGACGTAAGCGGATTATTCGAAAAAGAACCGGAAGGTAGCCGTACAGACTATGAATAATGTCTACTTTGTGAAACTGAGCTCTACTTCAGCTGTTGAAGACTCCACATGCATATGACCAAGTTGTTGCTTGCGGATAATCTTTAACGTTTCGTTCCTGAATTTTTAGAAACTGATAGCTGTGTCTGAGTGCTGCAGAAAGTGAAAGAACCTCCTGGAACTTTTTGTATGAGTTTTACTGTTGCTTAACCTGTATTCTAAAGCCTATTTTCATCAATAAATTACATCGCTGTTGAAGAACTATTTTGTCCTTGAGAACCGATAGCATAAGGTATTATATAGTATATAGGTAGGTAGATAGACACACCCACAGTATATAGGTATATCTATTATTAATATATAACCATCTCCTTTTTATCGCAATACATATTTTTGAACTCTCAAATAAATTTTTATATACGAGTTTGGGGTATAGAATTCTTAAAAGTTAAACAAATGATCTAATAACCATTGTAATTATTTAAAATTTCCATACTTTTAATTCTAAAATAAGTATCAGGAATTCAGTTAAGCGAGCAAGTTTTCATTAATGATGTATCTTGTTCTAAAATACGCAATAATAATAATAATAATAATAATAATAATAATAATAATTGGCGCACTTTGAGTCCTGCGAAGAAAACCTGCACGTAAGGATCAATGAATACTCCGTTTTCCATCGCGCATCGTTTCTTGATTTGGGACAGAAAGCATCGATTAAAACTAGGCAGACCATCAGCTCTGTAAATCTTGACACTGAGTAAGGCAAACTGGGAATCCCTTTCTCTGAAAAACACAGAATATGATCAAAATGTTTGGACATAAGGATGCCAACTCAACTATCATCTTCGTCACCTAAAAGGATTTGAAAATATGACACCCGTTGCCAATAGCCTACAGTGTAATTCTGAAAGAAGTTTATTCAAAGAAACCAAATGTCAATTTATAACAGTTATGAAAGGAAAGAAATATCTCTGAGCTATAAAACGTTTTAAACATAAGCACACTTTCTCTGAATTACTTAAAAATCCAATTAATGCTAATGCTTGGAAAATTACGAATTATAAGGATCATCATTAATAAGTTGACGAACGAAACATTCTTTCACTGTTTGTCTTTTTATTTCTTAACCGTTTGAGTGCTGCAGATTTTTCTTATATATATGTTCGCACATAAAGTATGCTTATATAAAATGTATAAAATTTCGTTATTTCATAGAATAACTAGGTATTTCATGAAATAACTAGACAAGACAGTTAAAGTATATAATAGATTAAATATTTCATACTTTACCTAGTTATTTTATGAAATAACTAGTTATTCCATGAAATAGCTAATAATGAACCATTAAAGTGAAAAATAAACAATTTAAAAGATATTTTATAATTATTTTTGATGTGTAACATCTGGCCTGTCCCCCCTTTCATAGTTATTTTACTAATGATAACCTGCTTAGTGCAAGGGAGGGCTTACATACTAAAATATCATTTCTCCATATTAATCCTATGGAGCCATTTTTTGATAGTATTGGGCTGGTATTTGGGGGATCGACTAAATTAATATTCAGATCCCGATACCCTGGGACGTGAACCCCTCCCCCCAGGTGTATTCCCCTCCTGGGCAGCTTTTTTACCAATAGCTCGGCACCTAAGTCTCTCAGCCCATTTGGACCTGGCTCATTCGATCCCTCTTCATTCACTGTATACTTTCACTAATTTTCTTGCTTATAGGGAGATTCTTTCTGTTTTATATAATCGTTTTAAACTATTTAAAATTTTTTAAACTTATTTAAATTGTCAATATCTTGGCTTGTATTTGAGTCTCAGCTCTGAGATTTGAATAAGTTACACTCGTCAAGACTTATACAATGCCAGGAAGAATGTACTATAAAAGAAGATTAGAAGCCTTTATCACTTCTTCATTAATGCTTATAAGTATGCATCACCTCTCTCTCTGCCAGATGGAGAAGTTTCCGTAACGACTTCTTGGAAATTCATGGGACATGTAGTTGTTGAAAGGTTTGATTTCCGATACTAATTCTTTCGCATTTCAAAAAATATATCGGGTACTTAAGTATTATCGCAACCTATTGGCGACATCAAATTAAACGAAGCACATGATTGCCAACTCAGCGCATACGATGTGACGAATCTGTACGTCACTTTTCCACTAATACTCTTAGGCGTCTTTGGGGATTGTAAATTCACGTATATTTCCAATCAGCTCTAAAAGAAGAAAATTGAATATGCAAATGAATTAAGGTATTTAAGGAGAGCGTTGTAAGTGAGCAGATAGAAGGCTCTTGCGCGAAGAGCGGTAGTGACGAAGTTAATAAGATTCAAGTGGATTGCGTGCTTAGAGTATTGCTGTTATTATTCAGCGAAGTAGCATTAGAAGGATTGATCTACCTGGAGAGAACGACATTACAACCAGGTGATATATTATAACTTAGTTCTCTGACCACAAGAGTTAATATACAGTAAAGTTAGAGTAAGGTTAATGAAGAATAGTAATTCTCTCTAATCACGTTGTCTCTCGGACCTCCTATTCCGGTAAACCCTTTCGATATTGATCTTAGTACTTGATTAATTTCATATTTTGTAATTTAATTTAATAGTAAAGGTAAATCCCTTTGATGTAGACATATTGTTTAATATTTGTAATTAGAAGGTCTCTAAGTGAATCTATTGAATAAATATAATTTGCTATTATACAAATGGCGTCTGGTCATTCTTTGCCTCAAGTTAATCTTAAGGCTCATTCACACCAAGGCGTACAAACGTCGAGTGTCTAGCGTCTAGCCAATCAGAGACTTCATTTCGCCCGAGATGAAGTCTGATTGCCTAGACGCTTAACGCTCGACGCTGACAGTCTTGGTGTGAATTCAGCTTTAGTGTCCAGGGTGGAACCCAGAGGGGCTCTCACAACGACACATGCGAAATTAGGGTTGCCAACTTAGCGAGTTGTCTTGAACGTTGGCGACTGTTGTTATAATACGTAGGTACCAAATGTATTGTTATTCAGATAACATAACATTTTCTTTTAATGAGTAAAATTAAATCAAAATGTATAAAAGTAAAATTAAATCAAAGCTTCTATTTCATTTCGTTTCCTTATACAAGAAACTAAATTTGTTGTTTTTAAATATTTTGCTACTTTAATTTTGAAGAGCGAAATTAAAATCATATGAACTAATGAGACATCGATAACTTACTCATCTGTATCTTCATCGTCGTCGTCAAAAAGGTTGTCCATGGCAAGCTAAAGTAAAAAAAAAATAATAATAATGCTTCGAGATCAGTGTATTTGAGATTTTAAAAGACATTTTTGGATTTGTTGCATTAGACATTAAAATGAGAACAGGTTCGTAAAATCTAATTATCAACTTCCATCAAATATTGCATGATGTAGGCGACGGCTTTTATTTCTTTGCTCTGAGCAGCGACATCTGCTCAGAGTAATCACTAGTACCAGAAAAGCAAAACTGTGTTGCTTTAAAATAGCATTAATCAATGTACGACATATGACAGACATATTATTGAGAACAGAGCAACACATTTCGATGGTTATGGAATAAGACACCAGAAGACCGACTTGAATGTCTTAAATAACAACACACCTGTGACAGTTCGAGCCACGAATTTCTACAAAAGATAATTTTAAGGCGCATCTGCCCTGTCCATTGGTTAAATTCAAATAGTTAAGAAAGATGTAATTAATTGATTTTGGTTTGGCACTGTGACAAAGATAATTTTTGTTCTGAATCATTTTTAAGAAATCGATTGCTGTATGTAACATTACCGTCTGATTGTATATTGTTGCTCCCCCGTAGTTCTATATATATGTTACGTGGTTTGGTCTGTAATAAAATGATGCAAAAAATTTGAAATATTGATTTGGAATTGAACAACACGGATATCGGAAGAAGGAAACGTATTACAACACCATCGGCTGCAGTGCCTTTGTTAGACTCGCGGACATATCGGTAGGACCCTAGATAATAGATAAAATATTACTCGGATAGATTAATAACGATGCCAGTTGTTAAGAGCAGATGGTGAAATTCTATAATGATATAAATCCTTATCTTTGTTTGAAAATCAGATTCAAAGAACGAATACTTAAAAAAAAACACTTTTAGGTTTTATCCTGTTGGTCTATTACCAAATCACGTAGCGCAGATTGCAGACGGAGAAGATGATGCCTAAAACTTGCTTCTGATTTTCTGTAAGGAATTAAAAATTATTTTGCTTAATAAACATGGGGCCCGGAAGTACAAACTTTTAAGCAACACTATCAGATTTAATAATCTGCGATCAGATTAAACAAGAATTTTACCAGATGGAAGAGAGTATTTCATTGGCAAGTAGTCAAGGATAATAAAAACTCCAGTCTAATTTATCACTGACTATGAGCTAGGTAACTCTAAAGAGTGTGAATGAGTTCTAAAAATAAAGCTTAATTTTAAGCTGAAGCTTAGAAAAATACCAAATGAAAAACACAAGAGAATTTCCTTTCAATTCCAGAAACTAAAAAAAATATTGATAAATATTGAAGAAATTAAAAAAAAAACAGTAATTTCAAACAAAACACACATACTTTTTAAACAAGTAATAGCCTATTTCTTGCTGACTGAACCATGCTATGAAACCTGGAGTTGAGTAACAGAGGTAAAGTAAAAGCAAACCCCTGTTTATAAAACTTCATTTCCACACTATTTTTTTTTCAATTCCTACTATTAGTTCACAATCTCCTTGTATGTATGTATATATATATATATATATATTGTTCAAATTTTCAATCGTTAATAAAATACTTTCTATTTATCTATTCAAGTTCAAATATATCTTTTAAACGTGTAATGGTTGGCACTTGATGTTGATGCAGTTCTTTCAAATATTAATTCATTAGTTAAACTTAATGTATAGAGACTAACAAAAATAATAGTCCAACACCATATATAAAAAGTCTATATCGATCATTGTATCCCTATAGTGCAATGGATAGCGCGTTGTGGACTTCTAATCTAAAGGTCGTGCGTTCGAATCCTACTTGGGATGGCCTAATTTCTGAGAATGAGATTTATGAATGAGTAAATAGTAACAAATAAAATAATAGTCCAACACACACACCATATATAGAAAGGAAAAAGTAAAATCACTTTCTATTTTGTCACTTAATATTGTGATTCTGTCATGCGTACAGTCACTCAAAAAAGTATTGGGACACTTGGCGTGCATAACTGTAAAGCCAGTGGCGTAACGTACACCCCCGCATTGCGGGAGGCCCAGGGTTCTAAGGGGCTTAAAGCCTGACTGATGCAAGTGCCTACCCTTTGTAAAATTCAACGTGGGGGCCCAAAACCTGACTTTGCAGGGGGGCCCAAATGTTCTCCGTTACGCCACTGTGTAAAGCAGTGCTTCTCAAACTTTCAATACTTGCAACCCAATATTCAATCATATTTTTCTTTGCGCCCCCTCCATTCAATATTAATGTATTGAATTCGAAAATACGATACTTTGATGCTAAAGCTACCATACGACTTTAACCTCTTAAGTGTCACAGGCGTATATAAACTTCTTGCTCAGCCAGTGCATAAATTGCCCGGACGTTTATATACGTCTTTCTAAAATACGACCTTTCCTGATCCCTCCTATCCATAAATTATTCCGAAGGTTTTGGAATGCAATAAAATGATCTTGACAGGGTTGGCGAAGGATTTACTTATTTCAGAGGTTTTATTTATTTATTCCCTTTTTCGTCCCCCCAATACACCACATATGCGTGCAATGAGCAAAACGGTGGCATTGGGAAACGAATCACATAACATTTAATTGGCAATTAAGAGATAAATTATAAACTGTAGAAGTTACCAATATAAGTGTTAATTTTTGCATATAATTTTATATACGACAAGCCCGTTGGGTCACTGGTAATAATTAAATTTGCATTAAGCTAGCATTATTAGCTAATTAAGCTAGCATTTCTAAACTAATAATCAAATACATTGTGCAGCATTGATACATTTATATGTAATTATATCTGTGTAAATGTTTTTTTCTGTTTTTTACTATGTCAGAATGTATTTTGTTTGTTTACTTTCAATAAATTTTAAAAAATTAAATATTCTTTTGTTTTTGACTTTTTAATATGTTCACGCCCCCTTTTAGGGTCATCACGCCCCCCCCAGGGGGCACGCCCCACAGTTTGAGAAGCGCTGCTGTAAAGCCATTTATAAAAATATTTATCATATTAAAACAAAAACAAAATGAATTGAGTAATATTTTATCATTTGGTGTACAGTATATAAAGAAATTTTTTTTAGTATTATAGAATTATAGTTTGATCTAGCTTTTCAAATATAATTCAAAGGCACACTGGAGTCAAAAAAGTATTGTGACACTTTGAAATGAGAAATTTAACAAATATACAGCGCATCAATAGAATTTAATTTCACGCTACTTTTTTAGACTAGAAGTTTAAACAAATGTTTCAACAGATAAGATTATTTATAGAAAAAATGGCGAGAAACAAAGATATATTGGTTGATGTGCGAAATCTCGTAAAAAGTCATTGGAAAGAGGGGGAATCAATTCGCTGTGTGTGTATAGGAAAAATATTGAAATTGAGTAAGTCTGCTGTTTTTAACATCATGAACAGGTTCAAGAAAACAAACAGTGTTGAAAACAAGCAAAGATCAGGACGTTCAAGGATATTTAATGAACGTGAAAAGAGGTGGATTGTGTGTGTGAGACAAGTACACATTAATCCAAGAACTAGTGCATTAAAAATGACTTTGCAATGTAAAAGTAGGTTCAGGAAATCAGTAAATCCTGAAACTGTCAGAAATGTTTCAAGAAAACATAAGTATCATGGCAGAGTACCTCAAAGAAAGCCCTACATCAGCAAAGCAAATAGACAAGCTAGGTTGGTATTTGCTAAAATGTATGTAAGGCAGCCAACAGAGCACTGGGAAAATATAATTTTTGTTTATGAAAGTAAATATAATATTTTCAGATCGGATGGCAAGCAAAAAGTTTGGTGGAAATCAAATACAGCAATGCATGTCAAAAATTTACGGCCTACTGTCAAATACGGAAGGGGTAACCAAATTGTCTGGGGCTGCATGGCAAGCTCTGGTTTCGGGAACTTACATTTTATTGATGGTATAATGAATAAATATGTCTATATCTTGACATATTCAAGCGAAATTTAAAGCAAAGGGCGAGCAAGCTGGGAATCTCAGGATATTTTAATTATACCAAGATAATGACCCGTGACATACTGCAGATATTTGCAAGTAATGGGTCCTCTACCACTGTCCTAGAGTTATTAAAACTCCTGCACAAAGTCTAGACCTTAATCCTATTGAACATGGGTGAGATTATTTGCAGCAAAAACCATATGAGCACCAAATTTCTAACAAGCAGGATTTGAGAAAATATTTGGTCGAAGAGAGGACCAAAATCGATAGATCATTTTGCAAAATATTGATCCAATCAATGCCAAATAGACTTCGAGAGGTGGCCCAACAAGATATTAATTTCTAAGTTTGAATTTTTTTTCTTAATTTATTAAGAAGTCTCCCAATACTTTTTTGAGCCCTTTTCTTAACTCGATTTCTTTTATTTTCAATTTAAGCAAAATTGCATTAATGTATGTGAGTTTTGTTCAAATTATTATTATTTGTTATTTAACAAAATAACGTTTACTTCTCTTTTTTGGTTTCATTTGTATGTTTAAGTAAAATATTACGATAAAAATCTATGAACTGATAGCGTGTCCCAATACTTTTTGACTGACTGTATATACATATTTATATTAATTGCAATTAATTAATAAAAATAAAAATTTTCTTTGTTGACCTAAGTAGGAATTGACGTAATTTTTTTTTATATTTCTTGTTTTAACTCTAGTAACTCAACTGCGAGTTTGCAAATTCATTGGTCAAAATAGATCCCGTGATTGTGTTTACTGTGCAAGCGTGGTTAAATCTAAACAAGCTGTGAGCCCGGTCAAAATTTTCTTACTTGAACACCGGAGTTAGAGAATGAAACCGCGATGGGGAAACATACTTATGACGAATCCCCGGTTTTCTTCCTAAGACCGCTGGTCTAATTAACTGTGGTAAGTGATAAAATAATCTTTTGTTCCACATTCCCTCATCTGGATATCTTCCATAATACAGACAATACAGGAATTAATTGCGATTTCAAGAACGTGCTTCCACTCAATACTTTAGTTTGGAAGAAGAATTCACGTAATTATTGACAAATTTTTATGCTGCTACTTTCTCGTTATAAATCGATGGAAAACAATTGCAAAGTACGAGTACGGCTAAAAAATCATTTAGAGATAATTATTTTCCCCATATGCTGCTGAAAGCGATATTCTTGTACGAGGATTGCTTAAATGGTACCACTAGTACTAGTCCATCCAATATTTATCTAATTGACCATCTATTGGTGACAGCACCAGCAGGAGTATTCTTCACCTTTTTCAACAGCTTTCGGATCGGCACACTATTCATCTACAGTGGGTTCCTTCTCATGTAGGTCTTCTCGGGAACGAAGCTGGGACGACTTTGCGAAGGCTGTAGATTCTGGAAGACCCCATGGTCCTTACATCGACTGAGATCTACTCCAGGGCTAAAGAATTAATATGTAGAACCTGGGTAGTCCCTCCTGTACACCCGTGGTACTTTCAAAGACACCCTGGATTCGCCAATCATGCAAGGGTTCCAGATAATATCTTACGGCATTATCACGATTTTCGACTGGTCACCTGAGGTGCATGAATTTTGAGGGTGGCAAAAGAAGCTTCCCAATTTGCCCCAAATGTAACATCGGTCCTTTTTCTACTCAGCATATTCTGCAATGTCTGGGTTTTTCCTGTGAGGAGGCTGTTGCATCCCCCTGCTGTTTTTAGACTTTGTACAGATTTATGGACTCATGGATCTGGTCTAGTTTTACTAGACCAGATGGGATTAGTCCCACTACCACTAGTACTAGTGATAATGTGCCTCAAGAGTCAAAGCTACCGTGATAGCCTTAATTATTATGTGATCTCGTTCGTGTATCTTAAGCATTTTACGAAGACATTATCCTTCAAAAAAGGAATACAAAGTCTCTCCAATGTGCGTGCTCGTGTGGGGCAAACAACTTCTCTATTAAATTAAACTCTAAATGTTGATTATTTTTTTCATGTACCTTAATTACAAATACAATTTTTTAAAACTAAAGACTCCTTTTATTTCTCACATTAAAAGATTATACTGCCGCCCATCCGGTATAGTAATTAGTGACGCTGACTGCGGTGCTGTAGGGCCTGGGTTCGAATTCCGGATAAGGCATGGTTGTTTGTAAATGTATAGTGCCTTCTCTGCGTGGGGGTACTCTAAATAGCCGTCGAGCTGCAAGTCTTCTCGTGAGGTTTGTGGAAGGGGAAGAGAGGTGGGAGGCCCCTGACAACTCCCCAGAGTGTTCTTCCTGAAAATTGGAGTGGAACCGAGCAAAATCGAACTGTCACCTGCATGATGATTAAAGCTAAGGCTAATGACAGGTGTAAAAATCTAGACCTTAGGCGCGATGAATTTCGTGAGCCTTGATCTGATGTTACTATCGTTCAGGTGGCATAAGTAACAACAACAAAGATTATACTTTGTTTTGATTTATTTCCGTCGCATAGAATAAAACAACAACTAAATAGCTTACATGTGCATTTTCCTAGTAGATTAGTAAAGCCCTCGTGTAGCTGAATAGTGCGACGTTAATATTCAATCAATCAACCTTGTAGATTAGTGACACCAAGCTTTTCCATAAAACTATCTACATAGCTTATAAAAATAATAAATATTTACATTTTTTCACTTGAACATGTGATTCTAGCATTCTTATTATTTTTTTCTGTATGTTTCTTTATTCTAAAAGTATAAAGGTATTCTACTGCCTTTTTAATCGATAGATACTTGCGGCGAAAAGCCATGTTATATAAGATGTCAATCTCCTAATGTTTATAATAAATAAAATTCTAATAAATAAAAATTCTTGGATTTTTACTGAAATATTTGTCAAAAATTTTGAGTAAAATTCTATTCTAGCCCATCCTTTAGTGAAATTTTTTTCAAACCATGCCAAAATGGCGCAAAGGCACCATTTCGAATCCGGTACATCAGAAACTATGAATAACATGGTGATATATGTTCAGAGGAGCAAAAGGGGTTAAGCCTAGCTCTTTATTCTTTCTAAACACCAGACGATACTCACAATTAGTTATCGATTAGCAGTCAAGCGTGGTAAAGATACAAATGGCTTAATTACCGTTATTAAATATCTAGAAGGGTTGCCAAAGCTAACGCAACCAATTACAACTAACTAACGGTAACTAATAAGGATATCTTGTTTTACTGTTAAAGAAGGGTAGCTAGCTTATCGAGCTTATCCTCAAGTTTGGCGACAAAAAAGTACTAAAACTCGAGAAAACTAATACAGGATCCAGCCAAATTTGGATTTGAAAAATTAAATTTGAAGAAAAAGTATGCCTTACTTTCAAGCTCCTTCCTCTCTCCCATAATTGGAAAAACAAGTTTTTCTTCGACATAACGCTTAGAAAATATATAAATATTATATAATAGTATTTAAAAATTCCAAAAGGCTTTTATTTGAATTAAAATCACAAATATATTAGATTGCCAAAGACTGAAATAAACGTTGAAAACGTGAAAAAAAGGTTTCAGCTCGTGTTGGTATGGGAAAGTCTCCAAGCCTTGAGGCAGAAGTTACTCTCCATTGAAATATTTAAAATACCAATTATTATTACTGTCACGCACGAGAAGAAGATGAACTACTCAACTGGTTGAAATTTTTTGTAAACACTTTAGTGCGCTGCACTTTATATTGGAATTTATGAAGATGAGAGAATAAAGTTTATTACTATTTGCATTTAAGGAGAATAATCTTTCTTTTGATTTAATTTGTTTCCCTAAAGACTATAAATCATATTTTATGGGTAAAAGAATCTGAGCATCAAGCATTAAGGAAAGTTTTAGGTTAATATATTATTTTCTAAGTCTTGATGCAAAAACAACAATTACTATAATGAAATTTCAACTTAGAAGCATACAATCGGAGAAAATTTGAAATGTTTATTCTTATCTAAAGCTGCAAATTGTAAAATTTATTGAAAATTTAACGAAGACAATGGTGGCTCGCATACTACAACTATACTCATGTCCATAAATTAAGGATAATTCAGAATCATACAGAAATTGAACTCTAAAATAAAAATTTCACCTGTAAAATTATCACGCACATCTTGAAGAACAATATGCAAATTACAGGAAACCTCCAGATGGCGCGGAAAGTACGTCACAATGACGAGAGTGTAAGAGAGGGTATATAAGGAATGGTGGCAAAGAAGTAAAATTGTTCACAAGCGCTTTAAAAGCCTTTCAGTGCAATAACCGCATTGTTATAGCACAAAAGAAGCATTTGGAGGATTTTTTACTTGGTAGAATTATTGGATGACTGGAATGTGGACTTACCCAGCTGTAAGTATACGAGGAACTTGGAATCGCCCAGAGTGTCATCTCCAGGCTTTGGCAACGATTCCAAGATGATGGTAATGTGAGTAGATGTTACAGCACACAGGTCTCCCCCGAGTTACAACGCCGAATGAGGACCGGTATATATATTTGGTAGTTACTGCCAAAAGAAACAGACGGAGCACATTATCAGACATGTCTCGTCAGCTCTCTTCAGCTACCGGTACGACAGTTTCAAGGCAAACGTGTACAGACGCTTGGGGCACATTGGTCTATATGCTCGTAGGCCTGTCAGATGTGTTCCACTTACCGCAACTCACTGTCGCCTGCGATTAACCTGGAGTAGAGAGCATGCTTTGAGGACACCACAACAGTGGTCTTGTGTGATGTTTTCCGACGAGTACAGGTTTAGTTTGCAGTCTGATTCTCGCCGGACTTTAACATGGAGAGCGCCAGGCACCCGTTACCACCAAGAGAACACCATTGAACGACACCGTTACAGTGGTGCAGGATGGCTTGTTTGGGGAGGAATTATTCTTGGTTCCAGAACTAACCTGCATATTCAGAGTGTAACGATGGCAGGCCACATTTATCGGGAAGTCATTCTGGAACAACATGTACGTTTGTTTCGGGGCACCATGGATGCTGAATTTCTGATTAGGGATGACAATGCCCGTCCTCACCGTGCAAACATTGTAGACAAATGCCTTCAATCGGAGGATATCACCCGTATGGATTGGCCAGCATACTCACCGGACTTGAATCCAATAGAGTATGTGTGGAATATGCTTGGCCGACGAATTTCTGCCCGTCAACCTCCTCCCACCTGTCTACCGGAACTTCGGAGGGCATTGCTTGATGAGTGGTGTATTATTCCCCAAGATCAGATTGATAGTTTGATACTCAGCATGCCTAGGTGTTGTAAAGCCTGTATTGCATCGTCCGGGAGACATACTCGGTATTAACCATCATACTAACCATGTTATACTGTTTTTTGTAACTAGTTTCTTTTTTGAAATTTTCTCCAGGGAGTAAAAATCGCAATTTTTATTAATTATGTCAAACATATAGCATCTTTTTTACTCTTTACCTTTTGTTTAATAAATAGACTTTACAAATAAGTCAAATTTGTTTTGCTTCTGTCTCTTTCTTTGCCTGAACTTCATTATCCTTAATTTATGGACATGAGTGTATAAACTATATTTTCCTGATGTGTGTATATTGATTTTTTGAGCAAACACTCTGATTATTCTCTAGGCTACAGCAATTTAGTTGGTGAAATTACTGATTAGAAAAAGATATATTGTGGGATAAGATCTCATAAATCTACCCAATGATACATTATACATTATACACGATTCAGAGCACATTCACACTCTATGGCTTAAATTTATGTTCAGAAGATACAGCTTACAGAATTAAACGATCTCCTACAGGGCGAAATAATAGGAACACCTGAAAAAAAATTAAAAAATTTATTCGTAAAGTGTTGATCCACCTTTGGCCTGAATGATAGTTTGCATTCGATTTGGGGTTGACAAATAAAGGTCTTGAGCAAAGTTCATCGGAATTCTCTCTCTCTCTCTCGCGCACTCATTCCTCATGCAGTGCCTTCTCGACTTCAGATTATGGGCGTCGAAGAGGAAACCGAATACAGACTTGTCCTCTAAGAAATCCCACAAACACTCAATGATGTATGATTTAGATGTTTCACTTCATCGTCATGCTCATGTAACTATGTTTGAAAGAAGCGAGACGTGTGAACAGGTGTGTTCTCATCTTGGAACACAGAACGTTCTCCCGGAAAGAATCTGAAGCATAGGTTGAAGATAATCTTCCAATATGTTTCGATAACGGTACCTTGTGATCAACCCTCTGAAGGCAACAAGAGACCTCAACCCACTGGAAGATATTAAGCCCCACACCATCACAGAACCCCCTACATATTTCACGTTTGGAACCAGACAGTTAAAATGAAATGGTTCTGCCAGTGTTCGTTAGACGACCATACTTTCGATGGTCTGGAATAATGTAAATAAGAATTCATCAGGTCAGATGACTTTTTCCCATTGCAGTTGTGTCCATATTAAGAGGTCTCGGCACCACTGTAGTTTCTTCATAACATTCAGCGCCGAAACTAACGGTTTTGGAATAGCTACTCTGTTACGAATGTTCACAGTATGCAACTCCCGTTGAAATACTTTCATGGATACAAGGTTCTGAAGGCGGGTATTCATCTCAGACGTTATCTGCGGCAGTGTAGTCTGGCGTTTTCGAGTGAATATCCTCTTCAACACCCGGCTATCACGGTCCTTCAACTTCGACTTTCGCCAATTGTTGTGCTCCGCCAAAAACACCTTACCCAAGTTTGTGTAGACTGCCATAACTCTTGACACCGTGGTCCTCGAAACACCCACAAGGTTGGCTGCTCTAGACATGAACAGTCCAAAAAGGCGAGTTTCAATTATCATTTCTTTTATTACGTTGGAGAGGTCGAACATAATCACGCTTCAATAAAGACAGAATTTTTTCATGCAACTCTCACACTGCTAAATGCTTGACTGATGCCTTTCCATTCTCTGCCTCTAGGTGGCACACTGTTGCGATACGTGGTGGCCGTTTATTGGACGGTTGAAAGACAACTCATTTTTAAATGGGAGTGTTCTTCCTATTTTGATTTATAACTGAATGTGCGTTATTCAACAATTCACAGAATAGTTAGATGTACTTCTGGTGGATTACTTAGGATACCTTTTTATATCTATGTTTCACCAAACGCTTTGAACCGTAAAAAAAATTCTGTGTGTATTAAGTTCTTGATTTATGTACAGCTTTTAATTCATTGTTATAAATAATAAATTTTTGTAAAAACTGTCAATATATTTTTGTTTTTCTTCCTAATAATAATTTTATCTAAAATATTTTCCAATGCATGTTTTAGCAAGTGCATTTGTAAATTTATTTGATAATGAAGATAAAGGCAGAAATCCCTAAAATATATTTTAATACAAGACTGAAATTTCTAGGCTCGTGTTTCTAGTCACGGAAACCAAGGAATCAAAACTCACGGTAGACATTGTTTCTGTTAATTTTTTTTTTTTTTTTTTTTTGTGCTTGAGCTTGTGCTAAACACCCTTATGTACAGAAATAGATGCACGTTAACTCTGTCTCAGCTCAAATGTTTCTTGACCATGGTTCAAAATTACGTGGTCCGTTGCCAAAAGCCCTCGTGTAGCTGAACAGTGCGACGTTAATATTCAATCAATCAATCAGCTCAAATTTTTCACATTGGCGTGGAGTAGAAGTTTGGAGAGTGAGATGCTATGTCAAGAGGCGTATTCATCACTTGACCACGATCCGTCGTCAATAGCCCTTGAGCTACCTCTGAGTGAGAAGTTAATTACTAAATCTCAAAATCTTAAGCTTTATGATGTAAAACTCTCTCTCTCTCTATTTTTCTTACCAATTTTATTCACAACATTCTTTCCTATTAACTATTATCGTTTGTGATGAAATTATTACATAAATGTATCATGAAAATTAATTAGAAACTTAGAAGACCCTTAAAGGTTTTTAAACTAAAATACCTCGTTTAGTTTAAAACGTTTTTAAACGCCTCGGACTTAATCTGCACAAATATTTGTTGTAGAAGAAAATGGACATTTTAATGATTTTTTTTTTATCAAACACAGATCATCAAATCAAATGACATCTTTTTATGAAATAAAACGCAAAAAGGAAAATAAGTGTATTAGAGATGGGAAACTATATAATTACAATAAAATCGGAACTGCTTAAAATGTAGTCCTCAATTCGTCGACGTGGCCGCGGTAGCCGAGTGGTATAGGTATCGGACCATGGCTTGCTTTGTCACGGGTTCGAGCCCAGTACCACTAAAGACCCGCCGTGTAGGGCAGCGATGCACGTTAAATCTGTCGAGAGCTGAAACGTCCTCCCGTTGGTGTGGTGTGGTAGTTAGAAGAGGGGGTGCCAGCTCAGGTGTCGTCCACGTCACTTGACCATGGTTCAAAATTACGTGGTCCGTCGCCAAAAGCCCTCGTGTAGCTGAACAGTGCGACGTTAATATTCTATCAATCAATCAATTCGTCGACTTATTAGATTCGATCTTTTAAAATGATTCATTTCGTTTTTCATAGATGGCAGCAGCTGTTTAAAATAATCGATTGAAAGCAAAGCTAGTTCTTTGGTTGAAACATGCCACGAGAAACATTGTTAAAAATAAGTACAAGTAATATACAAGTACTACCGCCGTATCAATGATACGGGGCGCCCCAAATACAATCCCACTAACAAGGCTCTCATATCTAAAAAAGGGTCCAGAAGTAATTTTGATACAGGGCCCCCTCAGAGCTAGCTACGCCAGTGAAAATAACCCACTATTTTATTCGAAAAGGAGAATTTTTTTTTATCCTTTTTTCCCGTCCAAGTGAAGTCAAATGAATATAAATATTTGTCATTATGATTTTTTATCATTTTGTTGGCTCGTGAATATTCGAATGAAGAGAATGTAAGAAATATTCGCAGATCTTTTACTACCTATGATTGTTGTTCATGGTCATTTACTGTCGTTGACACTGAATCCTATATTCTTTTCAATCCACAGGTTTTTAACCTCCTATCCAATTTTAAAAATTCGAATTAATTCAAACATAAGTACTAACTAAAAAATATCACAAAAAATTGTCCTTTCTTTTCACACACATTCACTCTTAAACATATAATTAAACACGAATGTGCTATTTTTCACTAGTTTGAGGCTAACGTGTACTTATATGCACAAATAAGTAAAAACTGCAGGAAATTACTTCAAAAAAATTGTACGGTGCCAAATTTTGTTTTATGTATAAGTTTTTCCTATTGAGTTTAGGGAAGCGCATCGGGAAACACGGATATGGACAAGTTCTGCTTTGAAAAAAAAACATCCGAGTCAAAGCCGAATGACTTCCAATCCTACTTCCGGTGTATTGTTAATCTAAGGGAAAACATCGAAATTCAGCTGAGTTTTTTAAATTTCTAATGCAAGTTTTTGAGACCTTTTTGATTTATATGGATAGAAGATGATCTGTAGATTTCAGATTCAACATTTCAGTATCCTTTCTAAAATACCTTGTTAATTTTTTTTAGCTGAAAGCATTGGTGATGATGCTATAACCGGAAGAAGTAAAGGGTACTAATTACTGTAGCGTTCCTACATAGTAAGCTTTACGGTAGATCTTGCCTATAGATATCGGTTTCATTTAAGCTTTTGGGTCAGTGGTCTCCAACCCCCGGTCCGTAGATCGAATACTACTGGTTCGCACAAGAGAAACATTTAATTATTTTCATTTTATTTACTACGGCAGTGCTTCTCAAACTTTCAATATTGGCGACCCAATATTCAGTCATAATTTTCCTCGCGCCCCCATACAATATAACCATGTTTTGAATTCAATAATACTATACTTTGACGTTAAAGGTACAATACGACTTTAACCCCGTACCTACCACCGGTGTATATAACTGTCTCGCTCAGCCAGTGTATTAATTGCCCCGGACGTATATATACGTCTTTCCGAAGTACGATATTTTCTGTGCATTGCTATCCATAAATCAGAGGATTTGCTTGTTTATTACTCCCCCCCCTTCCAATACATCACACACGCTTGCTTACGTGTTCAACGGTGGCATTGAGGAACGCATCGCGTAATTTTTAATCGGCATGTAAGGGATTAATTACAGCCGTACAGACTTTCAAGATAAGTGTCGATTTTTGTTTTTAATTTTTTGTATGACAAGCCCATGTGGGTTCATTGGTAATTATTAAACTTGCTCAAAACTTAGTATTGTTAAATTAATTATAAAATACATTGAGCGATACTGGTATATTTACGAGTGTGTTAGATCAGTGTAAATGAGTATTTTATTTTTTACTATGTCAGAATGTGTTTTATTTGTTTACTTTCAGTAAATTAATAACTTTCTTAAATAATCTTTTGCTTTCTACTTTTCAATATGCTCGCGCCCCCCTCGTAGGGTTATCATGGCCCCCAAGGGGGGCGCGCCCCACGGTTTGAGAAACACTGTACTACGGCATATTATTTCTTGTCTTTGGGTTACTTTTTATGAAAATCACTTTATATTCCTTGTTAAATCACTTTATATTCCTTGTTAAATCACTTTATATTCCTTGTTAAATCACTTTATATTCCTTGTTAAATCACTTTATATTCCTTGTGAAATCACTTTATATTCCTGGTTAAATCACTTTATATTCCTTGTTAAATCACTTTATATTCCTTGTTAAATCACTTTATATTCATTTTTGGTGTAGCTAAATTTTATTCTGAAGGCATGTTTTAATACAATTAAAATAAAAAATTATTAAAACAAAACCATCTAAAATACAAACAATCAACGTCCTCACCCTCAGTGGGCCGCTGTAAAATTATCCAACTTTGACCCCGTTCCACGACTATAAAACGGTTGTGGAACACTGTTTTGGGTGTTTTGGGTAACTCAAGCGGCCCAATTATTTTTCATTTAATATTCTGGCTCACATGTTCACTTGAAATTGAAATTGAGACTGGTCTACACACGTATTAAATGCAAGTTGTGTAAGTTTAAATATCCGTTCTTTTTAAATGTGGATTCGTCAAAACGCGATATTTTGTTCCGGATCTTCACTATTTTTCGCAACTATTTTTCTGCAAAACTCGAGCATCAGAGATTAGTCACAAGGATGAAGACTTTGTGCCCTTTGCACATGATATGGATAAAATTCGTGTGTTTTTAAATACACCTCGAACAATACTTCTTGTGGTTCTTTCAATTGAATGCACTGAAGTGTAATGGGAAAGTTTTTATCTCATCCTAAAAGATGTCATCGTCGTATTTCTGAAATATACCACCGGATATCGAACACTAGGCAATCATTATACATTTAATGGAATTTAACACAATTATGATAAGGTTAACGCAATTTGGGTTACACATTTAAAATTGAGTTTTTTTAAATGAAGCTATTTTGTTTTACTTTAAAAAAAGATAATGATTGTTATAGATAGAAAAGTAACAAGCGTTTTACCTTTTTGGAGTCTTCACTGCATGTAATAACTTTCTTAGAGTATTATGCAACATTTTTCTTTTTATGGAGCGTCAAAATTAGGTGACATCATTGTTTCAAACCGACTTAAACAAAGTTAATTTTACTGCACCAGTTAAGATTTTTGCTCAATTTATTACTGTTATTCATAGAACGGCTATGAAAGATCATATCAGTGATGAAATCACTATGAAATTGTATAATTCGTGATCTTAGTACCTAATGATGTGTGGAAAGTATCAACAGATCTGTTTTTAAAAGATGTTCTATATACAGTGGCATAGAGTAGGGGGAGGGTGCAGAGGGGGCCATGGCCCTGGGCGAAATACAAAAAGGGGCGGAGGTGGGCACCGCGATATTTAAATTCAAAAAATATTTTAAACTTCAAATCGCGACGAAACTGGCGGAAACGAATGAAAACTTTAATGCAAGAACAGATGCAGGAAGTTTATTAGTCGCTATGCAATCGCATTCGTTTTTATATTACTTAGGTTTCTGGCAACTGGTACTGTGTGAAGTCAATGGTGCTCACAAAATTATTTGTAAACAGAAGGACTAAAAATCCATCAATGTGCTAAAAAAATACGTGCTATACAGACGGTATTAGAAGCAAAATGAGAGGAATTCGTAGATTACCTTTAATATATGATAAAAGTTTATGTGAAGAGCTTGAAATTTCTTTTGAACCCCCGAGACGAATCAGGAGGAAACATATATTTGGCGACGGAAGTAAAGGTGTTCAGTTATTGTACGAAGATGACTTGAGGCGAACAATGCTTTCTTCAATAGACAGAGTAACCGCTGAAATTCGAGTAAGATTCCAACAGTTGCAGAATCTGACGCAAAAAAAAAACTTTTTTAAGGCCGGAAGTGATATAGAACATGGACGAACTTAACTTAGATCACTCTCCTCAAGACATTATTAAAAAGAATTCCAACTTGAGCGCGTATGTCTACAAACTTTCGTAGCTGTAACAGATCCAGGCTGTAAAAAAGAACTCACTAGGTCCGATTCTCTGGGTTTATTAAAATATATTATTGAGTTCAAACTTGAAGATGGCTAACCAAATATCATAGCGTTGAGAATTTATTTAACATCTGCAATCAGTAATGCAAGTTGCGAGAGAAGCTTTCTCTAAGCTAAAATTAATCAAAAATTGTCTTAGATTGACTATGAGCACGTTAAGGCTTACAAATTTAGCTATGTTGCAATTGAACATAACATACGTATTGATATTTGCAATTATATAAAAGATTTGGCTATGAAAAAAACACGAAAAGTGCGCTTTTAATCATTAAGAAAATTTAAAGTTGCTTTTTTTTACTTTTACTGATTTTCTTGACTAATAATTAAAATAGGTGACAGATTTTCGGTCGGCCCCATGCGGCGAAAGCCCCCGCTACTGTCTGTATATAAAAAAAATTCCCTATGATTATTATGAATAGAAAAGAACATCGTGCTGCATCATTTTGGAATCTTAACAAAATGGACCAACTTTTGAGAAACTTGCCTGGGGTCGCGTGTAACAGTTTTCTTTTTTATGGAGATTCAAAGTTAGGTGACATCTTTTTCTTAAACCCCGATTTACACAATTTACGTTAGGTTTTACTAAATCAGCAATTTTTTTCTGTCCTACTTGTGACTGCGATTACTAATATGGCTATGTAAAATGATATTAGTGAAAAAAATCATCGTGAAATTCTGAAGTTTGGTGTCACAGTAGCTAATGATGTGATGAAGGGTGTCGATTTTCTACATTTTGAAAAATGTGCACGTTCTCACTTAACCAAATGCTAGGGATTTTTTTTTAAATCTTTTCTAGAACAGATAGGACCCCATCTTTCACCTCGCGTCATGATTATTGTTAAGTTTCGGGACACCTTGTTTAGCCTATACATGTTCAAAGCTGAACTAAGGAATCCTGCTGCCTAAAATGTAATGAAAATCTCAGAACCAGCTGATTTTCGACCAAAGGAGAGAAAATAAAAGATCTAACCTGTATCATTTGGATATAGTATAGTCGTATTTCCCCTTGGTCCAAATGTCCAGTTTTATCAAATCCTTAGTAAAAATTGTTATAGAAGATAAAAAATACAATCAAACATGCCTTGTTATGCTAAGGCTTTTAATTCAGATTCTCCTCTCCAGGTGACGCTGGTTAATTAGCTTTGGTAAACAACCTATCTGAGTCTGATAATCCAAAATCAAACTTTCAACTATGATGCAATGTAATAATTGCTCTTTTGGAGCTACAAACTACTTTTTCAGATTTTCCTACTCTACATCAAGCTGTGAAAAAACCAAGTTGATAATGTTGTCAATAAATTACATATCCTTGTTCAAGTTATAGTGACCTTAAGTTATTTAATGTCTGCTAGATGAAGTACGTCTTATATTCAGGCTTACATTAGTGTCTCATTAGAATTCAGACAGAATTAATCCCACATCATCGAGTTATAGAATTTTGAAGATAAGCACATCCCAGATTTAATTTGCAATAAACACGCTTGACATAAAGTCTCTAGTTCTCTTTTCCAAACTAATTAATTTATTGTTGCACTCATTCTCACAGATCCGGGACCCAACTTTGTTATCTTGATCTGTTTTTCCCCTGCACTGCGTCTGGTACGACTTTTCCCATGAATTCTGATACTTTATTATAACAAAACCTACCGAAATTCTATGTATACCTATTCCTACCAATGGCGGTCAAATGGTTGTTATTCAAATAAACATTATATTCGTTCCCAGTTTATTATAAATAATGAAGCATTTATCACACACACATGAGAGCAATAAAACACAAGCCATATAATTATCAAGTAATATTTAGAAAACCGTATTTTTTAAAATTATATGCATATACATTTTTAGGGGAAAAAATTCAAAACACATTATACTTCACTTCAGTAGTTTACATATAAATACCATTATCCAACTTACAATGACATTTATCCGTCATCCCAGTTTATACATTTTATGGAAGATGCACTACTTACTTTGTCCTTCATAATATTACGTTTTACATATACTGTTGGACCTGATACTTGTATTTCCCTAAAAATAGCATAAAACGGAGATCTTCTGGTTTCAGAATCTTTTTGAATTTTTTGTCAGTTTCACATCAATTGAAGTTTCAATATTCTGATCATTCTCTCTCTTCACATAATCATCTTCGGAACCAGAAAACTCCCTACTTGTATTCACAATATCTCATAATTCGTGTCGAATTTCTCAGAGTTAACATTAAATGAATCACGCTCACTCTGAGAATTTTCTTTATCTATTTCAGAGCATATATATAGCGCTGTCTTACATTACTTATTTCTTCCAAATATTTCCTTTGAATAGACAAAACTAAGGTGGTTGAGGTAAACTTTTGAGTTTGTGTTTGAATAATCCACCAATGATAAAAACAATTCAAAAAAATAACTACTAAACTAACTATTTTTATTTTTCCTCCACAGTTTGTAGCCTATTATTTTCTTTACTAATGACGTCCCGAATATTCGTTATTTTGTCTTGTGGTTTGACGCCAGTCGGCGCTTTGAGCCCGGGATAAAGCAAACTGTACTGAGGGCTTACAAAAGAAACTGTACATAAACACGATCGGATGAAAGTTTCATTGTATAGATAACGTTATAAAATTTCATTTCTTTTTCAGTGATCAAAAGATCACTCACGGTAAATAACTGTAGAGTACATATGATCATAAAGAAAAACGAAAGAATAGAGATAGACATTGAAACATTAATTTGCTGTAAAACATTTTTAAAAAATCATACGGTAAGTTCAAGAAAAATAAAAACTTGGAATGTGACAATTTTGATTAATCTCAAAAGCGGTTGTTAGCCTCATCTCAAATCTCATGAGAACAATCATTAGTAGTTGATGATCTGTGGGTATTTCCATTAGTTCCTCACCCGAATATTTTATGGCAATTTAAAAAAGGCAAAAGTACAACGGCAATTACCTAGCATTTGGATAGGCAATGAAGATGAACCAGTGGACTGTTTGAATGTGAAACAATCAATGGCGTAACTGTGAATATTAGAGATCCCCCTACAAAGTCAGGTTTTGGGCCCCAAGCCAAATCTTACAATGGGCACGTACTTGGCGTCAGTCAGGCTTTGGGTCCCTCACAATTCGGGGGTACACGTTACGCCACTGAAAAACAATCATTATGAAAAATAATTTAAATCCTGCTTAATTAAAAAGGCATATGATGGAATTTTATCACCTATATTACCGTTATAAATTCAATGACTGAAAGGTAACGAGCTAAATAACGGAGAATTATATATATTTTTAAAAAAATACATCCCAACTATCAAACTTTTCTTGAAGCTTCTTTTCGTAGCAGTTATCGATTTGTGCTAAAGTAGGTAAGGAATATGCAGTTGAGGAAAAGTTAAATAAAGCCGTATTTTTTATAGCTGTAATATCTCGCCAATTTGGCAAAAAAATATCTTAAAAGAAATTAACTTCACTCTTTGTTACCACCGTCACACGACGAATTGAGATAATAGCACATTTTTGTGAAGAATTAACATTTCATTTAAAATGTTCTCCCTGTCAATTTACCATGCAGTTCAATGAATCTACACCTGTTGCTAGTTTGGCCATTTTGATAGCCTTGGTCCATTTTGTTTCGAGTTCTACAGTCGAAGAAGATAGGGCGCTGTGCAGTGACTTAACGTGCACCCTTCCCCCATCATTGAGGGCCTAATATTTTCACTGATACTATGCAAATATTTTCCAGAAAGAACTATTGGTGGAGGGGGAAATGAACGAGATTATACTAATCATAAGGAAGAACACAAACTGCTGTTCTGTAGATGGTGCAAGATCATTATTCGACTGCAACAAAGGAGTAATACTACAAATACTTTAAGTTATACCAAACATTAAAAATATTCGTTGCTTTATTCATCACTACGGACTTGTGGTAAAATGAATACCGAATGCTGACCACCGTAACTGCAACACTCTGAAGGAAGCATGCAAATAACATGAAATTTATAACCTGCATTAGCGGAGATGAGATATGCAAATGATTAGAACTTCAGTGAAGGCACACATCACGCGTGCCTGTGGTACCACCTCAAAGCACTATTTAAGGCTTTGAGATTTCTACGATTTCAAGTTCGGCAATTGTGTTTTTCTTGCGGTTTTTTTCAAAAAACGATCAGTTATATCTCGTAGAAAATATCGATCAGCTTTTGATCAAGTATCCGAATTCGACAGAGGAAGGATAGTGGCCTACCGAGATTGTGGATTATCTTTCAGGGAAATCGGTAGTCGTGTTGAACGAAACCAAACAACTGTAGTGCGGATATGTGACCGTTCGATGGAGGAGAGTATAACGGACCGACGGGGTCGATCGCATCTACCTCAGTGCACCACTTCCCGTGAGGACAGGCAAATTGTGCGCATAGCAGTGACGGATTGCTCAGTCACATCACGAACCATAGCACAGCACATTGAATCTGTAACGCATCATTCAGTGTCTGCGCGTACCATTCGACGCCGTTTACAGAGTAAGAATACATAAATGAATGAAATTACTTCATATAGAAAAAGCTCTTGGACAAAATTAATTCCCCCAATTAAGATTTTTCCTATTTATGAATATGTAAATGATGCCTCTTTAAGTGTTCACTTTGCAAGAAAGCCTTGTTGCAAATTTTACAAGAATAGGGCCTTTCTTTCGTATATGATTTATAAAATTACCTTTACACAGTTGAGTAGCGTACGGGAGGGGAGGTGCAGAGGAGGCCATGGCCCCAGGTAGCATACGAAAAGGGGCGAAGACGAGCACCACGATTTTTAAATTCAAAAAGTATTTCAAACTTCAGATCGTGCCCGCGCGACGAAACTGACGGAAAAGAGTAAAAGCTTTAATACTCGCACAGATGTAGGAAGTTTATTAGTCGCTATGTAATCGCATTCGTTTTTATGTTACTTAGGCTTCTGGCAACAGGTACTGTGTGAAGTCAATGATGCTCAAAATTATTTGCAAACAGAGGGACTACATATCCATCAATGTGCTAAAAAGATACGTGTTTTACAGACTGTATTAGAAGCAAAACGAGAGGAATTTGTGGATGACGCTTTAATATATGGTAAAAGTTTATGTGAAGAGCTTAAAATTTCTTTTGAACCCCCAAGACGAATCAGGAGGAAACATACACTCAGGAACATTGAAAATAGCGACCCAAGAAGAAAGCATCGGATTGAAATGAAATTTAATACACATAATGACACAGATGAGAGATTCACTTGATCTTAAAAACAAGACAATTAAACGAAAACAGGGTGTGCAACGACACAAATACTGAGAAACTTCAATAGCGCGTTGGACCACCTCCAGCTGCAATACATGCCACCACACGGTCCGGCATTGAGTTGATTAGACACATTATGTTGTCCTGAGGCAGATGAGCCCACAAATCTTGAACAGCCAACTCTAAATCATGTACAGAGTGACACGATGGCATCTGCCGCTTTAGCTGATCCCACACGTGCTCTACAGGGGACAAATCGGGGGAGCGGGCCGGCCATAGAAGTGTCTGAAAATGACGTAGGAAGTCTTGAGCAACTCTTGCTGTATGCGGACGAGCATTATCTTGCTGGAAAATTGCCCCTAAAAGACCATTTAGGAAAGGTCCTATATGGGGTCGAAGAATATCATAAACGTAACGTTGGCCCTTTAAGGTTCCACGCATCACAATTAAAGTGGACCGACTATCATAGGCTATGCCCCCCAGACCATTACACCAACTGTGTGGGCAGTGTGACGTAGAACAGTGTGGGGGGAATTGTACCGCTCACCAGGGCGCCTCCACACCCGTACACGGTTATCATCTGTCCCCAAAACAAACCGGAATTCATCACTAAACACAACCTTTTGCCAATCTGTGACATTCCACATTGATCTGTTTTGGCACTACTATAGACGCAGTTGCCGATGTTCCGGCGTTAAAGGGAGTGCATGGAAAGGGCGCTTGGATTTAAGATTTGCTTCTGCAAGGCATCTGGAAATTGTTTGTGGAACAATTGCTACGCTTACGTCTGCTCGTATCGTTGAACGAGTCTCTGTGGGGTCCACAAGTGCTTGCCACACGATCCTTCGATCCTCTCTCCTTGTGGTCTTCATTTTCGCTCCAGACCCGGTTTACCGCGCGTGGGTATCTTCTCGTGTCCACTGCTCCCAACAATTTCTAACGGCAGATTCCGAACGATCCACCTGGCCAGCAACACGGCGCGTCGACCAGCCTGCAGTTTTCATCCCGATGATCAAGCCTTTCTCAAACTCGCTTAACTGTGAGAAATGTCTTCTATCACGTTTACCTGGCATGTTTCGCTTACCAAAGTCTTCCTACAATCGGCGGGTAATCGTCACGTTTATGAATCTTCGAATTTGCACTGGCTTATATAGCACCCTTTTCCTGATTGTAGCGCCACCTCGGCGTGTATGAGCATACGTATTGGCACAAAACTTGGATCATTTGCATATCACATTACGCTGTACTTATTTGCAAAGTTTCGCGATTGTACTTAGCTTCCTTCTTGGGTCGCTATTTTCAATGTTCCTGAGTGTATATTTGGCGACGGAAGTAAAGGTGTTCAGTTATCGTACGAAGATCACTTGAGGCGAACAATGCTTTCTTGACAGAGTAACCGCTGAAATTCGAGAAAGATTCCTACAGTTGCAGAATCTAGCGCAAAAATGTGCTTTTTTAAGGCCTGAAGTGATATTGAACATCGACGAATTTAACTTAGATCACTCTCCTCAAGACATTAATAAAGAAGAATTCCAACTTGAGCGCGTACTTCTACAAGCTTTCGTAGCTGTAACAGACACGGGCTGTAAAAAATAACTCATTAGATCCGGCTCTCTGAGTTTATTAAAATATATTATTGAGTCCAAACTTGAAGATGACTTTCCAAACATTGTCATAATGTTGAGAATTTTTTTAACATCTGCCATCAGGAATGCCAGTTGCGAGAGAAACTTCTCTATAAGCAAAAATTAATTGAAAATTATCTCATATCGACTATGGACTAACAAATTTAGTTATTCTGGCAATTGAACATGAAATATATATTATGATATTGACAATTGTATAAAAGATTTTGCGATGAAAAAAAACGAAAAGTGCATTTTTAATCCATAAAAAAATTTAAAGTATCTTTTTTTTTTACTAATATTTAAAATAGAGAGGCGACAAATTTCCGGTCGGCTCCAGGCGGCGAAAGCCTACGCTACTCCACTCCCCTCCCCTTACATAAGAAAGTTTTTTTTACAAATTTCACAAATATAAGGCTTTTCCTTACTATGGTTATTTAAATGAATCTTTAAACGATCACTGCGCGAGAAACATTTCCAACAAATTTCACAAGTCTAAGGCATTTCACCACTATGATCATGCGAATGTAATTTTAACTGACGTTTTATAGAAAATGCTTTCTGGCACTTTCGCAAATATAGGGCTTTTTCTCAGAATGAATATTAAATGCATGTTTAAGTCTTCAGCATTATAATAAGAGTTTTGGCAAATTTCACACACATATGGTTATTTTTCATATGAATGCACAAATAAAGCTTTAAGGTTCCATTTAGCGAAAGCTTTCTGGCAAACTTAACAAACAAAAGGCTTTTCTTTGTGTTTTAAGTGGTTTTAAGAGTGTTTTTAAGTGGTCATTACGCAAATGCAAAGCCTTCCATTATTATAACTACGCATGTGAATCTTTAAGTGTTTGTGGTAAACCCGACCATGGATTCCGAATTGAATATGGCAATCCCTTAGAATAGTTTGGAGAATCTGCCCTGGTGGACAGAACTCAAGATGTAAACACGCTAAGACGGTATGTGATGAGCCCCACAATAAAATAATAGAGAATGAGAAATACTTCTTTCACTACAATGGTGACCCCGTATCTTCAGGCAAAAATTTAAACTTGAGAGCAGTCTTTTACTAAATCGATGGTCATGAAGAAAACATTGTCATTTATTTGCATTTAAAATAAGGACTCAATTCTTTTGTTCATGGATTGGAGTATCACTTCCTCGGTTTCGATTTCGGGTGTGGCACGCATTTTCAGCTGTAAATATTTCACAGATAAATGGATCTTTTTTTTCTCTGTTTCATTTTTCTGTGCTTTTAGTTTAGCTTTGATTGTTTTATTAATTTAATATTTTATTTAATTTTTTTATCTTTAATGCTAAAATTAATTAATTGCATATAATAATTTCTGATGATATAAAATTCTTATGATACGTGCTAAAAATAGCATGCTCTACAGATGAATGTGCCAAATTCTGATTAACTTTAATATTACTGATTACTATAGCGTTTTATTATTGAATGCATATATATTTCATTGTTTATTTAGTAATTTTGTTCTAAAACCTTGCACAATGTCGGAAGTAAGTGCTGTACAAATACTATTATGTAATACACTGACAAAAGCTTTCCAAATCAACACATTTAATACCGTAAGATCCCCAATACGTAAGGACATGTGTAATATGTAAGCAACACTTACTAAAAGAGAAATCAGAGGGATAAAAAGAAGCTTTATTGAAAAAGTAGCATGGAGCGCAATGCGACTGAAGGCCGAAACCTCCCTGTGATGAGTGTCCAGCAAGAAACATCCGGTCTTTAGTAGGGGATATGATCTCCCCTGACTGCTAGGCAGGTTTCACAGCGTCTGGCCATGCTGAGAATGAGGGTGTCAATGAGTTGTTGAGGCATTGCTGCCCATTCGTCTTGCAGCGCCAATCGAAGCTCCCGAATCGTTACTGGTGGTAAGGTATGAGCTGCCAAGCGTCTGCCTAGAAAACCCCATACATGCGCGAACGGATTGAGATCCGGAGATCGTGCCGGCAATCCATACGTTCAATATCCTCACTCTCTAAGAGCTGTTCGGCAGCTACTGTTCGATGACATGGTGCATTGTCGTCCATGAAAAGGAACTGCAGGCCCATAGCGCCTCTAAAAAGACGCACATATGGAAGAAGAATCTCGTTACAATAACGGGTCTCGTTGACTGAACCTGCGTCGAAGATGTGAAGGTCTGTACGACTACCAAGCATGATGCCTCCCCAAACGAGAACACCGAGACCTCCATACCTGTCCCTTTCAATGATGTTCGAGGGATGATTGCGGCTTCCCCGCTCTCTCGAGATGAGTATACGATGAGAATCGCTACTCAAACTGAATCTGCTCTCATCTGTAAAGAGTACTCGTCCCCATTCATTGTCCCTCCAATTCCGGTGTTCCCGGCACCACAGAGAACGCCTTCTCCGATGGGCAGGCGTTACAGGTACACACCGTACAGGGCGTCGTGCAAACAGACCACCACCGTGCAGTCTTCTGGCCGCGGTAAAACGCGATATCGGTCGTCCAGTCGCTTGTGTCGTGTGTCTAGCGATTTCTCCCGCTGTCTGCCGCCTGTTTCTTCAGGCCTGTAAGACAATGTACCGGTCATCTGCGGGCGTGGTTCCTCGTGGATGACCACTACTGAACCCCGGATAGCTGTTCCTGTAGTTTGAAATTGTCTCCAAAGTCGTGAAACGATGCTGTGAGCAATTCCGAACTCTGCAGCCACACTTGTCACACTGCGGCCTTCCTCCAACTTCCCAATGATTCGACCTCGGGTAAAAGTATCCAGATGTCGTCTAATAGATTGATTATTCGCCATTTCTCGCTGAGGCAGCAACTCGGTGTGATTTTAACTGCTATACAGCGTGCAATCTCTTTGCCAGAAATACTGATCTTACACCGACAACATGCTTTATACTACTCAGACACTCCCCCATTACGTCTACCTGCTTATCTGCACATGTACTACCGTACATCACCTTACTTAATCTCCTGATTAGTCTTTCTGTCCGCTCTGCCTCTTCGTTCAGCTGATATGCTAATTTTTCGACTTCGTCTTTAATTTTTGCACACCAGTGTATATCCGATATCGCCTTGTGGTTCATTATGTGCGAAAGTACATTTGCCCTAGCAACCCCAAAACTGAATCTGTAATTAAGTACAATTATATTGTAGCTAATTTCCCTTCCAACACTGCGTCTTTAGTTCGCGATATCCTCATGTATCCAGAGATGCAACAGATTCCTACGCGCAAATAAAAAACGAACTCATAAATCGTTCAGGGAAATCGTTTCAACCGAGGGCTCGAAAACCTTCCGAATTGCTGCGTAACATGAAACGACGCGCGGAATCTTTGCATGTTGATGATAAACTGATGATGGAGTTATTTCTTCAGCGTTTGCCGTCTTCAGTTCAAGCGATTTCAGCTGCTGTTTCTGACCTCACGTTAAACAAAGCCGACGACATTGCGGGCAGAATTCTCGAAGTCTCGCCATATCCTATTGAAACTTTTGCTGTTTCTAATAAAAAGGAACAAACATTAGAATCTAAACTGTTTCGTGAAATAGAAAAATTAAATGAAAGAATCGATCGCCTTTCAGTCTCTCGTGGTCACTCTCCATACAGTCGGAACAAAAATTCCCTTGAAAGGAGTATTTCAAATAAGCGTGATTTTTTTTTAATTTGCTGGTTTCACAGGCACTTCGGAAAAAAATGTAGAGCATTAAAATGCGTTCAGCCATGCACATGGCAGGGAAACGAAGCCAGCAAAGAATAATGGCGACTTATTCATTGCCCGATTGATTGATTGATTGAATATTAACGTCGCACTGTTCAGCTACACGAGGGCTTTTGGCGACGGACCACGTAATTTTGAACCATGGTCAAGTGACGTGGACTACACTCATGTCGAAATCTTGTCTTGTGGAAATCTCTCGTCATGGGATTACAGCAAATCAAATAAAAGTTTTTTTTATTTGAATTTATTATAGGATCAAGGATAGCTAATTAGGTAGTGAAGAAGTTTTTATTTTTATTGACTTAATATCACGCGCGCGCGCATAAAAAGTATATCAGAGTAAAAGTGTACTTTTTTATTATGTCTGAAAGTATTTTGTTTTAATTCATATTTCAGTAAATTAATTATTTTTTAAATCTTTTATTTTCGATATGTTCGCGCCCCCTCGTAAGGATATCGCGCCCCCTAGGGGGCGCGCCCCACATTTTCAGAAACACTGCTTTAATCTGGCGGAAAATAGAATTAAACCTCTATCTGATGAAGTAAAATGTATTCTAAATTTTTCTAAATCAAAAACAAGCTAACTGAGTTGCGTAGATTTTTGGGCATGTTTAACTATTACACATGTTTTATACCAAAAGCCGCACATATACGTGCCCCCATAGTTCAGTTTTTAGAAGGGCATACAAATCAAAAGAAATCTCATTCTAGTGTTCGCAAATCATCCCAACCATTAAAATGGAATGAAAACGCAGAACAAACTTTTCTTGCAGAAAAAAAATCTATAGCAGAAGCTACCCTCTTAAGACATCCTATTCCAGGGGCTCAATTGAGTCTATGGGTGGACGCTTCAGATATTGCTATTGGACGCACTTTATCTCAATTACTACAAGGGAAATGGGAACCAATAGCCTTTTTCTCCATGAAACTTAACAAAAGTGGTCAACTTACGATAGGGAACTATTTTCAATTTATTCGTCTACAAGAAAATTCAAACATATGTTAGAAGGCAGAAACTTCATTATATATACTGACTAAAAGTCCCTAATTTATGCTTTTAAACAAAACCCGAATAAATGTTCTCCTCGGCAATTACGCCACTTAGATTTAATTTTTCCTAATGTTCTACCACCATTCGGCATGTGCAAGGTTCCGAGAACACAGTTGCTGATGCTCTTTCCAGAATCGAAATTGATTCAATTACTTTATCTCCTATTCTAAATTTTAAAGAATTTACATTAGCTCAGAAAAATGATCCAGATGTTGAAAATTTTTTTCAGAATTATGGATCATCTCTTAAATTAGAACTGCAACCATGCCAAACCTCAGATTGCAATTTATTTTGCGATATTTCAACAGGAGTTCCACGTCCTTTCGAAGAACAATATATAACCATCTTCATAATCTTTCACATCCAGGGATAGCAGCTTCGACAAAACTCATCTGCTCTCGCTACGTGTGGCCTGGCATGAAATGCCAAATAAAGAAATGGGTCCGGTGTTGTGAATCGTGTCGAAAATCGAAAATCCAAAGGCCCACTAAAACACCTCTAGGAACATCCTCTCTTCCTGATGCCAAATTCAGTCCCATTCGCATAGATATTGTCGATCCATTGCAAGGCCGGATCTACGTATGGGCTAAATGGGTTGCAGCCCAGGAGCCCCCGCTCCTCGTTGAAGATAACAAACAGAAAAAGATGCTTACACTCAAAATAGTAATGAAGTAATAAACCAGTAAAAAAGTGCAAATCAGAAATAAAATATCCGAAATGGCATATCAAATTTATTTTTATTTTCGAGAGCAAGAGCAATTTACTTTTGTTCCTCTCTACCACCAAATATGCGGAAATTAATAATTTATAGACAGAGGCTCTATCGTAGAGCGGCACCAACGAGCATCGAGCATTTATACCAGTGATTCCCTAAGTGGTCTATATCAGTGATCCGCAACCCCTGGTCCGAGGACCGGCACCGGTCCATGGATCAAATGGTGCCGGGCCACCTAAAGAACATTAAACTATTGCCATTTTATTTAAAGTGGTGCCGTTCTCTCGGATTTGCGCAACTTTCCACGGAAATTACTTTATATTTCATGTTAAATCACTTTTATTCAGTTTTGGTGTAACTATATTTTATTCTGAAGGCATATTTAAATGTAAATAAATTAAAATTGTTAAATCAAAACAATCTGAAATATAAACAATCAACGTGTCGTACCTTCAGCTGGCTGCGGTAGAATTATCAAACGTTGAGAGACCGGTCCGCAGCGATAAAGAGGTCGCGGAGCACTGGTCTATATGGAACCCCAGGGGTCGACGACAAATTGCAAGGGGTCTATCAAAGTGAAAAAAAAATTGGGGGGTACATAAAGCGTAAATATGGGTCTATGACAGCATCTATCTTATGGATTCTTTTTTCCTCGTGTTTATATGGACATTGAAATGTTTCAGGCTTATTTGTTTACTTTAATCAAATTAATTAATCACAACCACTTATTTAAAATAAGTGGTTGTGATTTATACCATCAAAAGACTCATTTTCAAAGAAATAAATAGGCCAGCTGAAATAAAAGCACATAGTTCCATCTTTTACAATTTAATCGCTTGAAATAACCGCAGGTAATTATGTTTTTAATTTTCAACTATTTTGAATTTTTTAATAGTAATATTTTAAAGATTTCATAGACAAGTTTGTGTTTTTCTTTAAATAAATCAAATATATTGATGACCTGATAAATCAAAATAACTTCGAAAGAGAAAAGAAATAAAAACAAACAAGTGTAACGCAATCGGTTAGACTCCAATTTATAAACAAAACAGATAATAAAATGATTGCACCTTATGGGGATGCTCTGTTTCTTTGAATTTACATTAGAAATATAAAAAAATGCGGTCTAAAGCTGACACAGTACATAGGCTTTCAAAAAAAAATCTGTGCAACTGATTATTTTCAATAAATTTCTATAAGTACAAAATTCAATTGATTATTTCAAACATGCGATAGTTAAACTTTTTCAATTAAGAATTTTCCTTTTACATAGCATCAAATTAAAAAAAAAATATCTGTGACTTAAAGGTACTTACTTATATATAATTTATTTGAAGCCTGATGCAGCTGTAATTTCTAATTAAATTACATTTCTTAGTATTAAAGGACAAAATATCCCTGCATTAGATTGGTTGGATTAAATTTCTGGCACTAAGACATACTGTGTCAAACACTGTCCCTTATTGGGAGATACAACTGTATTTTTACGATATTAAGATAAAGTGTGAAGGAAAAACTTATTGTATTTGCTTTTATGGAAAAAAATCAATCTATTAAAATAAAATACTCTCTTTAACTATTTTAATTAAAAAGCTTACTGAGTTAAATGAAAACTAGGCTGTTTTATTGTCAATGATATGTGTCAATAGTAACAGTATATGGATTTTAAAATCTTTTCTTTGGATCTAATTGAAATACAATTGTTGACACGAATCTTTTCTCGTAAGATAACTCTAATTTTTGGAACGAGTCATTGCACAACCATCATTATTGCTCTCAGTATTAAAAAAAATTGCAGTTCATTTGTCTGTTGCTTATAAATAGTAAAAAAAAAAAATTCGGTTTTTTTCGCGTGAATCACTGAATGCGAAATCAATACAAAATATGTATTTGCCAATTTTTTTTCATGCATCAAATGAAAAATTTTGAAATCTTTTTGTTATTATTAGAACATTTTTATAAGTCATTGTGTTATCGTTGATTAAAGTATCCGAAAGGCATTTTTTAAAATTCTTTTTGAATGTTCAAAGTTTGAATTAGATCAGTAGTTAATGGATTATTTCAATGTTTTCTTCTTTTACTCTAAAAGGAGATAAATTTAGAAATATTATTTTGTTATTATTTTAAATATATTTTTTAATAATTGCATGTGTTATAATAAAATAATATATTTTTAATATATAGTATTAAAAATATTTCAAAATGACAAAATATTTTTTGGGAAGCCAAAAAACGGAACTTTATTGGACTGAATGTGTATTTATTATTATTATATATCACAAATTTTTAAGTATTTTTATTAGTGTTTGTTCTTTTAAGATTGATTTACTATTGTCATTTATTTCTAGTTCTATATTAATGAGATTTGAGAAAGTATTTTTTCTTTGGAAATTGTATAAGTAAAACACCTTTTTATAAATTCAAATTTATTTAAATCCATACAATCTTTTTGTGCGTGCTGTATACAGATTTATATTTAGGTTTGTTGGAAAATAATTTAAATGTTATATTCTCAGACGATACAGTTTTAATTTGAAAAAACTACTTTTTTAGAATGTATTGCCCTTTAATTACCATTTCAAAATATATTAAGTATACGCAAGTGCAGTATTTCGTGAAAAATATGAACTTCTTATTCTTTGTTTCAAATTTATGATAGGATTTTGAAAAATCTTATCAAATTCTTAAGAAGTCGCAACGATTTTTTAAGAATCTTTGATCGGATGCGGCTTTCAACGAAATGCTTTGAGGTGATCCCTGCTAACTTTGAGATGATGCAGCCACATTACTGAATTCGACAAAGAAATATTAATTTTTATTATGAAGCACAAGATGATCCAGCGGACGACCCTGAATTAAAATTCAAGATAGTTTTTTCTAATTTTACACAATTGATCAAGAAATTAATACCGTAGACTGTAGATTTAATTAAATGAGTACCCACAACTATTGTTTTCAATTTTTATACAATACATATGATTTAAAAAAGAAACTTTTAAAAATTTAGTAACTAAAAACTGTAAAAATTCAGAAATAATTTTGGCCGATAAGGAATCAGTGGGTATAAAAGCGCTTGATCTTGCAAATAAGGTAGTGTCAGTTTCTATTTTACTAGGCAAAAAAGAAAACCCAATTGAAATTATAAGACTTATTTCAACTTACGAATTTTCACCAAATTTTGCTACTGCATTAAAATTTTTGCTTTGTTTGTAAATAAGTGTAGCAAATGGAGAGACGAGTTCTTCAATACTAAAATTCATTAAAAAATCCTTACCATTCACAACTTTAAGAGATTATATGATTCAGCTGCATTGAGTATCGAACATGAATTAGCTGAACAAATGGATTTTAAGAAATTGATCAGAAAGATTTTAGAATTATACGCAGAAAAGGAAGATTTGTAATTTTTGTTTGTTTGTAATTTCTGTTGGTGCGAACTATTCAGATTTTGTAGGTGTTTATCTAAGAACAATTTATCCTTTTCCATAATATTTTTTTTATTTTGAGGAGAGGTGGCATTATACCTTTTTGTCCCAGGTGGCAAAACTTCTCGAGTCAATATTCATTAAAAAATGGTGATGCTATCTGTTAGGTGGGATTTCAAAGGAATTAGTATTTTTTTAGCTTTTACTGTACAACAAAACGATTACTGTCTTCAGCAGGATAAATTGAATAATTCATTTGGACAGAAAAGATCAAAATTAAACAGGAGAAAAGGAATTTATCTGGATTTATTCTTATAAAAAATCCCTTTAAACTGATGGGCTAATAAATAATTATCATCAGCGTTTTAGGTTTTAGCGAGTATAGACAATGATTTTTTTATTTTTTTAAATAAACTAGATGCTTTTTTAAAAAAATCATCTCAGAAATATGCTATATTGTTTTGTAAAAATTTTTTAGAATATTTTTAGTTTACGCACAGTCGGTTGTGTTATTGTATAATTTTATATGACCTGAACTTTTAAATTTATTTTCAGTAAAATCAAATCCTTAGTTAACAATATAAATATGTCTGGCAGAAAATATAAAAGTGGAGCGGAAAATAGAAAATTACTGATAAATCGACAAAAAGAAAAAAATTAAATGTGTCAAAATTTTTAATTTTCTTACAATGGAGTAAAGTAACAAGAATATAACAAACGCTGATACATTAGCAAGCGAAAGGGAAAGGAACTTAGCTAAAGAAAACGGAGAAACGCAACAAACAAATATTAATTGTGAGAATATGGCAAGATCTTGATGACCAGCAGCCTTCTGTAAAAAGATATTGTTCAGCCAGAGGACATCAGTAATCCCCTGATAGAAAAGTGTTTAGAAAATGTTGAGTTAAAGAAATACGTTGACGTGGGTTCGTGGCCTTAATCGCTAAGTAATAATTTTATTGATTATATCCTTTCACATAAAATGAGTTATTTTCAAAAAATAAAGATCCAAACAAGATATATTCTGTTTCCGTAAGAGAATACAAAGATCGAAAGAGATCATTTTCGAACAATAATTTCATTAAAAAACTTTAAAATAACCAAGTGCTGGAAAGATCTTGGCTGTGTTATTCAACCAGTATTTGTAGTGTTTTTTGTTTGACCTGTAAACTGTCTTTCTAAAACAAATTCTCAATACACAACTGGCTTTTCTGATTGGAAACAATTTACAAGTTGTTTAGAAAATCATGAAAGTTCTATTGAACATAAAAATTCAATGTTAGTTTGGTTGACACGAAAAGAAAATAAGTCTGTTTTAGATAAACAGTTACAGGAGCAACTAAGAAAAGATACAGAATATTACCACAATGTCCTCAAACGTGTTATTGGGGTAGTAAAGTATTTGGCTATAATAGGTTTAGCATTTAGAGGTACTGAGGAAGTTTTTGGTTCTCCTCATAACGGTAATTTTATGGATGTCCGGGAACTGCTAGATGAGTTCGATCCATTCATTTGTGAACTTATTGAACAGTGAGATTTACGACCAAAATCGTTAATACCGTATTTATCAAAGACAATATATGAGCAAATAATTGAGATCATGGGCAAGAAAATCATCAAAACAATTACAACTCAGGTAAACAACGATGACACAAAGTACTATTCAATTATGATGGATTCAGCACCAGATTTGTCCCACACTGACCAACTTGCTATTGTACTGCGATATTGTTTTCGGTGTAAAGTGTAAGAAAGGTGTGCTCCATTAATTAAGATTAGTAGTCACATTGGCTTATACTTATTTAATTCTCTACAATAATGTTTAGAAGCAAATGGACTGTTGTTCAATAATTGTAGGGGACAGTCATTTGTCAACGCTGCCAATATGTCCGGTCAATATAATGGTGTGCAAGCTGTTCTAAAAGAAAAAAACAAATTCGCTAATTATGTGCCATGTGCTGCACATTCTCATAATCTGTTTTGTGAAGAATTAGTTAAGGTTACAACTGAAATCGTGAACTTCTTTGGATTAGTGCAACAAATATGTTTTCTTTTCTGCTTCGACTCATGGGTGGGAGCTTCTAAATCGTAAAACTAAACTGAAATTTACCTTAAAAAGTTTAAGTCAGACCAGATGGTCTTGTCACTATTATGCTGTTGAAGCCTTGAGAGATAATTATGATAATATCAAGAATATTCTTAAGACATTTAGTGACAAAGAAAATGAGAAAATTGATTTTCGAAAAGAGAGGCAGTAAATTTATATAATAAATTAACAAAACTCGAAACTGCCATTTTAATTATATTTTGAGAAGAAATATTAGAAAGATTTAATTCAGTTAACAAAAAATTACAGAATCCTGTTTTGAACATTTGCGAAGGGAATAAGTCTATTATGTCATTAAAAACGTTTATAAGCAATGTACGACATGGATCACATAAAAACTAAAGGAGTGTCAAGGCGCAGCCAAAAATTAAGTCCTAGTGTAGGAACGGAATATAGTGATGTGAACAAGAGACGGGTTATTTCAAAATTTGCAGATAAATCCTCAGAAAAAGCTGTGTATGGACAGAAAAATTCAAAAGAGACACGCTTATTGTTGCTCTAGATAAGCTAATCCTTGATTTAAATAGAAGAAGTCAAGTATATGCAGACTATAGTAAGAAATTTAAATTTTTGATGGATTTGCAACATCAAAGTAATGAGAACATCGACCTGGAGTGTACGCGCTGTTATTGATTTCTATTCAGATGACGTCGATCAACATTTAATAAAAGATGATATTCGATGCAAAAGTTATCTAAAAGAAATTCAGCTAGAGTCCTATACTTGTAGAGGTATATTGAATTTAAATTTTGAAAAGAAACTTGTGTGTGGGCATTTTTCCAAACTTTTATACCATTTTAAAGATTTTTCTAACGCTCCCTAATGAAGCAGAAGCACCGTTGTGAAGCAGAGCGTGCTTTCTCTAAAATGCTCCATATAGAAAACATATATAGGACATCAATGACAAATACTAGGCTTAATTATTTATCACTTCTTTCTATTAATACTGATCTCACCAAAGACTTAAAATGTGATGAGCAAATAAAAGAATTTGCTGCACAAAAATGTAGAAAAGTTTTTTTTTTGTAAATTATGTTATTGTTTATAATGTATTTAAATTGTTTGAAATAAAATTTTTTAAAAAACCCTTAAATTTCATATATTTTAAATGTGCCTGCACAAAATGATTTTTTAGGAACATGGCAAAAGTTTAATTATTTAGGGGGCCCCCAGATATCGTTAGCCCAAGGCCCCCAAAGGTCACGGTCCAGCCCTGGTTCCTTGCCACCTTCTGAAGGTCATCATTATCTACTTACGATAATCGACCGCACCTGAAGCAATCCCTATTCCATACATGCAAGCGAAAACCATTTGCCGCGCAATTTTCGACACGTGGATCTCTCGTTTAGGTTGCACATCTGTAATCACCTCTGATCAAGTAACCCAGATGCGTTCCTCGATGTACGCCGAATTTACTCGCATGCTGGGAACTGAAAAGATCAAAACTACAACATATTATCCAAAATCAAATGGAATTGGGGAACGTTTCCATTGGCATTTAAAATCGGCCATTAAAGCCCGTGAAAATGACACATGGTCTGAAATAGTCCCCATCGTTCTTCTCGGCAAACAAACAGCAGTTGAAGAAGATCTGCAATCTTATTGTGCTGAAATTGTTTACGACACAAACCTACGTCTTCAGAGTGACATGATTAATGTGCCAAATATTTCATTTTGTGTAAATAATTTTATCTCTAATCTTCATTACAGAATGCAACAACTAAATCATGTGGCAACATCTGCTCACTGCACTGATCGATTCTGCACATTCCCCCTTTACTATAATCATCATCCCATATCTTTTTAGGAACCGATTGCGTGCAACCCCCTTTACGTCAACCGTATATTTGAGCACATAAAGTTCCGTCCGGAACAGACAAAACCATCACCATTGACGTTAAAGGTCGAAAAACTACAGTTTTTCTTTAGATCGCGTCAAGAACCGGCACATCTTCTCTCAGAAACTGTGTGTGAATCTCTACCTACAGTGACGAAAAGCATAAAAGATGATAAATTGTCTACTTATGACAAACCAATCTGTACAACAAAATCAGGAAGACATGTACATTTTTTCCAAAAAAAACCAGCCATTTATTTCAGTTAATATTTTTTCTCTCCTTCAAGAAGAACCTTCAGTTGGATTTTTTTTGTATTATATTTGTATATATTTCATTTATATGTTTTATTTTTGTGTATATATCTCATATTCAAAATTTTTAATGCATTTTTTCCAGTGCAGATTCTCAAAATAATAATAATAATGCAGTGTTTGTCTCAAACTGTGGGGCCCTTCCCTAGGGGCGTGTGATAAGCCTACAGGGGGGCGTGAGCATATCGAAAATAAAAGGGTTAAAAAATTAATTTGCTGGAATGAAGTAAGCAAAATACTTTCTGACATATACAAAAATACACATTTACATTGATGTATGGGCCGTGGGTAGCCTAGTGGTTAGAGCATCGGACTCCAGACCGGAAGGCCTGGGTTCGATGCCCGATGCCACCAAAACACCCTCCGAGTACACACGGAGTACGTGCTCGTTAAATCAGTGGGTCCGTAGTCTTGTGGGCTTAATCACGAGTGCAGAGACTGGAGAATATTTCCCTCCCCTTCAGTTTACATGCAGAAATTGTGGAGGTGGAGATAGACGTCGTGTCGCCATCTAACGTCCCTTCGGGGAATTTCGCCGAGCTAAATCGTACTGTCACCTGTATGGTGCTCAAAGCCAACGACAGGCGTACCTCTTTTCCATGTCACGATGAATTTCGTGGGTCTCGATCTGACTACGTCAGACAGGTGGCATAAGAAAACAACAAACAATAACAACATTGATGTAATTTATATATATCAGCTGGCGATAAAGTTTCCACTTTCATACGTTCATTAACTATCTGATCCTATAACTAAATAAAAAAACCCATTTTGTTTGATTTGCTGTAATCCCACGATGAGAGATTCTTTATTACGTTTTCTTTTTAAACCTAAAATACCACTCTTCCAGGGGGAACAAAACGCAGACCCAGAGAAAAGTTCTAGGAAGATAAAAAAGTCATCACTGTAATTATTATTGAAATGCTGTTAGTTGTAGAAAGAAAAGGAAGACTTATTCAGAAAGCAAATTTGCGTCAGTCATCATCGTTTCACTTTAGAACTTATTGGTATGATTAGTTCTGTCCCTTCTATTATGTGTTTGTTTTTCATTTCGGGAAGTTGTAAATAACTTTTTTATTACTGTTGCGCTTTTTTCTATGTGAAAGAGTTCTATGATATTTGGAAAAGCACAGAGAGCACTTTGAAGGATTATTTGGCTAAGATTTATTTTTATGGATATTCTGAAACATATAAAGCATGATGTAATACGCATTTTGCTCAATTCTTTCCTTAGAACTAACATCCAAATTTTTATATTGAATACACTTAAAACCCGGGAGGTGTCGCGCGGGGCTCAATGTCAAAGGACAGCAAAACTACAATGATTTGAACAAAATATGATGGTTTTGCTTGCAAGTATCATTCCTGTAATGTTAGCGAAAAGTGTCTGCGATTTGTGTTCCTTATAAAAGTTATCTACCTTTGAAACATTTTCGCTCAGTTTTAACGGATTTTTTCTCAAATTATCGAAGAAAAAACGAAAAACTCTTGAACGTAGGTAAGTATATTTTCTCTTAGTTATATTTTTCACTGGAATTGTGATTTTTATCGAGTACAATAAAAATAATTGTAAAAACAAAAAAACATTGGGGTGAGACTCACAGTCACTTCGCACGCTTATAAACGTTAGTATCGAGTGCGCGCCTGCTCTCCCAGGTTAAAACATTTTGAAGTCTTCTCGCTTTAAATATTAATACCAAATGTGATGGATGTGATAGAGAGCAACATACACTAGACTCTTTTTCGGATGACATTCATAATCTCAGAAATGGATGATGGAGGAAATAAATTTTTAATTAAATATCATTTTGCAATATGTGTTCCAATTTAAAAATTAGAGTAAAGAAAAATAACAATAATTGTCCTATTACTTAAAAGTAATTTACTTGAAATAAATATCGCTTAAAAGTAACAAATACAAAATTTAATACTTATCTTATTAATTTGTTCGGTTTATAATTAAGATCATATTGTAACTTTAGCACCCCCCAAAGCGTATTATTATTGTATAAAGGGGGCGCGATAAAAATTATGATTGAAAGTTGGGTATCCAATAGTGAAAGTTTGAGAAGCCCTGTAATAATGTTTATAAAATTTTAATCTAATGTCGTTCCCTTGGGTTGTCACCCTCAGTCACTGGGGGGATACTCTGTGGTAAACCCGACCATGGGTCCCGAATTGAATATGGCAAGCACTTAGAATATTTGGAGAATCTGCCCTGGCAGACAGAGAACTCTAGATGTAAGCACACTAAGACGGCGTGTGTGATGAATACCACAATAAAGTAATAAAGAATGTGAAATGCTTCTTTCACTACAAGTTCATTTTGGGAAAAAAACCTTTTTATAAAGTTCACATGCATAAACTTTTTCCTTGGTATGAATACGAATATGTTTTTTTTTAAATGATCTCCACATGAGAAGCCTTTTCACAAATCCCACAAACATAAGGCTTTTCATTCGTATGAATACGGAAATGTTTTTTTTAAAGGTTCACTACATGTGAAAGCGGAGGTGTAGCTACCACCATCTCAGCCATATGAATTATACGGGCCCCCCAAGCTCCAGGAGCTCACCATGCGCAAGAAAAATATCCTAAGCTATTAAGGAGCTTAAAAAAAGGCTCGCAAGAAATTTTGATATAGGGCCCACTCAGGACTAGTTACGCCAGTATGTGAAAGCCTTACCACAAATTTCACAGAAGTAAGGTTTCTCCTAAGTATGAACACGCAAATGTTTTTTAATGGACTCGATTCACCTGACGTCACAATCACATGACACAAGCTGTAAACAAATAGCCATGTGCTTCATTCGACTGAGTATTTAGTCGCCATTTTCGGATTTGCACATCTTCTATCGTATAGCAAAATGAAATAATGCAAAAGGAAAGTCTGACTGTAGGTCAAAAACCTTTTTATGGTTTCCGCTAATGAATCCATATTTATTTAAAAAAGTGGTTACAAAACTTGGGCAGAAAAAATTTCAAGCCAACTAAGCATTCCTCAGTATGTTCGGATCATTTTGAAGAAGCACACTTTATGTATCAGCCTTTCACCAACAGAAGGATATTGAAACCGAATTCAGTGCCCACAAAATTCTATTTTTCCGAGCCACCATCTAACCAAATTTTGCAGAGAAGGAATAAATCTTCAGTGTCACAGAAATTAATAGATGTTCGAAAAAACATTTCGACTGAAATGCGCGAGTACTTTTTAATTATTTCATTTTCAATACTTTTTGTTTTTATCAAATACGCCGACGATATTTTAAGTTTTAAAAATAGTGATACATTTTCTGAGCATTTCGAATTCGAAGAATTTTAATTTTGCAAACGTAAAGAAACACACAGATTTGGGTACCACTTCTGTGATCTATTCTGGATGCTCTGTAAGTGGTGAGTAAGTATACAGTTGATGACCATCGCTTCTTTTTTTCTCTTTTTTTGTCATTTCAAGATTATTTTCAATAATAACTATGGACAAGTTCTACTTTGTAAACAACATCATTGACCTGGAACCCAACAATACTTCCAGTGTAATGTTCAGTATCTTTGCAAAAATACTTTGTAAACTTTTTGATTCATTTAGAACAAGGTTGACACAATTGCTTGCTTATCGCTGTTTTTGGCCACTAATGGAATGTTTAAAATCAGAACATCTATTATCATAACTGTATTGGTTTCTTTGATTTTTTTGTTTCTCTATTGTTTATCAAATGAAAAGTAATGACAAGTATTTTGGAAATTTTTTTAAATAATTGTGATTGTTAAATTTTATATTATTTAGAATATAATTAGATACACTGCATGTACTTATTTTGACATATAAAACTTCATTATAGATATTGTATTACATGTTTTTCCTATTTAACTAAAGAAAAAATAGTTATAAATATGTGAAAAGTACTTATTTTCATTTTGTTAATTTTTGGCTGGTTTAAGATTAATCGGTGTGTTTAATTTCTGAATTGCATGCACATATTTCACCTTAATAACTTTTTTATAGTGAAATGTATTGATAAATACATAGAAAATGCATTTAAGTATCTTTTTTATTCTTACTTTACTGTTGAATTAGTTAGTGTATTTAATTGCTGAGAGAGAGAGACAATTGTCTCATCCACATCAAATCCAAATTCTTTCTTGTACTTAAAAAACTAATGTTTGAAAACTTTTCATTTCAATTTTGTTTAATTTTATGCTAATAAAGATTAATTATGCTAATTAAATTAGCAATATTTTTAATAGCTATTTAATCAGTATTCTAAATCTATAATATGTATTGTATTTTATAAATTATATCATGTTTAGAAAAATAACAATTTATGCATATTAACATCTTAATTTATATGATTTGTAGATAATGTCGAGTGATTATAAGGAATTGGAAACAATATCAAAGGCTAGATATGATGAAAAATCAACATGCAATGGGAACAAACTTTCCGATCCATTTGTTCAGAGAGACAACGAAACATGTATATAATAAAAAACTGTTGTTTCCAATCACTTTTGGAGACATTTATATTCACTTTGTGGAAAAAGAATGTACTTACACCAGGGAGGTAAAATAGACTAAAAAAATTAAATTCATTCCTGTATATTGTAATTTAAATAAGTATATAATTTTGTGCAGTCAAAAATCCCTCACGAGGGGCTGCTAAGAGAGGAAATCACTGCAAAGTAGCAAGTTTAGATAGTGATTATGAGAAGAAGCACAGACTTGATAGTGTCGATGAACCAGCTCTCTTGTACTTTTAAGGAATATTAGTATACATGTAATTAAATTCATTAGTTTTGTAATGCTGGCCCTAGACTTTGAATTCTGTCAATGAAAGATTTTTTATAAAAGATTGAGATTAAATTTTACAAACTGCTTAATGAAAGTTTATATGTACATATAAATAGATTTCTAGATATAAAATGAAATAAAAAATTTTTATAAATAAATTTTTTTGGTCATCTTCATAAATAAGACAAAGATAAATACACTATTATTACAATAAATTAAGATTATATAATATTAATTTGCAACCATTTTGAACAATACAAGGACATTATTTGCATATATTGGAATAATATATTTTTATTTGTAAGTATTTGAAGTATAAAGTGATTATTTGTCAAGTTTGAATATCCACTTAACAGCGGACCTTCCCTTTTTGTGGTGAGTAGTCTTCTGCAATCTTGACCATTGGAAATTTAAAAAATTGCTTACTTGCCATTATTTTGAACTAATCAGTGTTTATTTACTATTTAAACTACATATTTTTCTATTTGTAATTGTTTGAATTACATATTGTTTACTTGTAATTACAGACTGCTTATTTTTATTGACTAACACAAAGGTAGGATTTAGGAGTTCAAATCTCTCCCATAGAACCAAAAAATTTTTAATTAGCACAAATATCACGCCTAGATGCTTTTTTCAACATTTTTTTAGAGAAATATAACTTCTCCCACGAAAGTAGTGTGTGCACGCCACTGTTTATTTTCATTTGTTTGAATCATACATTTCTTTGAATTGCACAAAGTTAATATGTAGTTGCTTCAAGAAGTGCTTATTGTAACAATTTAAATTACATAGTGTCGATCTGTATAAAGTTTTTATTTATAATTATTTGAATAGCACATTAATTCTTACTTTGTAGCTAAGATGTAGTTTGCATTATGACAGAGTTCGCGCTAGGGGTGGGCAAGCCGGGCCTCTGCCCGGGGCGGAAAACTTGAGGCGGCAAATTGGCTGTAAAATTAACTAGTTTATGAAGAAAATAAATTACCCAGGGGTTCCACGAGTCAAAATAAAAATTCGAAAGGAAAAAAAATAATAATGAATATGCAAAATATTTACGTTTTCTATGGAGTCCTAGAGTTTTTTTTAACGAATATTCATTAGTATTTAAAGCAGTGTTTACCAACGCTGGTCCCATGGGGGAAGGGGCGATAAAGAAGAATTTCGGCATCCAGTTCCTTCTCTTTCAACTAATTTTCTACAAGTGTTACTGCTTTGTATGCGTGAATTCGGGTACTATTGAAAGAGAGATTATTTTGCAGGGATTTGTCCAACAAAAGTGATGAAAAGCACGGTCAAGTTTTATCAATGAAAAGAAAGGGGCAGGATGACTCTGAGAAAAACACCCTTTTTCGAAGAAACTGAGGGAATCTTATGTCAGTTTGACTTCTGAACTAATTCTCTTAACTTCCTGTGCTTATGCAGACAAGCAAAGTCGGACAACAAAAAAAATAACAATATTTTCCTTTTCGAATTCTTTTTTAGATTTTTAATGCCCAGGGATTTTAATCATTGCGTAAGATAAAGTGAAAAGAAAAATATATTTTGCTGCATTTGTACTTTTTCTATTTTATTTATTTATTTTTGTTCGTTTTACATACATAAATATAAATGTCATCAGTTTCGTAGAATGATTTCATGTTGATTAACATTTTTAAGTATGTGTGTTTTCGTAGCGTGAATGTACCGTAATTGTCTTAAAAGATTTTCGATTGACATTGTTATTCAAATGAAAAAATATTATTTGCCTCTCGAATAAAAACAACTTCTTTAGTCGCTTATAAAAGACGATAGCAGGTCATTTAAAATGCAACACATTAATGAGTTTTGAGTACATTCATTAATTATTTACCTTACATGACGGATCCTAACAGCAATAGCTCGAAATTGAAATACAACGTAGTTATATTTATTATGATGATTTTGTTTTGTAATCGAAATAGATTGTGATAATTTTGTTTAGTAATAAATGAGCTAGTCTATAATTGCTAAATATTTAATTTATTTTGCTTGAAACTGTTAAAAGAATTTTTAAAGAAAAAAATAAGTTAAATTTACTTATATAGACACTTTATTTCTCTTTATTGAATGTAACATGTGAAATAAACATATAATTTTTCTAATATATTCTAAGACTGTTAAAATAGCCATTATTTTGTAAGATTAAATTTTAAAAACTTGAGGAATATTTTTTTTATGCATGTTATTGCCTTTTTAAGAGGAATTTGAACGGTACCTTTTTAATTAAGATCTTTTACACCAGTGATTCCCAAAGTGGTCTATATAGACCCCAGGGGTCTATGACTACCTGCAAGTGGTCCACGTCAGCAAAAAAATAATTTGGGCATCAATGAGGTTAAGTGATTATGTTATATTGGCTCTCGTTAAATTAGATAGTGACTTTAATTTTAAAAGAAAATTTAATCAAGAGGAAACCAAATTTTAATTATTTAGCAGATTTATTTACTAAATTTAATGAGGTTAATTTACCCGCACAAGGTGACAGCATAATTTTTTTTAAAAAAGTTAGCCATTTCAGCGTTTTTTTCCACAGTTAAGCTAAAGAAGTATAATACTCGAGGTCCGGAATTTTCTCAAATTAACCCAGGCAATCTGTCAGCACGTTTTAACCTATGTTCACTATTTAACTGCCTTTTATTTAGATTTTGCAACCAGGTCTGAGAATGCTTTGACTATGGTAATACCACAGTAAGCAATGAATTTATATGGTCATATTGAAAAAAAATCTCACATGATAACAGGAACTGATCGTGATATGCACCAATGAAGTTTTTAAAGTTTAGAAATGGATGCCAGCAATTTTGGCTTTAAAAATCAAACCTGTTACTGGTCTCGAATTATGGAATATCGTTAGAAAGTTTTTAATTATTTTTCCTAGTAAGAAGGAGTTTCAGCGCAGTTGCCAATCTCGAAAACAAAAAAGGAAACTGGACACTACTGACAGAGGAGATTTAAGGTTGACAAGATTGATATTAAATGTTGAAAATTTGTTATTGTAGAGTCCAGATTCATCCCTCCCATTAAAATCAATTGAGTGTTGTTTGATTATTTTAATTAACAGTTATTTTATATATTAATTAATTTTTAATTTAATTAATTAACATATGCTTTTTAAACTTTTAACTCTATACTTCGATGGCAAGGCGTATATGAGACAAAAAAAGTTTTAACCTCTGTTTTACACTAACAATTTGAAGGAATATTTAATGCAGTCTAATAATTAATTATGCGTATAACTAATTATGTATATTATATGTATAATTAATTATGTATATTATGTGTATAATTAATTATAAAAATAAATAAAAAATATATATCTTTAAAATATTGTAAAACATTCTGTATGCTACTAATAAAGTTCATCAAAATGCATATTTTGAAAAATTTAAAAATTAAGTTAATAAATTATCTGCAGTTTAATATGAAGAAATTTTAAGAAAATATTTAAAAGACTAAGATTTTAAACCAAAAAAAAAATACAAATATTTAAATCAATGAAAAAACATCCTTTAGATAAATGAATTGTAATATTTCAGGTGTGAATTTTAAATTTCGAATGACGATTATTAAATAGATAATGAGTTTGAATATATAGTGATATTAAAATAATATGTATATAGAATTAGCAGCCCTAATAAGCAAACAAAAATGACTTTCAGCCTGGATAACTTCCAAAGCATTTTTAAAAAATTAAGTTTCAATCTTATTAAAATATGTTTTATTTGTGATTAATACATAAAGGCTTTAATTCTGAATCGTTTAATTGTAACGTATACAAATATAAAATACTTGGAATTCCTATTTCAATATCTTATCAAAAAAGTTTCAGAACATAACTTCTCATCCAAGACTTAAACGAGACGCTCTTAATCAAAGTTCCGTAGAACACTAGTGCACTAAGAATTAAAAAGTCGGTGTTTTCATTTTACCATAGTTTTTATTAACTGTTTCATTTTACTATTATATTTCTCAAACATCCCTTAAAATGTATTTTTCGTGATTGTGAAAAAAGTTTAAAAGCGTTAATATGTATATTAAAGAAAAAAATTCTAGCAATAATAGATTCCAATCATTTGTCAAAATTATGACAGAAATTCCTTATAAAAAGCAACGGAAAAAGATTTTAATTACTGTTTTATTGTTACAGAACAACAATTAATGTGAAAGAATATACATACTTTTTTGTTGTGCTCCCAGTATAAAACTATTTAATTAAAGTGGAAGCAAAATGTGCATTACAGAAATAAAAATATGATGAGCACAACTTATAAAGTAGGTAAGTGATTTCAAACAAAATCGTTGGGAAAGCTGAATAGATGCATTAAAACCACTAAAGTATCAAGTAGGGGGATATACGATGCTTTACTTGCTGTTTGTAACAATTCGGAGATTGACAACTCTATAAAAGTAGACGCTTCTGGACTATATATTAAGTTTTGTTAAGCAATTTAAATTCTTAGGCTGCATTATAATTTGGTACAAAATCTCAAATTGTATCAATCCTATAAGTAAGCTCTTGCAGACAGAAGACTATGATTTAAAATCTGTTATGGAGCTCTTGAAAGATTGTAAAGATTTCTTCAAGGATCTTAAATCGGATACAGCCTTTAATGAAATGCTTTATGATGCTCGAGAACTCGCCGACGAAATTGACATACCGGTTAATTTTGAGCTCACCTTGTCGCGTCATAGAGTTCGAAGAAGGAATGTTAATTTCGATTATGAGGCACAAGATGAAATATAAGGCAGAGTTTTATTTTTTCACATTAGATAAAGCTATTAATGCCCTTGAATCCACGTTTGATTTGATCAGTACCCACAACAGCTATTTTCAATTTTTACACAATATTTGTGATTTAAAAGATACTCCTCAAAACGACACACTTAAGTATTGTAAAGATCTAGATGATGATTGATGATTGAATAATTGAATATTAACGTCGCACTGTTCAGCTACACGAGGGCTTTTGGCGACGGACCACGTAATTTTGAACCATGGTCAAGTGACGTGGACGACACCTGAGCTGGCACTTCCCTCTCCTAACTACCACACCACACCAACGGGAGAACGTTTCAGCTCTCGACAGATTTAACGTGCATCGCTGCCCTACACGCGGGTCTTTAGTGGTACTGGGGCGAACTCGTGACAAAGCAAGCCACGGTCCGATACCTATACCACTCGGCTACCGCGGCCATTGTAAAGATCTAGAAACAGTGATAACTGACGGGAATTCATCAGATATAAACGCGCTGAACTTGGCAGACGAGATAGTTGCAGTTTTGGCTTTGCTAAATAAAAAGGAAAGTCCAATCGAGATTTTAAAATTAATGTCAAACTTGGATTTTGCTCCAAATCTCGGTATAGTTTTAAGGATATTGCTTATTCTCCCAATAACTGTGGAAAGTGGAGAAAGGAGTTTCTCCAAATTAAAACTAATTAAAAAATTTTTACACTCCACAACTACCGAGGATCGGCTAAACGGCTTGACAACAATAGCCATTGAACATGAACTGGCTGAAGAAATTAATGTTAAAGAAAGTATTAAAAAAATTCTCAGAATTAGAAGTGAGAAAGAAACACTTTTAAGTTTAATTCTCGGTTTAAATGTATTTTTAATATGTTATTAAGTTTTATAATTTAGTGGTTCTATAATTTGTTTTAGTACTTTTTAATATATGTTTATATTTTATAATTATACACTAGAAATAACTCTTTTTTTTTGCAACCCTAATTTTAATTTAGTGCCAAAAACATAAATTAATAAATTAGTATTTTTCGCTAATCAAATCTTCAACATTATTGATAGCAAGTTTTTTGCTCACGTTTTATTTTACCCTTAAGCGTGGGAGGGTTTAGGTTATCCCTTTTAATTTTTATTATAAATGGGTTGCATTTTACCTGTTTGCCCGGGGCGGCGAGACTGCTAGCGCCGGCCCTGATTATGATATCACATTTCTATGTTGAAGATTCTTTGTTTTGAAATATTCTAATTATATCAATGCTAATTATGTTAACCCATTGATATGTTTTTGGAAAAATTAAGGATTGGTATGTCTACACACATGCACACAATAGATTACAAGAAATTTTATTTGAAATTTTCATCGCAACAGTATTTTTAATATTTTGCTACAATAGTTTTTCATGAAAAATTTAAATTATTAGACACTTTTCCTTACTAAGAAAACTGTTTTGGAAACAATGCCAAAACCTTTTTTTTTTTTGATAATAAAGATTATAGAGATAGATTATAGATTATAGAGATATTTGATAATAAAGATATGAGACTGTACAGAATTTCCAATTAAAAAACCCAACCGTCCTTTACAGCAACAAATGACATTTAGTCATTACAAAAACTGTAATACTTTAAATGGTATAATAGGTAGTATGCCTTCAGGAGCTATCTGCTTTGTATCACATTTACATTGTGGCAGAATTTCAGACAAGGAACTTTTTCTTTGAAGTAAACCAATGGATCTTCTTGAACTAAATGATGTTGTTATGGCTGATAAAGGGTTCTTAATTGAAGAAGAGTTAGACAAAATTGGTTGTAAATTAAAAAGCCCTCTTTTTTTTCAAAGATAAAATTCAATTTTATGATTCTGAAACTGTTAGTAACTGCAAATTGTTTGACAAGTGAGTTACTGTGGAAAGAGCTGTTCCAAGAATCAAACAATATAAATATTTTGAAGGTGCTCTTCTATATTACAGTTTACACAATGTTGACAGTGTATTTATTATAACATGTTTGTAGTGTAATTTTCATGACCCTTTAACAAATGTAACATAAGAAAGCTCTTAATATAATGTTTCACTTTAACTATATACTTATTCGATGTATATATACAAACATTGAAACTAATTAATCGAGAATTGAATTCCAAATATTATAATAAATTAAGGCATTAAAATTTTCAGATTAAAATGTGTGTATAATAAAATATTAATTTGTGTCCATATATAAAATATAAAAGCCCTGTTCATCCTTACATGATCAAAATAAAAAAGCCATTTTTGAATCTATAATTCTGTTACTAAAAAATAAAAATTGCAACATATTTGTGTGGTATTTATAAACACAAAATTTTTGTTTTTCAGAGTTTGAATGTGGTATAAACCTATCATACAAATGTCGAAATTTTTTTTACTATATATAACACAAATGCATTTATTGGTTTTTGCACAATTTGAAAATTTATCATTATAGATTAGATTTATTTTTGCATAAATATAAAAGTCTGAAAAAGACTCATGTATATTGATATTATCCTGCTTATAAGTTCTGAATGAATTCGTTGTATTAAGTTAGTTACAAGTATTGACTCAAGAAGAGAACTTGGAGCAATTGTATATTTATTGAGAATTAGGATCATGAAACGTAGTAATAATATAATTTTTTTAAGTTTACTTTTTAACTTTAAAGTACTAAAATATAGTATCATGTAGTTTGGTACATCATGAAAATATTCAGTTCTATCTGCAATACTTGAATTCAAAAGTCTAATTGCATTATCAGCTGAGGGCGAATTTTAGATGTATTATTTTCAGTAGTGTTCCATCTCTTCGAAATATTGCTTCTCAACAAGAAAAAATTAATGATAAAGCTTCTAAGTTATATAAACAATTTTTAAAACAGAAATTGGCCTTGAAATCAATCTTAATTAAGTAACTATGAGAATTTAAAACATAATTAAGCAGAAATGCTTTTAAGTAATGTTAACTAAAATAATTAATCATTTCACACTGCAAGAGTCGATTGTGCTGAAAAATATTTTTCATTAAATTTAAGAGTGGAAAATTGATTTAAAATGAAACGGAAACCAAAACCAAAGCTGTGGCCTTAAAATACTATGATTTGTACCAATACATTGTGAAGCCTTTCAAGATATCTGTTATAAAATACTAACATTTGGCGTTTTGATAGTCCTAGTAATTATCACCTATAAATGTTTGAAATTTATTTTTTATAAATCATAGTCTCCTCTCAGTTGGAAAAAAAGAAAAAGAAATGAATCATACTAAGGTATGGGATTATTTTTGGGAATTGTTTGAAACAAACTATTACACTATAGAGAAGCATCCTAAGTTATTTTCGTGAAAATTTTTCCATACAGGAGCATACAAAATTTTTGTTAGATAGCTAGTTTAAATCAGTACTTGCAATTTATTTAATATACATTATTTATCAACATTTAATTTTAATATTACATGATTATAATACAAGTGAAGCATATGAAAATTTTATTTTTAACGAAGAAATTCATTGTAATTTATAAAATGCATATATCATATTCTGTTGAAAGACGATCTGTGACATTGCTTCATTATGTACTCATGAAGAGTATTTTTCTAAGATGTATGACAAAAGAGTTTTTTTTGTTAGTTTCAATCTTTTATATACATTAATATGGATATATAAAGTTTAAATATTGTTATTGTATACTAATTTTTAAAACACAACTGTTCTATAAAGATTCCAAGACGTAGTAAGATTTTGTGAAATATATGATGAATCTGTAATAAAATAACATTTGCCAGCTTTGATTGTCTGACTTTAATTAATAATTATCATTTATGAAGGTTTGAAATTTCTTTTAGAAATGACTGTCTTCAAAGTTCAAAAAAGAAAATACTCTTAGTTAAAGAAAGGAATCAAGTTAATACATAATTTTTAGAAATGACTAAATTTTATTGGATTATTCTTTATTACAAATTATTTCTTATGAGTTATTGTATTACTTATAAATTGTCTAATAGATGTAAACCACACAAATATTTCCATACAATTTTAAAAAATAAATCAGTGAATAATATTAAAAATTTTGATATCCTAAAAATAATACTGAAAGGGATTTTCAAGAACAGCAAAAAGGAAACTTTATATGAATATTAAAAAATAACAAATCAGGCTATATATTTTTTTCATAATTACAAGAAGTTTCTATGTAAAAAAAATATAATAAAATTTGCTAAGGAATAGCTTTGCTTACAAAGAATGAATGTATTTCAGCCTCTGCTCTGAAACAAGACACATTTTAGAATGTAAAAATATTGTTGCTAGTTCAGAGTTCCAGGAATTAATGCTATCAATCAAAAAGAGCAAGATAATCTTCAGGAGGGATGAAAATTTATTGTTTAAAATTCTTAGAAGTGCCAGATACAGTACCTTTACAACTCTAGAAATACAAATAACTAATGTATTCCATTAGCAGTCACTCGTCCTATTCAACAGCTGAAGTATTAACTAATCGTTGGCTGACTTTTCAGTAGTCAAAACAATACTTTGTTTTGGTGAGCACACGCTTTATTTAAAGTCTGCTGGAATTTTTCTCAAAAATTCGTTTACATCAGAGACTGTGATATTAGATTTCTTTTTAGAAGCATCAATATATATTCACCAAAAACGAAGCCAACTTGGCTATGCTTCCATTGAATCGCCATTTTTATGCAACGAACGGAATTGCTTGCGAACATTGCGATTTGAACACAAAATAAATACAACAGAATGTAATATTAATGAATCACACATTCAGAACTAATTATTTACACCATTTTTAGAGTCTAGTCAAGGCCGGATCTACGTATGGGCTTCAGCCCAGGGCCCCCGGGTTCTAGGGGCCCCGTTCTTCGTCGAAAATAAGAAACAGAAAAAGATGCTTGCATTCAAAATAGTAATAAAATAACAAACCAGTATAAAATACAAATCAAAAATAAAATACTATATGAAAGTTATTTTTATTTTCGATTGCAAGATCAAATTACTTTTGTCCTTCCGCTCTACCACCGAATACGCGGACATTAATAAAAAATACACATAGGCTCTATCATAGAGCGGTGCCGACGAACATCAAGCATTTATAAAAACGTAGAGACACTATTTCTGCAGCCATTTATTTTTGTGCAATAATAATGCTAAGTTACAATAATATATTGATTTATTGGTGTGACCTGTACATAATACCTGAAATTAAAAGGTACCTGTTTATTCAAGTAAAAATTAGGTACCAATACACATTTCTAAATTATTTAGGTAGAAAGATATTGAAGTTATGATTAAGTATTTTCTGTATTTTCAATTTTTCAAAGATTGGAACTATCAGGATTTCCCATAAATATGTATTTTATCTTAAAATTTTGGAAGAGAGTTGTGACAAATCTATACGGATTTTTATCACTAACCTTCTGAGTCATCTTTTTTAGGGAAATTTAATTCCCTACCTATTTCCAATCAGCTCCAAAGAGAGGACAGGATTCCTTGTTATGCAGATTAGATAAAGTATTTAAGTCAAACGGAATAGTAAAGTTAGAGCAGTAGGAGAGAGAGATTGAAGCAGAAAGTTATAATAGTGAAGTTAAATTTATAATTGAAGATTTCTTGTTGGATAATTTAATCTCAAGAAGATTTGAGATTCAGTGTGGTAAATATTTATTTATATTTGAAGTCTCATTAAAGATTTATATTAGGAGTGAGATTAAAGTTAAATGTTCAATAAGAACATTATAGGGTATAATTCTGGGATCTCTTATCGTGGTAATCTCTGCGTGATCGATATTCTAATTGTTAATTAATTGTATCATTAAATATTTAAGTTAATTTAAAGGAAATACCCTTATTTAAACCTCATATAGCTATTTCTTGATATATTTGTTGTTAAAAGTCTTTGATTCTATTTGGGAAAGATTACCAAATAAAGAAAGTTATATATAAAAATGGCTACTGGTTCTTATGACTCCAATTTATTCTCGTTCTCAAAGTGAGGTCCAAGGGGACCTTCACAATGGCGCCCAACGAATAAATCCTGAGAATAGAGTCGGATCCAGTTTTAGAATCATTCCGGAACAATATTTTTCGGGTGTTGAGAACATAGATGATTTTTTGGAGAATATTGATCATAATCTCGTGTATTCTGAGATACCTGCACAACTAGCGTGTGCTTACTTGAAAGGTCATCTCAAAGGACGGGCACTAGACTGGTTCGAAGTTCTTGGTTATAGGGTCATTGAAGATAAGACAACAGACTACGCGCACTTAAAACAGGCATTGTCGGAACAATTCCCCGTGGTCAGAAACAGGTCGTAATTAGAAACGCGATTTTATTCCTCATCGCAAAGGCGTGATCAGCAGCCTTCGGACTTTATTTATGAATTATTGAAAATTCATAAGGTCCTTAAGCTAGAAATGTCGGAGGAAAAGTTAATTGATCACGTCGTTAGTCGATTAGAACCTCAAATTTTGGATTATGTCGAAGTTAGACATCTACGAAATACTACCAATCTCCTACAAATCGTTGATAAATACGAAGAACGTTTTATGCATAGACAGATCAGAGGTTCGAGTGAGGGATTTAGAAGTTCAAACCCTAATGAAAACAATCGTTTCAATACCCGACATAGACAGGAAAATTGAAGGGAAATCGGAAATAATGCGAGATACGCCAATAATAGCCGACCACAAGGAGAATTTAATCGATTCGAAAACCAAGGTTTTGCAAATAATCGGAGATTCGAGGGTAGACGCCAAGGTGAACAATCGGATCAGCGATTCCACAATCAGGGCGGTCGACAAAGTGGGTCGAGAAATAGTTCATTTCGAGGTCAAAATGAACGAAGTAGACATTTAAGTTTATAATTGAAGATTTCTTGTTGGATAATTTAATCTCAAGAAGACTTGAGATTCAGTGTGGTAAATATTTATTTATATTTGAAGTCTCATTAAAGATTTATATTAGGTGTGAGATTAAAGTTAAATGTTCAATAAGAACATTATAGGGTATAATTCTGGGATCTCTTATCGTGGTAATCTCTGCGTGATCGATATTCTAATTGTTAATTAATTGGATCATTAAATATTTAAGTTAATTTAAAGGAAATACCCTTATTTAAACCTCATATAGCTATTTCTTGATATATTTGTTATTAAAAGTCTTTGATTCTATTTGGGAAAGATTACCAAATAAAGAAAGTTATTCATAAAAATGGCTACTGGTTCTTATATGACTCCAATTTATTCTCGTTCTCAAAGTGAGGTCCAAGGGGACCTTCACAGAGTAACTTAATTACTTCTATAGCATGGAAAAAATAGCAATCATTTTATGTGAATTACAGACGTTTTCCGAAAATATTGATAAAAGTAAAGTGGTTTTGATTTTCGTAATAAATTGGGTTCTTTAAGTATAGGTAGCAATAGCAAATAATAGATGACAACGGAAAAACAATATTTATTTAAAGTGGGGCATATAAATCTTAAGTTTATTTTTATAAAAGACCCTTTAAATAGATGGACCAATAAATAATAATAATTAGCGTTTTAGGTTTTAGCGAGTATAGACAAAGATGTTTTTTTATTTTTTAAAATGAACTAGGTTTTTTTAATTATCTCAGAAATATACTATATTGTTTTGTAATACTGTGCGATATGAATCGTATCAAAAACTAAAGGAGTGTCAAGACACAGCCAAAACATTAAGTCCAAGTACAGAAACAGAACATAGCGCTGTGAACAAGGCACGGGGTATTTCAAAATGTGCAGATAAATCCTAAGAAAAAGCTGCGTATGGGACAGAAAAATTTAAAAGAGACACGCTTATTGTGTGTGTGTTGCGTTAGGCAAGCTAATCCTTGATTTAAATAGAAGGATATAGTAAGAAATGAAAATTTTTGATGGATTTGCAAGATCAAAGTAAGAAGAACGTCGACTTGGAGAATGCACGCGCCATTATTGTTTACTAATCAGATGACTTAGGCCAACATTTAGTAAATGAAGGTGTTCACTTCAAAACTTATTCAAAACAAACTGAGCGAGAGTCCTATATTTGTACTGATATTTTCAATGTAATTTTTTAAAAGAAACTTGTTGAAGTTCTTCCAAATTTGTATACCGTTTTGAAGATTTTTCCAGTGCTCCCTATTACTAGTTGTGAAGCGGAGCGTGTGTTCTCTAAAATGTTCTATATAGAAAACAAGTATATAGAACAATGACAAATACTAGGCTTAATTATTTATTAGTTTTTTGTATTAATACTGATCTCACCAAAGACTTAAAATAGGATGGGCAAATAAAAGAATTTGCAGCCCAAAAGAGTAAAAAAGGTTTTTTTGCAAATTATGTTATTGCTTATAACGTATTTAAATTGTTTGAAATAAAAAGAAAACTTTAAATTTCGTATATTTTAAATTTTTCCACACGAAACGTTTTTTTAGGAAAATGGCAAAAACTTTAATTATTTAGGGGGCCCCTCAGATATTGTTAGCCCAGGGCCCCCAAAAATCACGGTCCGCCCCTGCATCCAGTACACAAAATTTGTAACAATATATATATATATATATATATGAAGTAAAAGCAACAAATAACTTGCAAAAAGAATAATATATGTAGCTATACGAAGTAACAAAGTACGAAAGTGTTTTGCGTTAGGCGGGAAACAATTGAAAACAAATATCACTAGATCATAATGTCATATGAATTTAGTCCATTGTAATATTTTACATTTTAAAACAAATAGTATAAAAAAATTAATTCAATTCCTTATCAGGTCAAGAAAGAAAAATTTTACTTTAGTTAATTTTTACCAAATATAAATTTGTATACTCATATGACGGAATCACAATATTAAGTGGCACAAAAATTTTGTTCAATAGAGCGTTGCATAATTATTTAAATCACAATGTGGCTGGCACTAATAAAAAAAGAATTTCTGAACCTAAAGTATACAAAAACACGAAACTAAAGAATAGAAGAATAAACTTAAATCTAATACTATAACTAAAATTAAATATATATTTAGTCACGAAACAAAAACTAAAAGACTAGAAAATATATTAAAAACATCTAACTTACTAAAAAAAGAATCTAAAGAACATAAAATAATAGTGTAAGCAAATTCGAAAGTTAGCGCGCAACCATAAGTGTAGAACGATAGGCTGTTATTGTTTACTTAAACGCACATGGAAAATCAAGTGACATAGGACTGATCGCAGCGCCCTTTAGTGTTGAATCGAGCCCATTACTTCCATCACGGATATAACCTCTTCCTACAAACTTCACAAACATAAGATTAGTAAAACGCTTGCATGCTCACATAGTGAAATCCAAACAATATATGCTCTCGCATAGGAAAATGAATACATTTCAAATATAAAGTTTTGAGTTTGTTTTATGAGATATGGACCCACACACAATCTTTATTTGTATCACAATTCTTTACTTTTTTAAAAAAAAACTCTTTCAAAAGACAAAATAAATGGTGTGTTTTATTGGAAACAAAAAAAATGGAGACTTTTAAATTTTATCCAAACGAATAATAATAATTACGGCATATCATTGAACCAAATCAGTTCTGCTTGTGGGGTTGCAAGTCTAGTTAACCCATCATACAACAACAGAAAACGCAACTCCAAATCCTGCAAAACAAACACTTTGCTGTCAACTTCACCTACATGGATATTGTAATCCTTTTAAATGATGTTTTTATTTATTTTTCCCTACTGTTATTTCATTTTCCCCAGTTTTCATTGCTTCGAAAACATCCGATTCCACATAACCGTAGCTGACAATAAGTAGTACAGATAATCTGATCTGAGCATAAGGCGTTAGCCAAGTCTCCACTTTTTCAGTGTTTTCACTGAACTGAACTGAACTGATCTTTCACATGATAAACATAAAATCTGTAGTAGAACTTTCTTGTGTTGAATCAACCCTATCGAATTCACCTCTTCAGTCGAATGAACCGATTTGGCAAAAGAATACGCTGAACGATAAATCTTGGTGATCGTAAGAAATAAATTCGAAATTTATCTGCAAACCCTTTTTCTCTTGCCATTGCTTAAATGCAGCATTACTTTTTCATTAAATGTCCATCTTTGTTAAAACATTTTTAAAGAACTATATTAATACTGGATTTGAAGTGAAGAAGCATTTTTAAATTTCAATATGCGGTCTAAGAAGCAAGATACCGAAAGTAAACCTTGTATTTGTGAAATTTGCAAGAAGGTTTTGTCTACTCGGAGTAATTTGAAAGCACATTTGCGTGTCCATACCAACGAAAAACCTTATGTTTGTGAAGTTTGTAGTAAGGCTTTTTCGTGTAATAACCATTTAAAACAACATTTACCTACTCATACCAATGAAAAGCCTTTTGTTTGTGAAATTTGTAATAAGCCCTTCAGACGTCGCAATCACTTAAAACAACATATGCGTATTCATACCAATGAAAAGCCTTATGAGTGTGAACTGTGTACGAAGGTTTTCTCGCAAAGTTCGCACTTAAAGTCGCATGTGCTTATTCATCACAATGAAAGACCTTGTGTATGTGAAATTTGTAATAAGACTTTTAAATCTAATGTTGACTTAAACAGACATGTACGTATTCATACCGAAGAAAAGCCCTATGTCTGTGAAATTTGCCTAAAGGCTTTTTGTACTTCAAGAGAGTTGAAAACTCATTCACATGTTCATGCAAAGATAAGGCCTTATATTTGTGAAATTTGCCAAAAATCATTTTTTACTAGAGATCACCTGAAAGTACATTTGCGAGTCCATACAGGGGAAAAGCCTTGTGTTTGTGAAATTTGTCAGAAAGCATTTTCTTTAAAAAGTCAATTAAAATTACATATGCGTTTCCATACTGGGGAAAAGCCTTACGCTTGTGAAATATGTCCGAGATACTTTTCGTGCAGTGATCGCTTAAAAGTTCATATGGATAATCATAGTAAGGAAAGGCCTCATATTTGTGAAATTTGCAAAAAAGCTTTCTTGGAGAAGTCTAATTTAATAGCTCATTTGCGAATTCATACCAAAGAAAAGCCATTCAGTTGTGAAATTTGTAATAAGAGTTTCACGCGAATGGCAGCTTTACAGAAGCACCATTTGTACCATGCTAATTAAAAGCCAATTTTGTGAAAATCACCAAAGAGCATTTTCCATTACAAGTGAATTAATAATTAATTTGGGTATTCATATGGAAGAGTTATAATAGTGAAATTTGTTGGTAATCCTTCTCGTATAATGATTATTTAAATTCTTTTGCATTTTCTTGATAAGGTTGTGCATCAGATTTGTGATATATTTTTCTCATATGGGCATAACATATGAACACAATTATCTATTCATACCAGTGGCGCACACAAGGAGGGGAATCCGAACTTCCCCCAAAGCCCTTGATTTTTTTTTCGATTTATCATAATTCTAAGTATATAGTACGTAAAATTTAATTACTTGTTATTAATGGTTAATTTTATTAATTAATGCTAATTATTTATTCAAAAATTAGTTTTTTACTGTGTTTTGTTCCCAAAAATCGACTAAATCAAAAGGAGCATAATGCAAGAATGGTGAACTTTCAACCCCGGACCCCCTCTTGAAAAATTAATGTGTGTGCTACTGATTCATATCAATAAAAAGCCTTATGTTTATGAAATTTGCGGAATGGTTTTCTTGGTTAAGAATAATTTCAAAAGACATTTGCATATCTACACCAAAGAAAAAAATATTTGTTATAAAATGAGTTTTTATTTGAATATGGATTCACCTACATGCATATTAGCACATTAATGAAATATAATTTAAATCTGAGTAACGGAAGTATGAAATTTTTATTTAAACCATTTTAATTTTTTCTTCTCACTCTGAGCAATGTACCTTACATTTTCTTTATATCACATTGTGCTTATTTTTGCACAATTGCAATTTAAGTAAATGTGTTACACAACTTTGTACGTTTTTTAAAAATATTGCATAAGTATATGAAAACAGAGTAATATGCTTGTAACTTAAATTGAATGATTTTTTCTTTCTTACAATTGTAATTGTGAAATCTTTATTTTTTCTTCGTAGTAAGAAAAAGTAACTTAAATAAAAACTTCGGAAAATTTTCAAAAATATTTGAAATTGCACATTTTTATAAATAGTTGTATATAGAAGATTTATTTGAAATTCCTCTTAGAAGTACATTAACATAAATTGTATAAAAGTAAAATAGTCTTATGCATTTTTTTGTTATATCTCTTAATTGTGTGTAAATTGTATTATGTAAATGTATGTACTTGTATTATTAGCTTATTCTGTGTTATATCATACAAATTTCGGTACTTATGTATTATCACAATTGTATTGGCGACATTATATGAAATGAGGGACATAGATGCCAATTCAATGCGTATGACACATGCGAAAGAAGGGTTGCCAAATTGGCAAGTTTTCTTGAACATTAATATTGTTGCCATAGTAGGTAAATACCCAAATTTCTCATTTTGTAAAAAATAACAGTTTTTAAAAATTGAATAAGAAAAAAAATAAGGATTGAGAGAGAGAGAGATTTCAAAAACTATTTCTGTGACTATATAAAATTACTGTTTTCAATATCAAATGTATTGATTTATTTTAGTGTATAAAATTTCTTAAAAGATATGGAATGTATTTTGGAATAAAATTATTTAATTAATATGTGTATTCTAAATACATGTTCATTTGATGTTGTTCTTATGACTGCCAATTTAATTTTATAAAGGTGACTTTTTTTGTTTACTCCTTGTATGATGCATTAATAAATTATAAGTGTAGCATTGAAAGATTTAATTTTCTATAAAAAAATAATTGACTGATTTTTTGGGGGAGAGGGACAGACATCACAAAATGAAAATAAAGTGTTTGCTTTTAAGAAGTCTCAAAAGGCATATTAAAGGAAATTTATACAGATATATAGAAATTGAATAATATTCATATGTGTTGAATGCCTTTTTTTTTTATTAAGTCAACAGATTCATGAATATGGCATGCTAGCTATTGATGTAGAATAATTTATGAGTCTTAATGAGTGTATTAATTTTCAGAGCTGGTTGTGTAAGATATATGTACTGTTAAACCTGCTGAGAAATGAGGTTAACAGTTAATGTATTTCCAAATTTCCCTAAATTATGTTATAAAACTAGATTATTAGCATTTAAAGAATATGAAAAAAAAGAATAAGAAATGAAAATAGTTTTTATATTTATTATAAGTGTCATCGCAAAGTCTTTTAGAAATTTTATTTTGGAATGGAATATTAAAATAATACATGCGTTAAAATCACAAAAAGCTGTGAATTACTAAATCTAATTTAGCTTATCAAATTAAAGCCAGCCAAGCGCTTTCTATTTGTAGATAAGGACAGGATTTGAGAACTCGATATGCCCAAGTTAGGTGCTTTTCTGCCCATGGTATTTCACTGTTTCTTATAAATATGGATGACTATCTCTGATAGATACAAGTCTTTGAACATTTCTCTTGTCATACCTTAGCCATTTTTTTCCACTTTATGGCTAGTTCTATTCTGTGACTTTTTTTAAAGTAATTTGGTGAGTATTTATTACAAATTACCCAATTATGGCATTTATTTCTAAGGAACTAACAATATATTATATCAACATGAAAGGGAAATAACTTAATTTCAGAAAGTTGTTCTTTCTTCTGTCAGGGTAGCTAAAGGACATTCATTAAATTCTTGTTTAATGTGCTTTAATAATTTCGTTTTTAAAAAAATTATTATTTAATCTTTTTTTTTTTTGAAACAGGAGATAAAGTAAATGGTAACTTTCCAAATTCTGAAATTTTTTTCAGTGTGAAAATGTTATTAAAATACTTTTAGATAAAAATAATGGTATTTTTTTTTTAGAAAAAAATTAAGACAATATTGATGTCAGCTATCTGATCACCAGCTATCTGATCACCAGCTATCTGTTGCTTCATGAAATTGTCTGTTATAGTGATTGTGATGTTAATTGGCAAAAATGGAAATTGCCATTTTGCAAATGTGTTACACCAACATCAGATATGGCAGAGAAGTTAAACTGATTCATTCATTTAAAGTTTTCTGGAGGCTGTGGGAACTAGTTTGAAAATATTTTGATGGTACTTGTGATATGTAGATGTTGTCAATGGAGTAAGCTATACTATTCAACGGGCGAACAGGGGCTTTATTTGGCTGTGGGTAGCCTAGTGATTGGAGGGTCGGACTCCAGACCGGAGGATCTGGGTTCCATGCCCGATGCCACCAAATACCCTCCAAGTACACACGGAGTACGTACTCGTTAAATCAGTCTGTCCGAATGTCTTGTGGGTGGTCGCCAGAGCAGAAACCACGTGTGCGCTGGAGAATATTTCCCTCCCCTCCTTGCCTACATTATGGAAGTGGAGATAGGTGGTGTCGCCATCTATCTTGTAGAAATCGTACCTGTCTCAGGCTCTGGCTACTTTCCTTCCTTCCCTTCGGGAAGGACACACCAACAACAGGCTTTATTATTTAATGGAAACTGGTCTAAGGTTATTGTAAATTAAGTGGGAGAAGAAAAGTCCAGTATAGAAAAGAAAAATTATTCAAATGATATTTGCAGCAAAATATTAAGCTTGAAAGTACCGTAGATAAAAAATATTGAAATTCACAGTAAAAAAAAAGGTGCGTGGGACGCCTCGCGATAGAAGTGAAACTTCTTTGGCGACGTTGGGACATTGATTATTTGCCCTAATATTCCAAACTGACCGTGTACATGCCTCAATCGCCTTATTTGCATGAAAGGTATTTCTTGCGAAATGAGTCTTTCTGATACCAAATCCTAAGTAGGAAGATGTGCTGGAATTTCTGGGTATATACAAAACCATTATATATTGTTACGAATTTTGTGTAAATAGTGTAAACAATTTGTATTTGGATGTTTAATGCATTTATATTACTCTGTTATATTTATTTTATGTTAAAATTGTACTATCCACAAGCAATGCCGCCCCTTACGTTATAATGGCGATTCAATGAGAACTTGGCGAAATCTTACGGGTAGAGCCAAGTTGGCGTCATTAGCGACCATATTGGCGAGTTCGGAATTCTCTGGTTTCGTCTAGAAATTTATGGAGAGGTCCACTAACGCCACGCTCTAGGACACGAGTGGTTATATTTCTGGAAGTTTCTGCCGCGCCTATAAATAGAGATGCTTGCCGGATTGATTGATTGATTTAATGTTAACGCCGCGCTGTTAAGCTACACGAGGGCTTTTGGCGACGGAAAAGGTAATTTGAACCATGGTCAAGTGACGTGGACGACACCTTAGCTGGCACCCTCCCCTCCCCTAACTACCACACCAACGGAAGGACGCTTCAGCTCTCGACAGATTTAGCGTGCATCTCTGCCCTACACGGCGGGTCTTTAGTGGTACTGGGCTCGAACTCGTGACAAGGCAAGCCGCGATCCGATACCTACACCACTCGGCTACCGCGGCCACGATGCTTGCCGGAACGGCAGTCAGTCTTGTTTAACCCAGTGAGTAGTGAGCATCGGTTTGACTAGCGATTAGCTTGGCTGTGCTTGTGAATAATATCTTTTACTTACGTGTATTTTTAAATACTAATGATTGTGTTTGATCGCTGTTGAAGGTGTGAAGATCTTTGGGGATTTACTCTGTAAATATTGCTCTACCGAATCCTGTATCTAAAGGATTGGATTTTTGATAATAAATTCGCATAGCTTTTAAATAATTGTTTATTTTCTTTGTGATTGTTTTGCATGAAATCCTCGAACCCGTATCTACGTAACAGTTTGGCGCCCTCCTCAAAGACTGCACGTCTCGGGCAGTACAATCCTTGAGTAAGAGGTATCTATTTACAGACAAACTACTCACATAATCACATATAAAATAACAAATATACTCAACAGCATATACAAAGCAAATAATTTCAAAATAAATGAATAACAATATTAAAATATAACTAAGGAATTAGAAAAGAGAAATAATTTACAATATTTACAAAATAATTAATGACCATGAACTGAACTTAAGGATCTTATTCATCTTGGCCAATATAAGGGGCTAGCCTATTGTTATGTACACTGGCCTCAAAAAGTTATGGTACAACCGGGTTTTTGTGTCTAATTTGCAAATGAATGAATGTAGAAACAAAAAATTTGGAGGATATGTGCATTAAATAGTTTTTTATTGAATGCGTTATAGAAATTTGTATAAGTGTATTGCAAAAACGATTTATAACAAAAAAAGCAATCTCTGCGGAAAAGTCCATTCTTGGAGAAAACAGCACATCACAGTGTTATGTGGTAAAATGGCATAAAAACAATACAAAAATGGGTTCTAATAAGGAATGTGTCCACCCCTAACTTGAATGCATTGGCGGCATCGATTTCCCATGCTGTTTATTAAGTTGTCGGACACCGGAATAGGAAGCGAAGACCAGACACAGAGTAAGCCTTGTTTCAGCTCATGTAACGACCTTGGAGGAGGATTTAAAGCAGCAACCTCTCTGCCAAGATAGTCCCAAAGATGTTTTATCGGATTCAGGTCTGGAGATCGAGCTGGCCATTCCATTCGTTCCAAACCGTGATCCTCCAGATACTCCTCAACAATCCGAGCTCGGTGAGGTCGTGCATTATCATCCATCAGAATGAAGTCATTACCAATAGCAGCAGCATATGGGCGGACATATGGATCAAGGATCTCATCCCGATATCTAAGACCAGTTACGGTTCCTCCATGGAACACATGCAGGTCAGTGTGGCCACCGAGCGAGATCCCTGCCCAAACCAGGATTCCACCACCTCTATAACTGTGTCTTTCAACAGTGTTGATTGATGGTATCTAGTGCGCTGTTCCTCCAGATCAGTAGACGCCCTCAATCACTCTCCATTGTAAATCTGGACTCGTCTGTGAACAGCACAGAAGCCCATTGTTGCTGCGTCCAAGAAACATGTTCTCTTGCCCAGCATAAGCGGTTCCTTCGCTGTCGTCCGTTGAGGGGAACGCACACAACTGGTCTTCTTGCATACAGACCTGCATTGTGAAGACGATTTCGCACCGTAGTAGCGGAGATTCTTCTTCCTGATGCTTGAAAGTGGTCTGCAACGAGCTGCGGCACAGTAGTGGTTCTTCTCCTTCGTGCCGAAAGAGCTAGAAAACGGTCTTCTGCAGGTGTTGTAGCTCGTGGTCGGCCTGGAACAGGTCTTCTGGACACAGAATCTTCGGATTGGTATTGATCCCAAAGTCGCTGAACAACACTACGAGACACATTGAGACGTCTAGCAGCATCAGCCTGCGACAATCCCATTTCCATCCATCCAACTGCCCACCACCTTAACGAATTGGGTAAACGACGTCTCTGAGACATTTTCTAAACTCTATTGACTATTGTCACCGAAACTGCCAACAACTGTTGAAAATCAACACAACTTACACACAAAAGTACGAAAGCTTGATATTTGCATATTTTTCTCTCACTCATAAATATACGTTCTTTTCTATAAAATAAAAGTGGTAGCAATCGTTTTTGCATTAATGTTTTTAAAGTTCGTTATTATCATTCATGTAAACTATGCATTTTATTGTTACTGCCATTTTTTTTATGGTGAGCTTCGAAAAACATGTTGTACCTTAACTTTTTGAGGCCAGTGTATTACCTTCGGTTTTGAGTGTGGTGATTTCTGTATCTACACCACAACGTCATTCAGTCTTTTTAGGACTGTGTAAGGACCCTCCCACTTGTTCTGCAGCTTTGGAGAGCTTCCTTTGCGACGTTATGGATTCCATAACCACACTTTGTCGCCTTCGTACAAGTCGTGTCCGGTTGCTCTTGCGTCGTATCGGGTCTTCATCTTCTCGGAAGCCATGCCGATTCTTTCCCTACCCAGATGATGTGTTTCCTCCATCCGCGCCTGGAGTTTCTCGACATACTCCTCATGCGCCAAGGGTGCATCTGGTGGCCGGCTGAACAGAAGAGCATCTGGGATGGGGAATAGCCGGTGGTCTCGTGAACGGCACTCCTGTAGGCAAGCAGGAAAAAGGGCAATTTCTTGTCCCAGTCCTGGTGGCCGCGGTAGCCGAGTGGTATGGGCATCGGATCGTGGCTGGCTTTGTCACGAGTTCGAGTCCAGTACCACTAAAGACCCGCCGTGTAGGGCAGCGATGCACGCTAAATCTGTCGAGAGCTGAAACGTCCTCCCGTTGGTGTGGTGTGGTAGTTAGGAGAGGGGGTGCCAGCTCAGGTGTCGTCCACGTCACTTGACCATGGTTCAAAATTACGTGGTCCGTCGCCAAAAGCCCTCGTGCAGCTGAACAGTGCGACGTTAATCTTCACTCACTCACTTGTCCCAGTCCTGTTGATTACTGGATACCAGGAGAGAAAGGCTGATCAGAATGGTGCGATTGAACCTCTCTACCATGCCGTCAGACTGAGGATGCAAAGCTGTTGTTCTAGTTTTGTCGATGGCGAGTATTTCACACAGTCTCTTGCAAACTGCAGAATCGAAGTTTCTCCATTGATCGGAGTGCAGTTGTAGAGGACTCCGAATCGTGAGATCCAATGTTGAACTAGAACCTCTGCAACAGTCGGGGCCTTTTGGTCGGAAATAGGATAGGCTTCAGGCCACTTAGTGAAGTAATCCATCACCACCAGGATGTTGTTATTGCCATCTGATGATCTCGGAAGTGGATCTAGGATGTCAAAAGCTTTTCGTTCGAAAGGCGCCTCCACATTATACAGCTGCAGTCTCCCTCTAGCGCGTTTTCTGGGACCTTTGCGTGCAGCACAGGGATCGCATATGCGACAACACTTTTCCACGTCACTGCGCACATTGTTCGAGTAGAAGCGCTCACGAAATTTTTGTAAGGTTTTCATAACACCAAAATGTCCTCCAGTTGGACTGCCATGAAGTTCATTAAGGACTGTTGAAACTCTTGTCTTTGGGAGTTTTAATTGCCACCTCAATGTTTTTCCGTCGTCAGATTCCCATTTTCAATGTAAACACCATTTCTCATACGGAGAGAGTCCCAAAGAGCCCAGTAACCCTTCGTTGTAGGATGAAAAAGGGGATATGTGTTGCCATGAGGATTTTTCGTCAGACGACTCTTTGAATTCTATGATTGTTTTATCTCAGGATCAGCCCGTTGATCTTTACGGACGCTCTTGTCACTCCACGGGTCTGATTCTGATGTTGATGGCGGTGTAACTTGGCGGACTACTTGATCTATCGCGCCAAATTTATTTTCGACTTTCCAGCTGTATTTACTGTTCTCTGGACAAGGTCTTCTCGATGGGGCTTCAATATTTCCATCTGCTGATTTTTTTCAGTGACCACACACTTTCTTTGACTCGATTACACTTGCACGGTGCGGATCTTTCTGATTTACTCAAGGTCGGTTTTTCCTGAGGTGCCCTGCTCCACCATACCTCCAGCACTTGGTGCTGCGATTTTCCTTATCGTTTCGGGGGAAGTTACTTCTGAGATGTCCTGTTTCACCACACCCCCAGCACGTGATGCTACGTCTCCTCCGGTTCTGACGTTCAGCTATTAAATCTTGAATTTCCTCTTTCAATTACTTTACCTCCTTCCTCCGTGGAGATTCACAGGGTGCATCTGCAGTAACTCTAGCTCCTCGGATGGACTGACGGTCTATGCAACTGGCTTGAGTGGCGGCCTCAACTTTCAGGGCATATAACAGGGCAGATTTAAGATCTTGGACATCTGCCATTCTTACAGCCCTCTGGATTTTTTCAACCTTCAATCCGTCCACGAAATACTCAAGAAAAATCATTTCTCGCACATTTGCTGAGAAATCTGAGAAGGCTAAGGTGGTGAGCCTTTGTATTTCAAAGGCATACTCCTGCAAACTTACTTCAGGTGTCTGGTGTCTTGTTTCCATCTGAAGACGGGCATAGTCTTTGGAGTATTTGGAGTCGAACCGAAGATCCAGAGCATCATAGAGGGAGTTCAAATTTAGTCGTGCTGTGTCGGGAAGAGTCTGCAGTACTTCAGCAGCTTCCCCTCTAAACGATGCTGTTAGCTGAGATGCTTTCACCCTTTCATTCCATCCATTGGCTTCAGAAAATTGTATACTTCGCAGTTCGTTTTTCCGTCATAGGTCGACAGTTTCACTGACACTGCTGAGGCAGTCACAGGCACAAGCACCAGAGCAGTAGACACGGGTACTGGAGAGGAAGGCAAAATTTTCCTTTCGTTCTTATTTCCACAAACTAGAAGCTTCTTTTAGAGATCTACACGCTGTGATATAAGGCTAAACTTTCCAGCCACTTCATATTTTTCTTCTACTTGCTGTTTAATCTTTTCTATTTCTTCCTCTACTTTCTTCTCTATCTTTTCTTCAACTACTGCAATCTTTTCTTCGTCTTTCAATGCTATTTTCTCTTCCACGCTCTCTATCGATTTTCTATTCCAGATAATTCTTCAGTTCTTCTTGACATTTCTGTACATTTTTAGACCTTCCTCCATTCTATCCTTTAATTCATTCTTTGCTTCTTCTTGGCTTTTCTGCATATCTTGCTGCCCTTTCTGCATATCTTGCTGCCCTTCCTGCATTTCTAGCTGGCCTTTCTCCATTCTCTCCTTAGTCCAGTGTTTCTCAAACAGTTGGGCGCGATAAACTTACAAGGGGGGCGCGAGCATATCGAAAATAAAAGTTTAAAATAAAAATTTATTTACTAGAATGAAGTAAAACAAAATACTTTCTGACATAATAAAAAATATACACATTTACACGGAAATAATATATATATTATCTGCGATTTTACATCATCAAAAATAAAAGCTTCTACTTCAAAACCTAATTTTTTAGCTATCTTTGATACTATAATCAAATAAAAAACGTTTTATTCGATTTGCTGTAATCCCCTGATGAGAGATTTTTTTTATTACGTTTTCTTTTCAAAGCGAAAATTCTACTCTTTCAGAGGAAAGACAAAATCCAGAGCCATAATCAAAAAACATTTTAGGAAGATAAAAGTTTCATCACTGTTATATATTATTGCCATCATCTGTAGGCATCAGAATGTATTTGCTGCGGTTTGACCTTCGAGCTTACTTGTACGGTTAGTTACGTCCCTTTTATGTATTTGTTTTTTCATTTGGGAAGTTTGAAGGATTACTAAGCCAAGCATAATGAAAAACGTTTTACATAATTTTTTAGAACATCCATATTGTAATAAATACACTTTTAATCCGGGAGCAGTCATGCCGAGCACAGAGTGCACGAAATCGGTAATTCTAGCAAAACTGAACCAATGGCCCTGGCATTATCCTCCTGTTTGACAATCTTAACGTGAACAAAAATATATTTGTCACATATCTCCCTCTTTTTTGGGAGTGACAGACGTTTTTTTACGATCTTAAGGTACTTGTTTTGTCTGAGTTCCCGGTGTAATAACTTTTTTTCCGAAATATTTTCCGTGTCCTTGAGAGTAGGTGAGTATATATTTTCTCTTAATTAAATTATTTACTGGAATTTTACGATTTTTATTGTGTACTATAAAAATAATTATAAAAAAAAGATTGGGGTGGCTCAATAACCCCGCTCGACCATTAGTATCGAGTGCGCGCCTGCTCCAGGGTTAAAACATGTTGAAGTCTTTTCACTTTAAATATTAAAAATAATACAATTATTCTTCATCAGAATTTTTTTTTATTCTTCATTATTAAACATCAATTCTAAATGATAATTCTTTGAGGCTTAAAATTACAGTTCACTTAAAACTAATTATAATTTGAGCAATCATTTCAAAAAAATCATTTTACATTTTTGTAAACATTGTCGCACACTTGGCTTTACTCTCCTTACAATTAAGCGATTATATCAATAATGTTTTATTTTCTTATAAATGAACTTGTGCAAAGAGCGGGTACTTCAGCCGGTATACTTTTAATGTATCAGTGCTGCACAGAGTATTTTATAACTAGTTAATTAATACTAAATTAAGAACAAGTTTAATAAGTATTAGCGACTTCCATGGACTTGTCTTACAGAGCAAAGTTTTTCAAAGGAATGCTTATGATTAGAAATTGACCCTCTGAGTTCTTTTTCTACATTTAGCTGATATCTATATTTTATCTTCTAAGCAACCACCGCATTTTGTAATATGTTCCAATTTAAAAATTAGAGAAAGGAAAAATAACATAATAATTATCCTATTAGTTAATTTTTTTTTGCTTAAAAGTAACGTATACAAAATTTAATACTTATGTCATGAATTTATACGGTTTATAATAAAGATTGTTGCTTTACGGTCAAAATGCATTATTATTGCATTCAGAACATTATTAATGTATAAGGGGGGGGGGTGCGATAAAAATTGCGATTGAAAAGGGGGGCGCCAGTATTGAAAGTTTGAGAAGCACTGCCTTAGTCTCTTCTTGGCCTTTCTCCATTTTCTCCTTCAACTCATTTTTAACCTCTTCTTGGCTGTTTTTCAAAGCATTGATGGCTTCCAACAGAGCCTGCAGTTGCTCATCCATTTCTCTTGTTATTGGGATAAAATCCCACGTCTGACACCAAACTGTTACGCAGATTCAGGTTCGAGGATTTTACGCAAAACAATCACAAAGAAGTGAAGTGAAGTGAAGTGAATGTGAAGTTTAGTGGCGCAAGGGCCAAATTTGGCCAAGCTGCGCCAAACACTTGTTAAAATAAAAGCCGTATAATTTTAAAAATATATATGTTTAAAAGTATATATGTACACATATATGCATGCATGCATGCATGCATGCATACATACATAAAATATATTAAAAATATAAAGAAACATACAAATCAAATTAAATGTAAAAATCCAATCTTTAAAAGGAAGGCAAAAAGGTTTCGGTGGGGGGATTCCCCCACCAAGTCAGACAAGGTTAAAACAGATGTATGAAAGAAGGTGACGCGATGACGGTAAAAAACGGGACAATCTATTAAAATGTGATAGACTGAATATGGGACTTTGCACGAGGGACATTCTGGGGCATTTTCACCCAACAGAAGGTGCCTGTGCGTGAAACGAGTGTGACCAATGTGAAGTCGAGTCAAGTGGACATCGTGTCTTCGCACTGGTAGTGCTGCCCAATGAGAAGTGGAAGGATGAATGCCATGCAGTTTGTTGAGGACCTGTTGATCCCAAGTCTCTTGCCATACACGATGGATATAGTTCTGTGCAGAAGTTTTTAAATCCTGGTAACAGACAGGCTGCTGCATGTGATCAGACATTGATCGTGCAGCAGTATCAGCCTGTTCATTACCAAGTATACCCACTTGTCCAGGTACCCAGGAAAAAATTATATCAAAACCCTTCCTTTCCAATTTTCGCAGAAGAAGAAGTATTTCGATCACAGTGGGGTGTCGGCGTTCTGTTAAAAAATGCAAGGATTCTAGAGCACTCATGCTGTCCGTGTACACACAAAAATGACGGTGGTTGGAAATTAATATATGTTGAAGTGCGATAAGAATGGCAGTTAATTCTGCACTAAAGACAGACATGGAATTATGTAAGCTAAAACTTAAAATGGTATTATTAAAAACAACACCACACCCAACATGTCCTGCAGTCTTCGACCCGTCCGTGTAGACGGGTATGTACTTAGAATACTTACTGCGATGAAAAGAAAAGAGTTGCTGATAAATAACATCGGCAGTGCCTGCTTTGTCATAGCCCGAAAAGGGGTTGTGATAGTTAAAAATTTGGATGTCCCAGGGTGGAAATGCAAGGATATTATTTTCCTGGATATTTATGTTATTTAAGTGGGCGTCATTTAGAACAGCCTTTGCTCTTTTCGAAAAAGGTTTGATGTTAAATGAACGGGCCTCATAGAGTCGGTTGAGACCAATGGCAAGAGCAAAGGGTTTTAATGGATGAGAAGGAACAGACATAGCACGAAAAAAATAATTGGCACATAATTGCCTCCGCCTTAGTTCTAAAGGTGGTTGGTGGCATACCACATTCAAGCTGGTAACAGGCGAAGTTCTGAAGGCACCAGAGAGCAGATTCTTAGAGCAGAATGATGTATTGTGTCCAATCGTTTTAAGACAGACGCACGAGCAGAACCGTACACTACACAACCATAGTCCAAACGTGAAAGTATTAGTGCTTGGTACACTCGGAGTAACGAGACTCTATCCGCTCCCCATAAGGTATTTGATAGTACCTTTAAGATGTTGAGGGATCGTTCACCCCTCTTCCGCAAGTAAAGGACATGCGGAAGGAAAGTCAATTTGCAGTCAAATATTACTCCGAGGAAGCGCACCGCACTGACGACAGGTATTTGAATATGTCCTATATGAATAGAAGGATCTGGGTGTAGATTACGTTTCCTGCAAAAATGGACACAGCTGCTCTTGGATGGAGATATCATGTGTCCATTCTGATCGCACCACTGAACTAATCGATTGACAGTTGTTTGCAGCTGTCGCTCAATTAGTCGCATATCTGAACCTTGACAAGAGACCTGCAGATCGTCAACATAAAGCATTCCTCGTACTGAAGGTGGAAGTTGATGAAGTATGTTACTCATATGAATATTAAAAAGGGTAACTCTCAAAACGCTACCCTGAGGAACACCTTGATCTTGAATGAATTTATGAGAAGATGAGTGACCAATGCGTACATTAAAATAACGAACAGCTAAAAAGTTAAAAATAAAAATAGGAAGATTTCCCCTTAGGCCAAAATCATACATATTACGGAGAATCCCATAACGCCAAGTTCGGTCGTATGCCTTTTCTATATCAAAGAAAAGGGAAACCAAGTGGTTTCTCCTAACAAAGGCATCCCTGATTTGCGACTCTAGGAATACGAGGTTATCAAGAGTGGATCGGCCCTTGCGGAATCCACTCTGCAGAGGAGAAATACACTTTTCTTTCTCTAAAACATATACCAATCGAGTATTAACCATACGTTCAAAGGTCTTACAGAAGCAGCTCGTCAGAGCAATGGGACGGTAACTCAGAGGATCTGTTGCCACCTTGCCCGGCTTAAGGATTGGAATCACAATGGCCTCCCTCCAGCTGGAGGGAAAGCAATGCTCCTTCCAAACTCTGTTGAATAAAAAAAGAATGTTGGCCAGAGAGTTTGGATGTAGATGACGGAGCATCGCGTATGTGATTCCATCCGGTCCAGGGTTTGTATTGTGCGCTTGAGTGAGTGCCTTTTGTAACTCAGTAATCGTAAAATCACAGTTATACGGAAAAAAGGAACGAGTGGAAAAATTAATCGGGGTACGCTCTGATTGCCTCTTAATCTCGACAAAACGAGAATTATAAGAGGCTGCACTCGATACACTCTGAAAAGTTTTATCCAGAATATTAGCTATTTCGTCTGGGGAAGAAAAGACAGAGTCTGATGTTTGTAAAATAGGGAAGGAAAATTCCCGATATATCCCGTTTGCTGCCTAGACCTTTTTCCATAATTGTTTACTGGACGTTGACGAGGTGAGTGAGGACACATATCGAATCCATGATTGCCTCTGACTCCGACGCCTTACTCTGCGAGCATTTGCTTTTGCCTTTTTGAACGCCAAGAGATTCTCCGTAGTGGGATATCTGCGAAAGATTCCCCATAACTTCCGCTGGTTCTTATATGCTGTCTGACAATCAGCATTCCACCAAGGTTTGTAATGTTGGAATGAATGACCTGAACTCTTTGGTATTGAGAAATCAGCTGCAGCAATCAAAACATTGGTGACTTCTTGTACAGCAGTATCAACACTGTCTGTCTTGACCATTGCATCAGTTATCATAGTCAACTGCGTGAAAAGGGCCCAGTCTGCACGACTATAAGAATACGTAGGTGGGAAGGTTTTTCCACCCGGATCAGAATCGTGAGAAAGGATAACAGGGAAGTGGTCACTATTATAGAGGTCCTTCTCAACTGACAAATTTAAATGAGGTAAGAGTGATGGTGAGCAGATGGCCAAATCTAATGTGTGAAAGGATCGTGTTGGTTCGTGAAAGTACGTTGGTTCCTCATGATTAAGAAGACAGAGACAGTGATCAGAAAAGCACCTGTTCAATCTGTCTGCCACGAGGGTTCGTCTTCGTACTACCCCACAGAGTGCTATGTCCATTGAAGTCACCAAGTATGATAAAGGGTGTTGGCAACTGATCAACCAGGTTGTTCAAGTCATGTTGGTGGATAACAGTATTTGGTGGCAAGTAAAGACAGCAGACTGTGATTAGGCTCGTGGAGTGGATTCTCACGGCTACAGCCTGTAACGAGGTACGGAGTGGCAGAGCACTAGATGGAACATCGAGGGATGTAAAAATACATACGCCTCCGGACACAGAGGTCCCTCCGTGTCTTTCCGCACACAACCATACCGACGTATCTTTGTAGTGTGACAAGACTTCAGGAAAGTCTCTTGAAGTGCTACGCATACTGGATGGTACTGACGTATAATGTCTTTTACGTCATCTGTATGCGATCTATAGCCACGACAGTTCCAAGAAACCAGGGAAGTTATTTTTTGGGCGAACTTGGCGAAAGGGGACCTTTTAAGGGATTTTCTGCCACTTGTTTAAAATCAGCCTCTAAAAGGCTCTCATCTTCTTCGGATGCCAGACCTGTGACGTAATCCGTGTCAGAAGGATTAGCGTCCGTGTCCATGGCATCCGAGGTTTTAAAAGTTTTCCGTCTGCGAGATTTTTTGGAGACGGGAGATATTTCATTGGGGGAATCTTGTTCCCTCGCAATCTTTATGGATGAGTTTTTTTCAGGATTTTTCTTTAAATTGGATGTAGGTTTTATGCGCATTAAGTCTATTTTTATGTTATCTTTTCGGGGACGATGTAATTGAGATGGTTGCTCTTTAATTTTCCCTTTTGTCTTAGACATGGGAGTTGGTGGCTGGGGATTCGATATAGTAGATTTCTTTGAAGAAATGGAAGGTAACAGTTGCGTTTGGGCAGAGGATGATGTGGCAATAGCAGTAGGAATATTTGTTCTTTGTTTGGATGATAGTGGTGCAAGTAATTTTAAAGGTGGACAGTTTATTTTAGTTATATTTTCATCTGTTTGGGTAGAATTATTTAAAGTAGAGGATTTGGTTGCTTGAGCGTAGGTTTGAGGTAACTGTGGGACTATTAATTTACGTGCTTCTGGGTAAGAAATATTTTGAGTTGTTTTTATTTCCTGTATTTGTTTCTCTATTTTCCATTTAGGGCATAATTTGGAGTCTGATGGATGAGGTTGTAAGCAATTAATACATTTAGGCTCTAGACTGCAATCTGTGGAAGCATGTCCAACAGATGCACATCTAGAGCAAGTAAGTTGACCGCGGCAGGAAGTTTGTGAGTGTCCGAACCTCTGGCACTTAAAACAGCGCAGAGGATTCGGTATATATGGACGTACTTTGCAATTTAAGTATCCAGCTTTAATGTTTGATGGTAATTTAGGGCTATTGAAGGTTAGAATTAAATTTTTAGTGGGAAAAAGGGATGAGTCTTTTTTTACTGAAATTCTTCTGACCTGGGTAACACCCTGGTCAGAAAGTCCTTCCAAGATTTCTGCTTCAGAGGAAGACAAAAGATCTGGTTCGGAGATGACACCTCGACATGAATTCAATGATTTGTGAGGAGTTACGGTTAACGGAAAATCTAAAAAGGTTTTAGCCAACAAAAAAAGATTTACTTTGTAATGCAGATGTAGTCTCGATTAGTAAGTCACCAGATCGTAGTTTTTTAATAGATTTCGGTTCTCCACCTATTCCTATTATAGCTTTGTGGATAACAAAAGGAGATTTTCGTGCCATTTCACAGTTTGGTAATGATAAAATTAAAAAGCTTGAACATTTAGCAACGTTGTCAATAAGAAGGTTGGGTAATCCCGGGCATGAATTCAAAGAATCCATGGGCCGAGCATCATGAGTTGGATAGGGTGGGATGGGGGTTTTAATAGATGCGTTTTGAGTTTTTTCCTTATTTGGATTTATTTTGATTTTTTTTTTTTTTTTTGAAAGGAGGAGGAGAATCCCTTATGATTTTCAGAGGACTAGTTTGGCAGGGCTAGCCCTAGATTCAGCAACCAGTAGTGGCCTCGGGAGAGCCCCCCGCTCTGCAATGCAGGACCCCATCCAGGCACCACCTGGAACTACAAGACAGGCGGGATTATACACCAGCTGATAGAGCAGCCAGGACATGCTGGTTAGGCTGCCCCGGGCTCCTGTACTATCTGGCAGCCTGAGACGCAGAACTCAGCTTTTCTCCTGTACCCTCTACATGGCCGCTTCCTCCAAGACCCCACCTCACCAGTCCAAAGGTCTTCAAAAGTTCAAAACCCCACTCCCAGTGCCAGGTTTCCCAGGGAGCAGTCCGTTGTGTCATCATAGTGAAAACCCATCAGACACAACTTCATTCCACTCAGTCCTGGTCTGCCACAGGACTTCGTGGCAGAAAAAGAAAAGATAATAAGTAAAGAAAAGCATTGTCAATTGAACACAAATAAAATTACAAAATCAATAATCGAACATAAAAGTAGCAACAAAATCAAAATATTGAAAGAAATGTAAGAAAATCAAATGAAAAGAACGTAATATAAAATATAAACCATTATACGGTAGTAAAAAACATTAAATTTTTTACCAGAAAAAAATAAAGTTGGAACAAATTTCATTGTCCAATGTGGGTCTGTGGTCTGGACGTGAAAAGAAATAAAGGGAAATTGGAATGGCAAGAAAAAGGGCCGAAAATAGAGAAGGATCACTAGGGTTCCCCGGGTTCGTGAAGCCCGTGTTTACCAAAGACAGTAAACCCCTAGGGAGAAGGAAAAGATCACTAGGGCACCTCGGGAGCGTGAAACCCGTACTCACCTAAAGAAGGTGAGCCCCCTGAGGGGAACAATCACAAAGGAAATAAACAGTTATTTTAAAATCGATGCGAATTTATTATCAAAAATCCAATCCTTTAAACACAGGATTCAGCAGCAATATTCACAGAGTAAATCCCCGAACGCCTTCACACCTTCAACAGTGATCACACACAATCATCAGTGTTTAAAAATACTCGTAAGCAAAAGATTATTCACAAGCATAGCCGAGCTAATCGCTAGTCAAAACGATGCTCACTATTCACTGGTTTAATCGAGACTGACTGCCGTTCTGGTGAGCATCGCTATTCACAGGCGCGGCAGAAACTTCCAGAAATATAACCGCTCGTGTCATAGAGCGTGACGTTAGTGGGCTTGTCTAAAATTTTTTAGAAGAATCCAGAGAGTTCCGAACTCGCCAACATGGTCAACAATTACGCCAAAATAGTCACCAAATTGGCTGCCAACTTGGACACCAAAAATGATGCCAACTTGGCTCTACCGCCAAGATTTCGCCAAGTTCTCATTGAATCGCCATTATAACTTAAGGAGCGGCATTTCTTGTGAATAGTACAATTTTAACTTAAAATAAATATAACATAGAGCAATATATAAATGCATTAAACAGCCAAATAAAAACTGTTTACACTATTTACACAAAATTCGTAACAATATTTTCATAAATTTAGTATACTTTTCCTACTTGAACTTTGTCGGCAATTGCAGCATTCTTTAAAGCCTTCTACAATAATTCCCGGTAAAAATATTTTTGTGCTCAGCGACAGGCGTTCTCAAATCACCTCTAAACCATAATCTATCACAAATCGAACACCCGTGACCGAAAGGATTATCAACGAATCGCTTTTGAAAATCTTTGTGAGCATCTTTATGGGAATCATAGTCTTCGTAATGTAAGATAAAATTTATTATCGATTCATATGCATCAGTTCCAACGTGCACTAGACTTGTTGAGGGCACATAGTGGTTCACAAAGTCCTTATTAATCTGTGCTGTCATTAGAAGAATCTCACTAGCATTCCCATCTCTTAAACTCGGCATTAAGAGAGTATTTTGATTTTTTTTCCGTGCTCGATATCCTCTCCTGTACTCTGATGGAGATTTGACAGTAGCACTTGATGAATTTGCACTATTTTTCTGTTTGTTTTCTTTTTGTCACTTTTTCGACTGAACTTGCTGCTAATTTCTCTTTTTATTTTTTCTTTCACGAAACTGTTTTCCTCTTCGTGCATTTGATTTAGGCATTCTGAAGAGAATTATAATAATTCAACGCAAATAAAAATTAAAAAAACAAATTAGCAACCATTGAGAGTTGCTAGATTACTTAGATTGTTGGCTACATGGCGATGTAGCTAATAATCTAAGAAAGTATTTCAAAAAGGCACGCTTTTGCTACGAGAGCTATTTTGTCTTCACCGTAATGCACAAACTGCAACTTATACAACCATTGATAGATATTCCCGGGTTTGGGGGAAAATGATCCGCAATCGGAAGGTGGGCAGTCATCCAACTTTTTCACGGGTGTGACACAAGTCACGAGCTGTCATCGCTCTCCACACCATGGCGACGATTTCGTGGGGGGGGAGTACTTCCGTTCGCTTTTTCACCCTAATGCAAAACTGGGCAAATTTCTCATTTACTTTCGAGGGGAAAGAAGTTTCACTTATAAAATTTAATAGGGAGAAATATCTTGTGAGTAAAGAATCGAATAGAAATATCTGTTTAAACATCTTCTAATGAATAATTCTGATTAAATTTCAAACGTAAGATTTTAATCCCCTTCCGTCCACCTGCCTGGTGACTCAATGCTCCCTTTTCGTTTGTAAGCAAAAAAGCAAAATGCACACACAGTTTAATAATGACGTTTAGGAGGATTTATAAAGTGGTCTTCAAACTTCGTCCATTCATAGAATCCTTAGAAATATAGTGTTTTAGGGATGCCTCACCTCTCTCCCTTAAAAAAATATATCTGTTGTTACTTATGCCACCTGAATGACAAGGGGCTAAATGTACGCCTGTTGTTAGCCGTAGCTTTGAGCACCACTCAGGTGACAGTAAGAGTTGGCTCGATTCCACCTCCATTTTGAGGAAGTACGCCCAGAGGTTGGTCAGAGGCCTCCCACCTGTCTTCCCGTTCCACCTACCATACCAGGACATGCGACCGGATAGCTATTTAGAGTACTCTCATGCCGCAAAGGTTCCATCCTTCCTTCTCTATGCTTTCTCCGAGGTTCGAACTCAGATCCTACGGCACAGCAGTTAACGTCGCTAACCACTTTACCGTATAGGCGGCTTAAAAATATATCTTAAAATAATATTTGAAGTAAATCAATATATTACTGATGAAGATAAGTGCTGTACTTACTAAAATTTTTTACACAAAATTAATGTAATTTACTGATTAATAGCAATAATTCACACTCCAGGTGTGTGTGTGTGTGTGAGCGCGCGTCAAAATTCAGGAGTGGGTTTTGCTTAAGTTTAGATTTCAGTGACGAATCTATTAATAAGTGTCTCCCTTACCTTCAATGTAAAGCCTTCTGATTTATCACATTACTCAGGTAGGTCTTAAAGCATGGATCCAGGGCCTCGTCTCGTTCTCGACCCAGCCTTAATAAGATCCTAATTCGAATAATTTCAACGGTCAGATGTTATTCCCGGTTGTATTCTCCGAAAAACTGGGGGAATTTCGGACGATATGTCAACTGGCTACATTTGATGATCCTCGTCTATATATAGGTCTAGACCTATTATCATTACTCATTCAGTCAAAAGGCGGTAGTCGGGGTCGAGCTATTTTATGAAACTGTAAGTCACGCACATTTATTTGTTTCGCGTTATTGTTTGTACGAGTGTTTGGCAATGTATGCTATGTACTGTCTACTTTTAAGAGTCATAGGAGGGCCTCCATTTATGTGTCAGCCCAGGGCCTACTTTTGCGTAGGGGCCTCAAGAAATCTTAAGACGTCTCAGATTGTACTCAAACGGATTTTTTATATCCATTCATGCATAGTTTTCTCTTTTTTTAAATATTATCTTAAGAGATTATTTTACTTGAGAAAAGGTAAATGATATATATACACATTACATAATTTTAACACTGTTATCTTAACTCATTATCATTTAGATTCATTCATTAGAAAACTGTTTAATTTTTTTAGTCCATTATGTAGGAGTAGGCAGATAGCAGCCTGCCAAGACACTGTCGTCGTGACTGCTAAAAATTTGTCTGATGTTTCCGTTTCCTCTTTCACTGGATAAAGAGCGTCGGCGTCACTATGCTTCTTACCGGTTTATATTTTACGTCAAAATCATGCTCTTGAAGTCGGAGGGCCCATCTGGCAAGCCTTCCTGAAGGATCCTTTAAATTCATGAGCCAGCACAAGGAATGATGGTCAGTTACAACAGTAAAGTGTTTTCCGAATATGTACGGCCGGAATTTGTTGGTAGCCCATACGATGGCAAGACATTCCCTTTCTGTGGTGGAATAATCTTTTCGGCTTTTGTCAGAGTTCTAGAAGCGTATGCTATAACTTTCTCGACATTATTCTGAATTTGTACTAGGACAGCATACCGTACCCACTTGCATCAGTATGGATTTCTGTAGAAGCTCTTTCGTCGTACATCCCCAATTTAAAGACTGTTAAATGCTTCCACCTCTTCAGGAAACGCCACTTTTCAGCAACGACTGCAAAGGTTCGGCGAGATAACAGAAACCTTTAATAAATCTTCTAAAAGTATGAACAAAGGCCAAGAAAACTTCGTAATGTATATTCTTTGGAGTGGGAAAATTTCTTACGGCTTTTATTTTGTCGGGATCGGGACGAACGCCATTACTAGATACAAGATGGCCCAGAATCTTTACTTCTTGGACAGCAAAAAGACACTTCTTTGAATTTAATTTAAGACCAGCTTCCTGAAGACATTTTTTAGAACAAGTCTTAATCGTATAAGATGGTCTTCAAAAGTTTCTGAGAACACTATTATGTCATCTAGGTAACAAAGACACATAGTCCATTTAAAATGGCGTAGCAAATTGTCCATCATTCTCTCGAAGGTCGCAGGTGCATTACAGAGACCAAACGGCATGACTTTAAAGCTTGGCAGCTAGCTAGTTCTGAGTGGGTCCTGTATCCAGTGGCGTAGCGTAGGGGGAGAGTGCAGAGGGGTCCATGGTCCCGGGTAGCACACGAAAAGGGGTGGCAGCAAGCACCGCGATATTTAAATTCAAAAAATATTTCAAACTCCAAATTGTGCACGCGCGATGAAACTGACGGAAAAGAGTGAAAGCTTTAATACAAGCACAGATGCAGAAAGTGTATTAGTCGCTATGCAATCGCATTCGTTTTTATGTTACTTAGGCTTCTAGCAACCGGTCCTGTGTGAAGTCAATGATGCTCAAAATTATTTGCAGAGGGACTAAATATCCATCACTGTGCTAAAAAAATACGTGCTTTAAAGACCGTATTAGTAGCAAAACGGGAGGAATTCGTGGATGATGCGTTAATATATGCTAAAAGTTTATGTGAAGAGCTTGAAATTTCTTTTGAAACCCCAAAACGAATCAGGAGGAAACATATGAAGAGTGTTTTTTTTCCAGGTATAGAAGTTTTAGTTGGCATTACTTTCCAAGATGGCGACCGATTTAACAGCTGTCAAGTGATTTATTCTCAGTTTGGTTTGGCAATTCATCAAAACGATTATCAAGCAAGGCGTAGATTCGTCGAATGGGCCCAAAACAAAATTGGCGTTGTTCCAATTTCATAAGCGATTGATTCATACGCGATACAGGATTTTCATAAGCGAATTTTGTTTAGCGATAAAGCGCACTTCTGGTTGAATGGCTACGTCAACAAACAAAACTGCCGCATTTGGAGTGAAGCTAATCCACAAGTGTATGTCGAAACACCGTTACATCCAGAAAAACTGACTGTTTGATGCGCTTTATGGGCTGGTGGAATCCTTCTTCAAAAACGATAAAGGCCACAACGTTACAGTTAATGGTGATCGGTATAGAGCCATTATTACTAACTTTTTGATTCCTGAATTTAACAATCATGATGTCCAGGAGCTGTGGTTCCAACAAGACGGCGCAACATGTCACACAGCTCGTGCCACAATTGATTTATTGAAAGGCATGTTTGGTGACCGCCTAATTTCACGTTTTGGACATGTGAATTGGCCTCCAAGATCTTGTGATTTAACACCTTTAGACTATTTTCTGTGGGGCTATGTAAAGTCATTGGTCTATGCGGATAAGCCACAAACGCTTGACCATTTGGAAGACAACATTCCTCGTGTTATTGCCGATATACGGCCACAAATGTTGGAAAAAGTCATCGAAAATTGGACAGCCAGATTGGACTACATCCGAGCCAGCCATGGCAGTTATATGCCAGAAATCATATTTAAAATGTAATGCCACAAGATTATCTTTCAAATAAAAAAAATCATGTCAATCGAATAATACATTGTTGTTTTATTGCAATTTAAAGTTCTATACCTCTAAAAAAAACACCCTTTATATGCAGACTATAGTAAGAAATTTAAATTTTTGATGGATTTGCAACATCAAAGTAAGGAGAACATCGACCTGGAGTGTACGCGCTGTTATTGATTTTTATTCAGATGACGTAGACCAACATTTAATAAAAGATGATATTCGATGCAAAACTTATCTAAAAGAAATTGAGCTAGAGTCCTATACTTGTAGAGGTATATTGAATTTAAGTTTTGAAAAGAAACTTGTGTGTTGGCATTTTTTCAAACTTTTATACCATTTTAAAGATTTTTCTAACGCTCCCTAATGAAGCAAAAGCGCCGTTGTGAAGCAAAGCGTGCTTTCTCTAAAATGTTCTATATAGAAAACAAATATAGGACATCAATGACAAATACTAGGCTTAATTATTTATCACTTCTTTCTATTATTACTGATCTCACCAAAGACTTAAAATGTGATGAGCAAATAAAAGAATTTGCTGCACAAAAATGTAGAAAAGTTTTTTTTTTGTAAATTATGTTATTGTTTATAATGTATTTAAATTGTTTGAAATAAAATTTTTTTAAAAAACCCTTAAATTTCATATATTTTAAATGTGCCTGCACAAAATGTTATTTTAGGAAAATGGAAAAAATTTAATTATTTAGGGGCCCCCAGATATCGTTAGCCCAGGGCCTCCAAAGGTCACCGTCCAGTCCTGGTTCCTTGCCACCTTCTGAAGGTCATCATTATCTACTTACGATAATCGACCGCACCTGAAGCAATCCCTATTCCATACATGCAAGCGAAAATCATTTGCCGCGCAATTTTCGACACGTGGTTTTCTCGTTTAGGTTGCCCATCTGTAATCACCTCTGATCAAGGAACCCAGATGCGTTCCTCGATGTACGCCGAATTTACTCGCATGCTGGGAACTGAAAAGATCAAAACTACAACATATTATCCAAAATCAAATGGAATTGGGGAACGTTTCCATTGGCATTTAAAATCGGCCATTAAAGCCCGTGAAAATGACACATGGTCTGAAATAGTCCCCATCGTTCTTCTCGGCAAACAAACAGCAGTTGAAGAAGATCTGCAATCTTATTGTGCTGAAATTGTTTACGACACAAACCTACGTCTTCCGAGTGACATGATTAATGTGCCAAACATTTCATTTTGTGTAAATAACTTTATCTCTACTTTTCATTACAGAATGCAACAACTAAATCCTGTGGCAACATCTGCTCACTGCACTGATATCGATTCTACATTCCTCCTTCACTATAATCATCATCCCATATCTTTTTAGGAACCGATTGCGTGCAACCCCCTTTACGTCAACCGTATATTTGAGCACATAAAGTTCCGTCCGGAACAGACAAAACCATCACCATTGACGTTAATGGTCGAAAAACTACAGTTTCTCTTTAGATCGCGTCAAAAACCGACACATCTCTAAGAAACTGTGTGTGAATCTCTACCTACAGTGAACAAAAGCATAAAAGATGATAAATTGTCTACTTATGACAAACCAATCTGTACAACAAAATCAGGAAGACATGTACATTTTTTCCAAAAAAAACCAGCCATTTATTTCAGTTAATATTTTTTCTCTCCTTCAAGAAGAACCTTCAGATGGATTTTTTTTGTATTATATTGGTATATATTTCATTTATATCTTTTATTTTTGTGTATATATCTCATATTCAAAATTTTTAATGCATTTTTTCCAGTGCAGATTCTCAAAATAATAATAATAATAATGCAGTGTTTCTCTCAAACTGTGGGGCCCTCCCGTATGGGGGCATGATAAGCCTACAAGGGGGTGTGAGCATATCGAAAATAAAAGGGTTAAAAAATTAATTTGCTGGAATGAAGTAAGCAAAATACTTTCTGACATATACAAAAATACACATTTACATTGATGTAATTTATTTATATCAGCTTGCGATAAAGTTTTCACTTTCATATGTTCATTAACTATCTGATCCTATAACTAAATTAAAAAACATTTTGTTTGATTTGCTGTAATCAAACGATGAGAGATTTTTTATTACGTTTTCTTTTTAAACCTAAAATACTACTCTTTCAGGGGGGAAAACAAAACTCAGACCCAGAGAAAAATTATAGGAAGATAAAAAATTCATCCCTGCAATTATTATTGAACTGATGTTAGTTGTAGAAAGAAAAGGAAGACTTATTCAGAAAGCAAATTTGCGTCAGTCATCATCGTTTCACCTTAGAACTTATTGGTATGATTAGTTCTGTCCCTTCTATTATGTGTTTGTTTTTCATTTCGGGAAGTTAAAAATAACTTTTTTATTACTTTTGCTCTTTTTTCTATGTGAAAGAGTTATCTGATGTTTGGAAAAGCACAAAGAGCACTTTGAAGGATTATTTGGCTAAGATTTATTTTTATGGGTATTCTGAAACATATAAAGCATGATGTAATACGCATTTTACTCAATTCTTTCCTTAGAACTAACATCCAAATTTTTATATTGAATACACTTAAAACCCGGGAGGTGTCGCGCGGGGCTCAATGTCAAAGGACAGCAAAACTACAATGATTTGAACAAAATATGATGGTTTTGCTTGCAAGTATCATTCCTGTAATGTTAGTGAAAAGTGTCTGTGATTTGTGTTCCTTATAAAGGTTATCTACCTTTGAAACATTTTCGCTCTGTTTTAACGGATTTTTTCTCAAATTATCGAAGAAAAAATGAAAAGTCGTTGAAAGTAGGTAAGTATATTTTCTCTTAGCTACATTTTTCACTGGAATTGCGATTTTTATCGAGTACAATAAAAATAATTGTAAAAAAAACACATTGGGGTTGAGACTCACAGTCACTTCGCACGCTTACAAACGTTAGTATCGAGTGCGCGCCTGCTCTCCCAGGTTAAAACATTTTGACGTCTTCTCGCTTTAAATATTAATGCCAAATGTGATGGATGTGATAGAGAGCAACATACACTAGACTCTTTTTGGGATGACATTTATACTCTCAGAAATTACTTAAAAGTAATTTACCTAAAATAAATATCGCTTAAAAGTAACAAATACAAAATTTAATACTTATCTTATTAATTTGTACGGTTTATAATTAAGATCATATTGTAACTTTAGCACCCCTCCAAAGCGTATTATTATTGTATAAGGGGGGCGCGATAAAAATTATGATTGAAAGTTGGGTCTCCAATAGTGAAAGTTTGAGAAGCCCTGTAATAATGTTTATAAAATTTTAATCTAATGTTGTTCCCTTGGGTTGTCACCCTCAGTCACTGGGGGGATACTCTGTGGTAAACCCGACCATGGGTCCCGAATTGAATATGGCAAGCACTTAGAATATTTGGAGAATCTGCCCTGGCAGACAGAGAACTCTAGATGTAAGCACACTAAGACGGCGTGTGATGAATACCACAATAAAATAATAGAGAATGAGAAATGCTTCTTTCACTACATGTTCACTGTGGGAAAAATCTTTTTATAAAGTTCACAAGCATGAAGTTTTTCCTTGGTATGAATACAAATATGTTTTTTTTAATTGTTCACTACATGTGAAAGCGGAAGTGTAGCTACCACCATATCAGCCGTATCAATTATACGGGGTCCCCAAACTCCAGGGGCTCAACATGTGTAAGAAAAATATCCTAAGCTATTAAGGAGCTTCAAAAAAAGGGCTCGCAAGAAATTTTGATACAGGGCCCACTCAGGACTAGTTACGCCAATGTGTGAAAGCCTTACTACAAATTTCACAGAAGTAAGGTTTCTCCTAAGTATGAATACGCAAATGTTTTATTTAATGGACTCGATTCATCTGACGTCACAATCACATGACACAAGCTGTAAAAAAAAGCCATGTGCTTGATTCGACTGAGTATTTAGTCGCCATTTTCGGAGAGATTTGCACATCTTCTATCGTATAGCAAAATGAAATAATGCAAAAGGAAAGTCTGACTGTAGGTCAAAAACCTTTTTTAGGTTTCCGCTAAAGAATCCATATTTATTAAAAAAAAGTGGTTGCAAAACTTGGGCAGAAAAAATTTCAAACCAACTAAGCATTCCTCAGTATGTTCGGATCATTTTGAAGAAGCACACTTTATGTATCAGCCTTTCACCAACAGAAGGATATTGAAACCGAATTCAGTGCCCACAAAATTCTATTTTTCCGAGCCACCATCTAACCAAATTTTGCAGAGAAGGAATAAATCTTCAGTGTCACAGAAATATATAGATGTTCGAAAAAACATTTCGACTGAAATGCGCGAGTACTTTTTAATTATTTCATTTTCAATACTTTTTGTTTTTATCAAATACGCCGACGATATTTTAAGTTTTAAAAATAGTGATACATTTTCTGAGCATTTCGAATTCGAAGAATTTTAATTTTGCAAACGTAAAGAAACACACAGATTTGGGTACCACTTCTGTGATCTATTCTGGATGCTCTGTAAGTGGTGAGTAAGTATACAGTTGATGACCATCGCTTCTTTTTTTCTCTTTTTTTGTCATTTCAAGATTATTTTCAATAATAACTATGGACAAGTTCTACTTTGTAAACAACATCATTGACCTGGAACCCAACAATACTTCCAGTGTAATGTTCAGTATCTTTGCAAAAGTACCTTGTAAACTTTTTTGTTTCATTTAGAGCAAGGTTGACACAATTGCTTGCTTATCGCTGTTTTTGGCCACTAATGGAATGTTTAAAATCAGAACATCTATTATCATAACTGTATTGGTTTCTTTGATTTTTTTTTGTTTCTCTATTGTTTATCAAATGAAAAGTAATGACAAGTATTTTGGAAATTTTTTTAAATAATTGTGTTTGTTAAATTTTATATTATTTAGAATATAATTAGATACACTGCATGTACTTATTTTGACATATAAAACTTCATTATAGATATTGTATTACATGTTTTTCCTATTTAACTAAAGAAAAACAGTTATAAATATGTGAAAAGTACTTATTTTCATATTTTGTTAATTTTGGGCTGGTTTAAGATTAATCGGTGTGTTTAATTTCTGAATTGCATGCACATATTTCACCTTAATAACTTTTTTATAGTGAAATGTATTGATAAATACATAGAAAATGCATTTAAGTATCTTCTTTATTCTTACTTTACTGTTGAATTAGTTAGTGTATTTAATTGCTGAGAGAGAGAGAGAATTGTCTCATCCACATCAAATCCAAATTCTTTCTAGTACTTAAAAAACTGTTTGAAAAATTTTCATTTCAATTTTGTTTAATTTTATGCGAATAAAGATTAATTATGCTAATTAAGATCAGCAATAATTTTTAATAGTTACTTAATCAGTATTCTAAATCTATAATATGTATTGTATTTTATAAATTATATCATGTTTAAGAAAATAACAATATATGTATATTAATATCTTAATTTATATGATTTGTAGATAATATCGAGTGATTATAAGGAATTGGAAACAATATCAAAGGCTAGATATGATGAAAAATCAACATGCAATGGGAACAAACTTTCAGATCCATTTGTTCAGAGAGACAACAAAACATGTATATAATGAAAAGCTATTGTTTCCAATCACTTTTGGAGACATTTATATGCACTTTGTGGAAAAAGAATGTACTTATACCAGGGAGGTAAAATAGACTAAAAAAATTAAATTCATTCCTGTATATTGTAATTTAAATAAGTATATAATTTTGTGCAGTCAAAAATCCCTCACGAGGGGCTGCTAAGAGAGGAAATCACTGCAAAGTAGCAAGTTTAGATAGTGATTATGAGAAGAAGCACAGACTTGATAGTGTCGATGAACCAGCTCTCTTGTACTTTTAAGGAATATTAGTATACATGTAATTAAATTCATTAGTTTTGTAATGCTGGCCCTAGACTTTGAATTCTGTCAATGAAAGATTTTTTATAAAAGATTGAGATTAAATTTTACAAACTGCTTAATGAAAGTTTTTATGTACATATAAATAGATTTCTAGATATAAAATGAAATAAAAACATTTTTAAATAAATTTTTTTGGTCTTCTTCATAAATAAGACAAAGATAAATACACTATTATTACAATAAATTAAGATTATATAATATTAATTTGCAACCATTTTGAACAATATAAGGACATTATTTGCATATATTGGAGTAATATATTTTTGATTTGTAAGTATTTGAAGTATAAAGTGATTATTTGTCAAGTTTGAATATCCACTTAACAGCGGACCTTCCCTTTTTGTGGTGAGTAGTCTTCTGCAATCTTGACCATTGGAAATTTAAAAAATTGCTTACTTGCCATTATTTTGAACTAATCAGTGTTTATTTACTATTTAAACTACATATTTTTCTAATTGTAATTGTTTGAATTACATACTGTTTACTTGTAATTACAGACTGCTTATTTTCATTGACTAACACAAAGGTAGGATTTAGGAGTTCAAATCTCTCCCATAGAACCAAAAAATTTTTAATTAGCACAAATATCACGCCTAGATGCTTTTTTCAACATTTTTTTAGAGAAATATAACTTCTCCCACGAAAGTAGTATGTGCACGCCACTGTTTATTTTCATTTGTTTGAATCATAAAATTCTTTGAATTGCACAAAGTTAATATGTAGTTGCTTCAAGAAGTGCTTATTGTAACAATTTAAATTACATAGTGTTGATCTGTATAAAGTTTTTATTTGTAATTATTTGAATAGCACATTAATTCTTACTTTGTAACTAAGATGTAGTTTGCATTATGACAGAGCCCGCGCTAGGGGTGGGCAAGCCGGGCCCCTGCCCGGGGTGGAAAACTTGAGGCGGCAAATTGGCTGTAAAATTAACTAGTGAATGAAGAAAATAAATTACCCAGGGGTTCCACAAGTCAAAATAAAAATTCGAAAGGGAAAAAAATTTTTAATGTATATGCAAAATATTTACGTTTTCTATGGAGTCCTAGAGTTTTTTTAACGAATATTCATTAGTATTTAAAGCAGTGTTTACCAACGTTGGTCCCATGGGAGAAGGGGCTATAAAGAAGAATTTCGGCATCCAGTTCCTTCTCTTTCAACTAATTTTCTACAAGTGTTACTGCTATGTATGCGTGAATTCGGGTACTATTGAAAGAGAGATTTTTTTGCAGGGATTTGTCCAACAAAAGTGATGAAAAGCACGGTCAAGTTTCATCAATGAAAAGAAAGGGGCAGGATGACCCTGAGAAAAAGAACCTTTTTCGAAGAAAACTGAGGGAATCTTATGTCAGTTTGACTTCTGAACTAATTCTCTTAACTTCCTGTGCTTATGTAGACAAGCAAAGTTGGACAACAAAAAAGGTAACAATATCTACCTTTTCGAATTCTTTTTTAGATTTTTAATGCCCAGGGATTTTAATCATTGCGTAAGATAAAGTGAAAAGAAACATTATTTTGCTGCATTTGTACTTTTTCTATTTTATTTATTTATTTTTGTTCGTTTTACATACATAAATATAAATGTCATCAGTTTCGTAGAATGTTTTCATGTTGATTAACATTTTTAAGTATGTGTGTTTTCGTAGCCTGAATGTACCGTAATGGTCTTAAAAGATTTTCGATTGACATTGTTATTCAAATGAAAAAATATTATTTGCCTCGCGTATAAAAACAACTTCTTTAGTCGCTTATAAAAGACGATAGCAGGTGATTTAAAATGCAACACATTAATGAGTTTTGAGTACATTCATTAATTATTTACCTTACATGACGGATCCTAACAGCAATAGCTCGAAATTGAAATACATGGTAGTTATATTTATTATGATGATTTTGTTTTGTAATCGTAATAGATTGTGATAATTTTGTTTAGTAATAAATGAACTAGTCTATAATTGCTAAATATTTAATTTATATTGCTTGAAACTGTTAAAATAATTTTTAAAGAAAAAAATAAGTTAAATTTATTTATATAGACACTTTATTTCTCTTTATTGAATGTAATATGTGAAATAAACATATAATTTTTCTAATCTATTCTAAGACTGTTAAAATAGCCATTATTTTGTAAGATTAAATTTTAAAAACTTGAGGAATATTTTTTTATGCATGTTATTGCCATTTTAAGAGGAATTTGAACGGTACCTTTTTAATTAAGATCTTTTACACCAGTGATTCCCAAAGTGGTCTATATAGACCCCAGGGGTCTATGACTACCTGCAAGTGGTCCACGTCAGCAAAAAAATAATTTGGGCATCAATGAGATTAAGTGATTATGTGATATTGGCTCTCGTTAAACTAGATAGTGACTTTAATTTTAAAAGAAAATTTAATCAAGAGGAAACCAAATTTTAATTATTTAGCAGATTTATTTACTAAATTTAATGAGGTTAATTTACCCGTTCAAGGTGACAGCATAATTTTTCTTAAAAAAAATTAGCCATTTCCGCGTTTTTTTCCAACGTTAAGCTAAAGAAGTATAATACTGGAAGTCCGGAATTTTCTCAAATTAACCCAGGCAATCTGTCAGCACGTTTTAACCTATGTTCACTATTTAACTGCCTTTTATTTAGATTTTGAAACCAGGTTTGGGAATGCTTTGACTATGGTAATACCACAGTAAGCAATGAATTTATATGGTCATATTGAAAAAAAAAATCTCACATGACAACAGGAACTGATCGTGATATGCACCAATAAAGATTTTAAAGTTTAGAAATGGATGCCAGCAATTTTGGCTTTAAAAATCAAACCTGTTACTGGTCCCGAATTATGGAATATCGTTAGAAAGTTTTTAATTATTTTTCCTAGTAAGAAGGAGATTCAGCGCAGTTGCCAATCTCGAAAACAAAAAAGGAAACTGGACACTACTGACAGAGGAGATTTAAGGTTGACAAGATTGATATTAAATGTTGAAAATTTGTTATTGTAGAGTCCAGATTCATCCCTCCCATTAAAATCAATTGAGTGTTGTTTGATTATTTTAATTAACAGTTATTTTATATATTAATTAACTTTTAATTTAATTAATTAACATATGCTTTTTAAACTTTTAACTCTATACTTCGATGGCAAGGCGTATATGAGACAAAAAAAGTTTTAACGTCTGTTTTACACTGACAATTTGAAGGAATATTTAATGCAGTCTAATAATTAATTATGCGTATAATTAATTATGTATATTATATGTATAATTAATTATGTATATTATGTGTATAATTAATTATAAAAATAAATAACAAATGTATATCTTTAAAATATTGTAAAACATTCTGTATGCTACTAATAAAGTTCATCAAAATGCATATTTTGAAAAATTTAAAAATTGAGTTAATAAATTATCTGCAGTTTAATATGAAAAAATTTTAAGAAAATATTTAAGACTAAGATTTTAAACCAAAAAAAAAAAATACAAATATTTAAATCAATGAAAAAACATCCTTTAGATAAATGAATTGTAATATTTCAGGTGTGAATTTTAAATTTCGAATGACGATTATTAAATAGATAATGAGTTTGAATATATAGTGATATTAAAATAACATATGTATAGAATTAGCAGCCCTAATAAGCAAACAACAATGACTTTAAGCCTGGATAACTTCCAAAGCATTTTTAAAATTAAGTTTCAATCTTATTAAAATATGTTTTATTTGTGATTAATACATAAAGGCTTTAATTCTGAATCGTTTAATTGCAACGAATACAAATATAAAATATTTGGAATTCCTATTTCAATATCTTATCAAAAAAGTTTCAGAACATAACCACTCATCCAAGACTTAAACGAGACGCTCTGGGACTTGGTACCCTAAAAATCACAAACCTATCGTTTTTTTTTTTTTTTATTTAATCTTATTCTTTGCATTATTATCTTTCGATTGATATATCACTTGTGCATGTCGGAAAGTTAGAAGTTGAATAAAACTTCATTTGAAAACAAATTAGGCAATTCAGCCACACACCCTTTTAGAAAAAAAAAGCTAAAAAATGCGTTATGATAAAAAAAAATCTATTTTATAAATAGAAATAATAACTATAAAAAAGAATGTGTAGTATTAAAAGCAGAATATTTCCGAGGCAATACAATAATGTAATTTTTCTTCCTTGTGAAATGTGTGAATGTAAAATTTTTAAATTAAGGCATTTTATATTAATAATTTTATAATTTCAGTTCTTATTCCTGATATATTTTTCATACAAATGTAATACTTTAATATTATAAGAAGAAAAACAGCTAAAATGTCTGTCGTGACAGAAAAAATTTTTTTAAAGTTTTTCTTGTGCCATTAGTACTCTCTAAAAGTTGATCATTTATAAAAATGTGTGGGTTGAAAACATATGAAAATGCAATTATTTTAAAGAAAAACGTATAAGTAATATCTTAAAGTGGTATTTTAAGTTTAATTAAGCTTATAATAATTATTTTTTCAGAATTATAAACTTTAATGTGGTTTTCTCAATTTGTGTTTTTCGAAACCTTAGTGCATTCAAAATGCTACTACTTCGACAATTATTTACCAATCACTTCAATTTTTTCCCTGCGTGTTAAAAATAAAGCATGTAATAAAATTAAGGATCCGTTTTCTTATAAACTGAATACTTTTTTTAAAATAAAATAAAATGTAAGACATGTTGGCTTTTTCGTTGATTTTTAGCCTGTATATCAACATTTTATTTTTTTTTCTCAAAAACAAATGAAGTTATTCTAAAATCGATCCCTAAAGTTGTTAAGAACACCCATAAGAATATTATAAAAAAAATTCAGGTCAAAAAATTAATTTTTACAAAAGGAGTAGGATTTTAAAATTTTCCCAATTTTCTTCAAAAAATTTAAATTTTTAAAATTGTGTGAATAATATATGAAAATTTTCATCTGGTAACATTTTCTTGAATAGAAACATTGTATAAAATGTTAAAATATAATTTTTAAATACGTAAATAAAGAAGTTTGCTCAAAGGGTGCCAAGTCGCCTTAATCAGTGTTCCGTAGAACACTAGTGCTCTAAGAATTAAAAAGTCGGTGTTTTCATTTTGCCATAGTTTTTATTAACTGTTTCATTTTACTATTATATTTCTCAAAAATCCCTTAAAATGTATTTTTCGTGATTGTGAAAAAGGTTTAAAAGTGTTAATATGTATATTAAAGAAAAAAATTCTAGTAATAATAGATTCCAATCTTTTGTCAAAATTATGACAGAAATTCCTTATAAAAAGCAACGGAAAAAGATTTTAATTACAGTTTTATTGTTACAGAACAACAATTAATTTTAAAGAATATACATACTTTTTTGTTGTGCTCCCAGTATAAAACTATTTAATTAAAGTGGAAGCAAAATGTGCATTACAGAAATAAAAATATGATGAACACAACTTATAAAGTAGGTAAGTGATTTCAAACAAAATCGTTGGGAAAGCCGAATAGATGCATTAAAACCACTAAAGTATCAAGTAGGGGGATATACGATGCTTTACTTGCTGTTTGTAACACAATTCGGAGATTGACAACTCTATAAAAGTTGAGGCTTCTGGACTATTAAGTTGTGTTAAGCAATTTAAATTCTTAGACTGCATTGTAATTTGGTACAAAATCTTAAATTAAATCAATCCTATAAGTGAGCTCTTGCAGACAGAAGACTATGATTTACCATCTGTTATGGAGCTCTTGAAAGATTGTAAAGATTACTTCAAGGGTCTTAAATCGGACACAGCCTTTAATGAAATGCTTTGTGATGCTCGAGAACTCGCCGACGAAATTGACATACCGGTTAATTTTGAGCTCACCCAGCCACATCATAGAGTTCAAAGAAGGAATGTTAATTTCGATTATAAGGCACAAGATGAAATATAAGGCAGAGTTTTATTTTTTTCACATTAGATTAAGCTATTAATGCCCTTGAATCCAGGTTTGATTTGATCAGTACCCACAACAGCTATTTTCAATTTTTACACAATATTTGTGATTTAAAAGATACTCCTCAAAACAACACACTTAAGTATTGTAAAGATCTAGAAACAGTGATAACTGACGGGAATTCATCAGATATAAACGCACTGGACCTGGCAGACGAGATAGTTGCGGTTTTGGCTTTGCTAAATAAAAAGGAAAGTCCAATCGAGATTTTAAAATTCATATCGAACCTGGATTTTGCTCCAAATCTCGGTATAGTTTTAAGTTTCTTACTCTCTCAATAACTGTGGAAAGTGGAGAAAGGAGTTTCTCCAAATTAAAACTAATTAAAAAATTTTTACGCTCCACAACTACCGAGGATCGGCTAAACGGCTTGACAACAATAGCCATTGAACATGAACTGGTTGAAGAAATTAATGTTAAAGAAAGTATTAAAAAAATTCTCAGAATTAGAAGTGAGAAAGAAACACTTTTAAGTTTAATTCTCGAATTAAATGTATTTTTAATATGTTATTAAGTTTTATAATTTAGTGGTTCTATAATTTGTTTAAGTATTTTTAATATCCGTTTATATTTTTATAATTATACACTAGAAATAACTCTTTTTTTTGTGCAACACTAATTTTAATTTAGTGCCAAAAACATAAATTAATAAATTAGTATTTTTCGCTAATCAAAACTTCAACATTATTGATAGCAAGTTTTTTGCTCACGTTTTATTTTACCGTTAAGCGTAGGAAGAGTTTAGGTTATCCCTTTTAATTTTTTTTACAAATGGGCGGCATTTTACCTTTTTGCCCGGGGCGGCGAGACTGCTAGCGCCGGCCCTGATTATGATATCACATTTCTATGTTGAAGATTCTTTGTTTTGAAATATTCTAATTATATCAATGCTAATTATGTTAACCCATTGATAAGTTTTTGGTAAAATTAAGGATTGGTATGTCTACACACATGTACACAATAGATTACTAGAAATTTTATTTGAAATTTTCATCGCAATAGTATTTTTAATTTTGCTACAACAGTTTTTCATGAAAAATTTAAATTATTAGACACTTATCCTTACTAAGAAAATTGTTTTGGAAAGAATGCCAAAACCTTTTTTTTTATAAAGATTATAGAGTGATCAATGACTGTACAGAATTTCCAATTAAAAAACCCAACCGTCCTTTACAGCAACAAATGACATTTAGTCACTACAAAAACTGTAATACTTTAAATGGTATAGTAGGTAGTATGCCTTCAGGAGCTATCTGCTTTGTATCACATTTACATTGTGGCAGAATTTCAGACAAGGAACTTTTTCTTTAAAGTAAACCAATGGATCTTCTTGAACTAAATGATGTTGTTATGGCTGATAAAGGGTTCTTAATTGAAGAAGAGTTAGACAAAATTGGTTGTAAATTAAAAAGCCCTCTTTTTTTCAAAGATAAAATTCAATTTTATGATTCTGAAACTGTTGGTAACTGCAAATTGTCTGACAAGCGAGTTACTGTGGAAAGAGCTGTTCCAAGAATCAAACAATATAAATATTTTGAAGGTGCTCTTCTATATTACAGTTTACACAATGTTGACAGTGTATTTATTATAACATGTTTGTAGTGTAATTTTCATGTGACCCTTTAACAAATGTAACATAAGAAAGCTCTTAATATAATGTTTCACTTTAACTATATACTTATTCGATGTATATATACAAACATTGAAACTAATTAATCGAGAATTGAATTCCAAATATTATAATAAATTAAGGCATTAAAATTTTCAGATTAAAATGTGTGTTAGGGCTGGACGATGTAGACATCTCTACATCGTGATACATCGGCAACTTTACATCGCGATGTTACGATGTATCGCGATGTAAAACTTTTATAAATAAAAAAAAATACATAAATAATGTGCCACCGCTTTCTGTACATATTAAAAAATAAAATGATTGACCCTATAAAAAATTATCAATAAGTGAAATAATTAAAAATGGTACACTTTCAATTTGAAAGATAATTTAACAGAAACAGGTCGAAACATAAAAATGAACCTGTAACAGAATTAAAAAAGGCATTCAAATACATAAAAAAAACTATACAATTTGAAAATGCTAAAAATATTTTTTATTATGACTAAGGAAAATTTGCATCTCTGCATGTTTAGGGAGAAGGGAAGCTCTTTGTCTTGTTATAACGCTTCCACCTGAACTGAAAACTCTTTCCGAGGCCACACTTGAACCCTGAATACACAGATATTTTCTGGCTAGAACTTTCAGAGATGGGAAAGATTCGTCGTGAACCTTCCACCAATCGATTGGATCATGTTCGAATGAAACTCTTGGCATAGATAAATATTCATTGAGCTCTTTCTCAGCTTCCTCTGAAGGATTCCTTGTATTTTCTGAATTACTGTTTGAACCAAACACATAAAAAATTTAGCCAATCCTTTCTTGTTTTGTTCTTTTGTCCTAGTTTCAATATTTTCAAAATTATCAGGATTAGATGCCTTCTGTGTTGTATAAATGTTCCTCATTTTTGCAACAGCTAGTTTCTTTACTTCTTCGGGAGACTCTATAAAGTTTACCCGGAATCTTGGATCACACAGAGTTGATAACTGTAAATTTGATGACATGGGATGAGATTCATACTTATTTAGGGACTCTAAAATTTCTGATTTGATACTTTTAAGTAGCGAACTGTCTTCATCCTTGTTTTGAAGATTATTTTTTATTTTCATATATAAAGGTAGTACAGCTGACGCTGGTGTATATTGTTCGCCACTCAAGGAACTTGTTATGTCCTCTAATAACTCAGTCGCTGTTGTGAAGTCTTCTAAGGCTGAAATTTCATTTCCCTCTAGCATCAAATGCTTTTTATTTGAGTACTCTAAAAGGGTTTTGCAAATTGGCAGCTGATTTTCTAGAAATCGTTTCACTAATTTTAAAGTGCTCCACCATCGAGTTGGACAAGCAGAGGGAAGTGTTTTTACCTCCATTTGTAGTAACTCTTGGGCTTTGTGGAGATCTCTCTTCATCTTCCAACTCATCGCAAATGCATTTTGCAACTTTTTAAGCCGTGCAATAATAGATCAATACAGGAATATCCAAAGAGTGATTAACCCCTATGTTTATATTGTGAGCAAAACAAGAAATATGAGCATTCTCTAAATTGAGTTCTTCAATTGATTTTAAGATGTTACGCCCATTGTCAGTAGTGATTGACATTATGTTCTGGACATCAATGCCCCAATCATTTAAAATACTCCTCAAAACTTCAGCAATGTTCTTACCATTGTGATCGTCATCAAAATGTGCACATGCTAGACATGCTGATTTCAGTGCCCACTCTGATGTGATAAAATGTACTGTAATAGTGATGTATGGTGTATTGGCTATAGATGTCCAGCAGTCAGTTGTTACAGAAATTGTATCTTTGTTAATCAATGATAGTTCCTGCCTAATCTTGTCCCTGACTTCATTATAGAGTTTTGGAACTGCTGTAGCAGTAAAGTGCTTTCGTCCAGGTAAGCTATAACGAGGGTTAAGGACCTTCACCATATTTATGAATTCTTTTCGATCAACAAGGTTGTATGGCTGCATAGTGCACACTAAAAATTTTGTTACTGAGTCAGTAGTACGTTTAGAGGCTTGGTCATCCAAGCGTTGAAAATCAGTCATAAACTTTTGTCTTTTGTGCCTATGATTGTCAACAAAGTTAAATTGATTGGATTTAGATACAGCCATGTTTGATTGTGGTTGTGACTCATCAATTGACTCATCAACAGCAGCACAAAATGGAGAATATTGCACTGTCGCCGTGACTACTTTACTTTTGTTAGAGACTTCAGAAAACTGTAATGGATGATGAAGCCTGAGATGACCAAATAAATTAGATGTACTTCCACTTTTTGCTGAAACTGGAGAACCACAAAGTTTGCAAACTGCTATATCTTCAGAAACGATTTGTCCGCTTTCATTTGCTGGTAACCCAAAATGTTCCCAAGCTCGACTTTTTGACTTCTTCTTTGGAAGCAGTTGAGAAAATACTGGGCATTCTAATGTTCGATGAGCAACTGACATCTTTTTTCATTCACACAACTTTTATCATAGGATATTCCTACAAAAAGAATTAAATTGATAATTATTGTATACAGATGTCACAAGCAAATCAATTTTACCCATTGTAATGTTGCAAGAATATCCCTTTTTCCTTTGCCTCTGGAAAAAAATGTCCGGTAATAATTTGATCATTCAGGATATTAGACATCCGGATTTCGGACTTCATACCGTATTTTTATTTTCAATACTTCAGGAATTCCGTCTTTATTTTTAAGTATTCGAGGTTCCATTAACTAAACATCGATTTTTGCGAATTGCCGTTTTTTTTTTTTTTTTTTTTTTTTTTTTACTCAATAGCACCCATAATCAGAAAAATCGATTTTCCGGCATAGAGTCGGTCATGACGATGCCGGATTATCTATGCTGTACTGTACCTCTACAAATAAAGGAAACACACTCAATAAATTACTCTGAAGATTATTTTTATGATAAAGTATATCAAAGATAATATTTGTAAAAAAAATTGAAGCCTGCGAAAATGTTTAGCTCGGATTATTTATTTATTTAGGCAAACTTTAGAAAAATTTGTGGTTTTAATCCACTCAATTTAAATCAGATATCTAACCACAAAATTATAAAAAATTAGCAAAAAAAGATTACATTTGATACCGCCTACGGGCCGAACCGAAAATGAAATTCCTTGATCAATACTTTTTCCCATAAAAATAAAGTTATCTAGTTTGCTTTAAATATTAAAATAAAACTCATTTATTGAAAAAAGCACATGTGACAGACGTGATAATTTTAGAAAGAAAAAAAATTACTCTAAAATAACATCTGCCGCGGGATTGATTATTTTGTAATACATTTTTTCCCCTTAAACATCTTAATCAAACATAAACTTTTTTTTCATTAATAAAAATCAGAAAGGTTTTAATCAAAACATAAAAAATGCTTACCGTAATGATAGTAACAGTTGGCGATGTTTGCAAATAAATCAAAATATTTCCACTCTGGACTGCAGACTTGTACATCGGTCGCTGGACTGAATTAACTATTCACCAAGCGCTGATACAAGCGATGCAACACAACACCAAACACCGTGATACACGATGAACGTCAAATCGATTTATTTTTCATCGGTTTGAAGTCGAGCAGCTAAGAAAACCCTAAATCGAAATGAAGCTCATCTGTACATCTACATTAGACCGGGTGCAAAGGCTTGTCTCCAGCATTCCCCACGTGACACCAAAAATCTGATTTCTCATCTTTCGATTTTCGGTTTCTCTGCAGACGCGAGTTGATACGAAACCGGTTTTTCCTCCCTCGGTTTTGTCAAACTTACATCGAAATGAAGCTCAGCTCTACATCGAATCTTCGGTGTATGGCTACATCGAAATGGTATTTATGGCTGCACTGGTTTAGAGATGCATCGTTCTGGATAGAAATAAAACACCGGTTTTTTGATGTAGCGTTTACACCGGTGTTTACCGATGTATCGATGCATCGTCCAGCCCTAATGTGTGTATAATAAAATATAAATTTGTGTCCATATATAAAATATAAAAGTCATGTTCATCCTTACATGATCAAAATAAAAAAGCCATTTTTGAATCTATAATTCTCTTACTAAAAAATAAAGATTGCTACATATTTTTGTGGTATTTATAAACACAAAATTTTGTTTTTCAGAGTTTGAATGTGGTAGAAACCTATCGTACAAATGTAGAAATTTTTTTTACTATATATAACAAAAATGCACACATTTATTGGTTTTTGCAAAATTTGAAAATTTATCATTATAGATTAAATTTATTTTTGCATAAATATAAAAGTCTGAAAAAAGACTCATGTATATTGATATTATCCTGCTTATAAGTCCTGAATGAATTGGTTGCATTGAGTTAGTTACAAGTATTGGCTCAAGAAGATAACTTGGAGCAATTGTATATTTATCGAGAATTAGGATCCTGAAACGCAGTAATAATATAACTTTTTTAAGTTTACTTTTAACTTTAAAGCTCTAAAATATAGTATCATGTAGTTTGGTACATCAGGAAAATATTCAGTTCTATCTGCAATACTTGAATTCAAAAGTCTAATTGCATTATCAGCTGAGGGTGATTTTTAGATGTATTATTTTCAGTAGTGTTCCATCTCCTCGAAATATTGCTTCTCAACAAGAAAAAATTAATGATAAAGCTTCTAAGTTATATAAACAATTTTTAAAACAGAAATTGGTCTTGAAATCAATCTTAATTAAGTAACTATGAGAATTTAAAACATAATTAAGCAGAAATGCTTTTAAGTAATGTTAACTGAAATAATTAATCATTTCACACTGCAAGAGTCGATTGTGCTGAAAAATATTTTTCATTAAATTTAAGAGTGAAAAATTTATTTAAAATGAAATGGAAACCAAAACCAAAGCTCTGGCCTTAAAATATTGTGATTTGTACCAATACATTGTGAAGCCTTTCAAGATATCTGTTATAAAATACTAACATTTGGCGTTTTGATAGTCATAGTAATTATCACCTATAAATGTTTTAAATTTATTTTTTATAAATCATAGTCTCCTCTCAGTTGGAAAAAAAGTAAAAGAAATGAATCATACTAAGGTATGGGATTATTTTTGGGAATTGTTTGATACAAACTATTACACTATAGAGAAGCATCCTAAGTTATTTTCGTGAAAATTTTTCCATACAGGAGCATACAAAATTTTTGTTAGATAGCTAGTTTAAATTAGTAATTACAATTTATTTAATATGCATTATTTATCAACATTTAATTTTAATATTACGTAATTATAATACAAGTGAAGCATATGAAAATTTTATTTTTAACAAAGAAATTCATTGTAATTTATAAAATGCATTTATCATATTCTGTTGAAAGACGATCTGTGAAAATGCTTCATTATGTACTCATGAAGAGTATTTTTCTAAGATGTATGACAAAAGAGTTTTTTTGTAAGTTTCAATCTTTTATTTACATTAATATGGATAGATAAAGTTTAAATATTGTTATTGTATACTAATTTTTAAAACACAACTGTTCTATAAAAATTCCCAAGACGTAGTAAGATTTTGTGAAATATATGATGAATCTGTTATAAAATAACATTTGCCAGCTTTGATTGTTTGACTGTAATTAATAATTATCATTTATGAAGGTTTGAAATTTCTTTTAGAAATGACTGTCTTCAAAGTTCAAAAAAGAAAATACTCTTAGTTAAAGAAAGGAATCAAGTTAATACATAATTTTTAGAAATGACTAGATTTTATTGGATTATTCTTTATTACAAATTATTTCTTATGAGTTATTGAAATACTTATAAATTATCTTATAGATGTAAACCACACAAATATTTCCATACAATAACAATTCCTAATAACATTCCTAACAATAATACTGAAAATGAAATTTTCAAGAACAACAAAAAGGAAACTTTATATGAATATTAAAAAATAACAAATCAGGATATATTTTTTTTCATAATTACAAGAAGTTTCTATGTAAAAAAATATAATAAAATTTGCTAAGGAATAGCTTTGCTAACAAAGAATGAATGTATTTCAGCCTCTGCTCTGAAACAAGACACATTTTAGAATGTAAAAATATTGTTGCTAGTTCAGAGTTCCAGGATTTAATGCTATCAATCAAAAAGAGCAAGATAATCTTCAGGAGGGATGAAAATTTATTGTTTAAAATTCTTAGAAGTGCCAGATACAGTACCTTTACAACTCTAGAAATACAAATAACTAATGTATTCCATTAGCAGTCACTCGTCCTATTCAACAGCTGAAGTATTAACTAATCGTTGGCTGACTTTTCAGTAGTCAAAACAATACTTTGTTTTGGTGAGCACACGCTTTATTTAAAGTCTGCTGGAATTTTTCTCAAAAATTCGTTTACATCAGAGACTGTGATATTAGATTTCTTTTTAGAAGCATCAATATATATTCACCAAAAATGAAGCCAACTTGGCTATGCTTCCATTGAATCGCCATTTTTATGCAACGAACGGAATTGCTTGCGAATATTGCGATTTTAACACAAAATAAATACAACAGAAAGTAATATTAATGAATTACACATTCAGAACTAATTATTTACACCATTTTTAGCGTCCAGTCAAGGCCGGATCTACGTATGGGCTAAATGGGCTTCAGCCCAGGGCTCCCGGGTTCTAGGGGCTCCCGTTCCCCGTCGAAAATAAGAAACAGAAAAAGATGCTTGCATTCAAAATAGTAATAAAATAACAAACCAGTATAAAATACAAATCAAAAATAAAATGCTCAAAATACTATATGAAAGTTATTTTTATTTTCGATTGCTAGATCAAATTACTTTTGTCCTTCCGCTCTACCACCGAATACGCGGACATTAATAAAAAATACACATAGGCTCTATCATAGAGCGGTGCCGACGAACATCAAGCATTTATAAAAACGTAGAGACACTATTTCTGCAGCCATTTATTTTTGTGCAATAATAATGCTAAGTTACAATAATATATTGATTTATTGGTGTGACCTGTACATAATACCTGAAATTAAAAGGTACCTGTTTATTTAAGTAAAAATTAAGCACCAATACACATTTCTAAATTATTTAGGTAGAAAGATATTGAAGTTATGATTAAGTATTTTCTGTATTTTCAAATTTTCAAAGATTGGAACTATCAGAATTTCCCATAAATATGTATTTTATCATAAAATTTTGGGAGAGAGTAATTTAATTACTTCTATAGCATGGAAAAAATAGCAATCATTTTATGTGAATTACAGACGTTTTCCGAAAATATTGATAAAAGTAAAGTGGTCTTGATTTTCGTATAATAAATTGGGTTTTTTAAGTATAGGTAGCAACAGCAAATAATGAATGACAACGGAAAAACAATATTTATTTAAAGTGGGGCATATAAATCTTAAGTTTATTTTTATAAAAGACCCTTTAAATAGATGGAGCAATAAATAATAATAATTAGCGTTTTAGGTTTTAGCGAGTATAGACAAAGATTTTTTTTATTTTTTAAAATGAACTAGGTATTTTTTTAATTATCTCAGAAATATACTATATTGTTTTGTAATACTGTGCGATATGAATCGTATCAAAAACTAAAGGAGTGTCAAGACACAGCCAAAACATTAAGTCCAAGCACAGAAACAGAACATAGCGCTGTGAACAAGGCACGGGGTATTTCAAAATGTGCAGATAAATACAAAGAAAAAGCTGCGTATGGGACAGAAAAGTTTAAAAGAGACACGCTTATTGTGTGTGTGTTGCGTTAGGCAAGCTAATCCTTGATTTAAATAGAAGGATATAGTAAGAAATGAAAATTTTTGATGGATTTGCAAGATCAAAGTAAGAAGAACGTTGACTTGGAGAATGCACGCGCCATTATTGTTTACTAATCAGATGACTTAGGCCAACATTTAGTAAATGAAGGTGTTCACTTCAAAACTTATTCAAAACAAACTGAGCTAGAGTCCTATATTTGTACTGATATTTTCAATGTAATTTTTTAAAAGAAACTTGTTGAAGTTCTTCCAAATTTGTATACCGTTTTGAAGATTTTTCCAGTGCTCCCTATTACTAGTTGTGAAGCGGAGTGTGTGTTCTCTAAAATGTTCTATATAGAAAACAAGTATATAGAACAATGACAAATACTAGGCTTAATTATTTATTACTTTTTTGTATTAATACTGATCTCACCAAAGACTTAAAATGGGATGGGCAAATAAAAGAAATTGCAGCCCAAAAGAGTAAAAAAGGTTTTTTTGCAAATTATGTTATTGTTTATAACGTATTTAAATTGTTTGAAATAAAAAAAAACTTTAAATTTCGATATATTTTTAATTTTCCCACACGAAACGTTTTTTTAGGAAAATGGCAAAAACTTTAATTATTTAGGGGGCCTCTCAGATACTGATAGCACAGGGCCCCCAAAAATCACGGTCTGGCCCTGCATCCAGTACACAAAATTTGTAACAATATATATATATATATGAAGTAAAAGCAACAAATATCTTGCAAAAAGAATAATATATGTAGCTACACGAAGTAACAAAGTACGAAAGTGTTTTGTGTTAGGCGCGAAACAATTGAAAACAAATATAATCAGATAATAATGTCATATGAATTTAGTCCATTGTAATATTTTACATTTTAAAACAAGTAATATAAAAAAATTAATTCAATTCCTTATCAGATCAACAAAGAAAGATTTTACTTTAGTTATTTTTTACCAAATATAAATTTGTATACACATATGACGGAATCACAATATTAAGTGGCAAAAAAATTTTGTTCAATAGAGCGTTGCATAATTATTTAAATCACAATGTGGCTGGCACTAATAAAAAAAGAATTTCTGAACCTAAAAGTATACAAAAACACGAAACTAAAGAATAGAAGAATAAACTTAAATCTAATACTATAACTAAATTTATATATATATTTAGTCACGAAACAAAAACTAAAAGACTAGAAAATATATGAAAAACATTTAACGTACTAAAAAGAATTTAAAGAACATAAAATACTAGTGTAAGCAAATTCGAAAGTTAGCGCGCAACCATAAGTGTAGAACGATAGGCTCTTATTGTTTCCTTAAACGCACATGGAAAATCAAGTGATATAGGACTGATCGCAGTGCCCTCTAATGTCAAATCGAGCTCATTACTTCCATCGCGGATATAACCCCTTCCTACAAACTTCACAAACATAAGATTAGTAAAACGCTTGCATGCTCACATAGTGAAATCAAAACAATATATGCTCTCGCATAGGGAAATGAATACACTTCAAATATAAAGTTTTGAGTTTGTTTTATGAGATATGGGCCCACACACAATCTTTATTACAATTCTTTAATTTTAAAAAAAAACTCTTTCAAAAGACAAAATAAATTGTGTGTTTTATTGGAACCAAAAAAGTGGAGACTTTTAAATTTTATCCAAATGAATAATAATAATTACGACATATCATTGAACCAAATCAGTTCTGCTTGTGGGGTTGCAAGTTTAGTTAACCCATCATACAACAACAGAAAACGCAACTCCAAATCCTGCAAAACAAACACTATGTTGGCAACTTCATCTACATGCATATTGTAATCCTTTTAAATGATGTTTTTATTTATTTTCCCCTACTGTTATTTCATTTCCCCCGGTTTTCATTGCTTCGAAAACATCCGATTCCACATAACCGTAGCTGAAAATAAGTAGTACAGATAATCTGATCTGATCTTTCACATGATAAACATAAAATCTATAGTAGAACTTTCTTGTGTTGAATCAACCCTATTGAATTCACTTCATCAGTCGAATGAACCGATTTGGCAAAAGAATACGCTGAACGATAAATCTTGGTGATCGTAAGAAATAAATTCGAAATTTATCTGCAAACCCTTTTTCTCTTGCCATTGCTTAAATGGAGCATTACTTTTCCATTAAGTGCCCATCTTTGTTAAAACATTTTTAAAGAACTATATTAATACAGGATTTGAAGTGAAGAAGCATTTTTAAATTTCAATATGCGGACTAAGAAACAAGATACCGAAAGTAAACCTTGTATATGTGAAATTTGCAAGAAGGTTTTGTCTACTCGGAGTAATTTGAAAGCACATTTGCGTGTTCACACCAACGAAAAACCTTATGTTTGTGAAGTTTGTAGTAAGGCTTTCTCGTATAATAACCATTTAAAACAACATTTACTTACTCATACCAATGAAAAGCCTTTTGTTTGTGAAATTTGTAATAAACCCTTCAGACGTCGCAATCACTTAAAACAACATATGCGTATTCATACCAATGAAAAGCCTTATGAGTGTGAACAGTGTACGAAGGTTTTCTCGCAAAGTTCGCACTTAAAGTCGCATGTGCTTATTCATAACAATGAAAGACCTTGTGTATGTGAAATTTGTAATAAGACCTTTAAATCTAATGTTGACTTAAACAGACATGTACGTATTCATACCGAAGAAAAGCCCTATGTCTGTGAAATTTGCCTAAAGGCTTTTTGTACTTCAAGAGAGTTGAAAACTCATTCACATGTTCATGCAAAGATAAGGCCTTATATTTGTGAAGTTTGCCAAAAATCATTTTCTACAAGAGCTCAGTTGAAAGTACATTTGCGAGTCCATACAGGGGAAAAGCCTAGTGTTTGTGAAATTTGTCAGAAAGCATTTTCTTTAAAAAGTCAATTAAAATTACATATGCGTGTCCATACTGGGGAAAAGCCTTATGCTTGTGAAATATGTCCGAGATACTTTTCGTGCAGTGATCGCTTAAAAGTTCATATGGATAATCATAGTAAGGAAAGGCCTCATATTTGTGAAATTTGCGAAAAAGCTTTCTTGGAGAAGTCTAATTTAATAGTTCATTTGCGAATTCATACCAAAGAAAAGCCATTCAGTTGTGAAATTTGTAATAAGGGTTTCGCACGAATGGCAGCTTTACAGAAGCACCATTTGTACCATGATAATAAAAAGCCAGTTTTGTGAAAATCACCAAAGAGCATTTTCTATTACAAGTGAATTAATAATTAATTTGGGTATTCATATGGAAGAGTTATAATAATGAAATTTGTTGGTAATCCTTATCGTATAATGATTATTTAAATTCTTTTGCATTTTCTTGATAAGGTTGTGCATCAGATTTGTTAGATATTTTTCTCATATGGGCATAACATATAAACACAATTATCTATTCATATCAGTGACGCACACAAGGGAGGGAATTCGAACTTCCCCCAAAGCCCTTGATTTTTTTTTTCGATTTATCATAATTCTAAGTATATAGTATGTAAAATTTAATTACTTGTTATTAATGGTTAATTTTATTAATTAATGCTAATTATTTATTCAAAAACAAGTTTTTTACTGTGTTTTGTTCCCAAAACTCGACAAAATCAAAAGGAGCATGATGCAAGAATGACTTTCAACCCCGGACCCCCCTCTTGAAAAATTAATGTGTGTGCTACTGATTCATACCAATAAAAAGCCTTATGTTTATGAAATTTGCGGAATGGTTTTCTTGGTTAAATTAATTTCAAAAGACATTTGCATATCTACACCAAAGAAAAAAATATTTGTTATAAAATGAGTTTTTATTTGAATATGGATTCACCTACATGCATATTAGCGCATTAATGAAATATAATTTAAATCTGAGTGAAGGAAGTATGAAATTTTTATTTAAACCATTTTAATTTTTTCTTCTCACTCTGAGCAATGTACCTTACATTTTCTTTATATCACGTGCTTATTTTTTGCACAATTGCAATTTAAGTAAATGTGTTACACAACTTTGTACGTTTTTTAAAAATATTGCATAAGTATATGAAAACAGAGTAATATGCTTGTAACTTAAATTGAATGATTTTCTTTCTTACAATTGTAATTGTGAAATCTTTATTTTTTCTTCGTAGTAAAAAAAAGTATTTAAAATTGTACATTTTTATAAATAGTTGTATATAGAAGGTTTATTTGAAATTCCCCTCAGAAGTGCATTAACATAAATTGTATAAAAAGTAAAATAGTCTTATGCATTTTTTTGTTATATCTCTTAATTGTGTGTAAATTGTATTATGTAAATGTATGTACTTGTATTATTAGCTTATTCTGTGTTATATCATACAAATTTCAGTACTTATGTATTATCACAATTGTATTGGCGACATTATATGGAATGAGGGACATGGATGCCAATTCAGTGCGTATGACACATGTGAAAGAAGGGTTGCCAAATTGGCAAGTTTTCTTGAACATTAATATTGTTGCCATAGTAGGTAAATACCCAAATTTCTCAATTTGTAAAAAATAACAGTTTTTAAAAATTGAATAAGAAAAAAAATAAGGATTGAGAGAGATTTCCAAAACTATTTCTGTGACTATATAAAATTACTGTTTTCAATATCAAATGTATTGATTTGTTTTAGTTTATAAAATTTCTTAAAAGATATGGAATGTGTTTTGGAATAAAATTATTTAATTACAGTACAGTCCCGCTAATCCGAACATCCGGTTAATCCGAACGGCTCCGCGGAAAAAATTTTATAATTTTAAGGACGAAAATCTGTGAATATTTCAATATAAAACAGTATAAACCTCTTAATTCAAAACAGTTCTTTATTTAATATTCACGCACTGTACATCAAGTTATGGTACAAATTTTAAAATGGAATAAACTACAGAACAGAACACTAATGTTTAGTATGAAAATTGTACAACATAACCCGTACTCCCAGTTCAAATAGTGATTTCGCTGTTACTCCGGCTAATCCGAACAATCACGTAATCCGAACAGGGGTCGGTCCGATACTGTTCGGATTATCGGGACTGTACTGTAATATGTATTCTAAATACATGTTCTTTCGATGTTGTTCTTATGACTGCCAATTTAATTTTATAAAGGTGACTTTTTTTGTTTATTCCTTGTATGATGCACTAATAAATTATAAGAGTAGCATTGAAAGATTTAATTTTCTATAAAAAAATAATTGACTCTGATTTTTTTGGGGAGAGGGGCAGACATCACAAAATGAAAATAAAGTGTTTGCTTTTAAGAAGTCCCAAAAGGCATATTAAAGGAAATTTATACAGATATATAGAAATTGAATAATATTCATATGTGTTGAATGCATTTTTCTCTTTTTTTTTTATTAATTCAACAGATTCATCAATATGGCATGCTAGCTATTGATGTAGAATAATTTATGAGTCTTAATGAGTGTATTAATTTTCAGAGCTGGTTGTGTAAGATATATGTACTGTTAAATCTGAGAAATGAGGTTAACAGTTAATGTATTTCCAAATTTCTCTAAAATATGTTATAAAATTAGATTATTAGCATTTAAAGAATATGAAAAAAAGAATAAGGAATGAAAATAGTGTTTTTATATTTATTATAAGTGTCATCGCAAAGTCTTTTAGAAATTTTGTTTTGGAATGCAATATTAAAATAATACATGCTTTAAAATCACAAAAAGCTGTAAATTACTATATCTAATTTAGCTTATCAAATTAAAGCCTGCCAAGCACTTGCTATTTGTAGATAAGGACAGGATTTGAGAACTCGATATGCCCAAGTTAGGTTCTTTTCTGCCCATGGTATTTCACTGTTTCTTATAAATATGGATGACTATCTCTGATAGATACAAGTCTTTGAACATTTCTCTTGTCATACCTTAGCCATTTTTTTCCACTTTATGGCTAGTTCTATTCTGTGACTTTTTTCAAAGTAATTTGATGAGTATTTATTACAAATTACCCAATTATGGCACTTATTTCTAAGGAACTAACAATCTATTATATCAACATGAAAGGGAAATAACTTAATTTCAGAAAGTTGTTCTTTCTGTTGTGAGGGTAGCTAAAGGACATCCATTAAATTCTTATGTTTACTGTGCTTTAATAATTTTGTTTTTTTTTTTAAAATATTTTTTAATCTTTTTTTTTGAAACAGGAGATAAAGTAAATGGTAACTTTCCAAATTCTGAAATTTTTTCAGTGTGAAAATGTATTAAAATACTTTTAGATAAAAATAGTGGTATTTTTTTTTTAGAAAACATTTAAGACAATATTGATGTCAGCTATTTGATCACCAGCTGTCTGTTGCTTCATGAAATTGTCTGTTATAGTGATTGTGATGTTAATTGGCAAAAATGGAAATTGCCATTTTGCAAATGTGTTACATCAACATCAGATATGGCTGAGAAGTTAAACTGATTCATTCATTTAAAGTTTTCTGGAGGCTGTGCGAACTAGTTTGAAAATATTTTGATGGTTCTTGTGATATGTAGATGTTGTCAATGGAGGAAGCTATACTATTCAACGAGCGAACAGGGGCTTTATTTGGCTGTGGGTAGCCTAGTGATTAGAGCGTCAGACTTCAGACCAGAGGATCTGGGTTCCATGCCCGATGCCACCAAATACACACGGAGTACGTACTCGTTAAATCAGTCGGTCCGAATGTCTTGTGGGTGGTCGCAGATCAGAAACCACGTGTGCGCTGGAGAATATTTCCCTCAACTCCTTGCCTACATACATTATGGAAGTGGAGATAGGTGGTGTCGTCATCTATCTTGTAGAAATCCAACCTGTCTCAGGCTCTGGCTACTTTCCTTCCTTCCCTTCGGGAAGGACACACCAACAACAGGCTTTATTATTTGATGGAAACTGGTCTAAAGTTATTGTAAATTAAGTGGCAGAAGAAAAGTCCAATATAAAAAAGAAAAATTATTAAAATGATATTTGCAGCAAAATTTTAACCTTGAAAGTACCGTATATAATAAGTATTGAAATTCACAGTAAAAAAAAGGTGCGTGGGACGCCACGCGATAGAAGTGAAACTTCTTTGGCGACGTTGGGACATTGACTATTTGCCCTAATATTCCAAACTGACCGTGTACATGTCTCAATCGCCTTATTTGCATGAAAGGTATTCGTTGCGAAATGAGTCTTTCTGATACCAAATCCAAAGTAGCAAGATGTTCTGGAATTTTTGGGTATATTCAAAACCATTATATTACGAATTTTGTGTAAATAGCGTAAACAATTTGTGTTTGGATGTTTAATGCATTTATATTACTGTACGTTATATTTATTTCATGTTAAAATTGTACTATTTACAAGCAATGCCGCCCCTTACGTTATAATGGCGATTGAATGAGAACTTGGCGAAATCTTACGGGTAGAGCCAAGTTGGCGTCATTAGCGACCATATTGGCGAGTTCGGAATTCTCTGGTTTCGTCTAGAAATTTATGGAGAGGTCCACTAACGCCACGCTCTAGGTCACGGGTTATATTTCTGGAAGTTTCTGCCGCGCCTATAAATAGAGATGCTTGCCGGATTGATTGAATATTAACGTCGCGCTGTTAAGCTACACGAGGCCTTTTGACGACGGACCACGGAATTTTGAACCCCAAGACTGTTTGCCGGAACGGCAATCAGTCTTGTTTAACCCAGTGAGTGGTGAGCATCTTTTTGACTAGCGATTAGCTTGGCTGTGCTTGTGAATAATATCTTTTACTTACGTATATTTTTAAACACTAATGATTATGTTTGATCGCTGTTGAAGGTGTGAAGACCTTTGGGGATTTACTCTGTGAATATTGCTGCCGAATCCTGTATCTAAAGGATGGGATTTTTGATAATAAATTCGCATCGCTTTTAAAGAATTGTTTATCTTCTTTGTGATTGTTTTGCATGTAATCCTCGAACCCGTATCTACGTAACAGTTTGGCGCCCTCCTCAAAGACTGCACTTTTCGGGCAGTACAATCCTTGAGTAAGAGGTATCTATTTACAGACAAACTACTCACATAATCTCATATAAAATAACAAATATACTCAACGGCATATACAAAGCAAATAATTTCAAAATAAATGAATAACAACATTAAAATATAACTAAGGAATTAGAAAAGAGAATTAATTTACATTATTTACAAAATAAATAATGACCACGAACTGAACTTAAGGATCTTATTCATCTTGGCCAATATAAGGGGTTAGCCTACTGTTATGTATTACCTTCGGTTTTGAGTGTGGTGATTTCTGTATCTACACCACAACGTCATTCAGTCTTTTTGGGACTGTGTAAGGACCCTCCCACTTGTTCTGCAGCTTTGGTGAGCTTCCTTTGCGACGTTATGGATTCCATAACCACACTTTGTCGCCTTCGTGGAAGTCGTGTCCGGTTGCTCTTGCGTCGTATCGGGTCTTCATCTTCTCGGAAGCCATGCCGATTCTTTCCCTACCCAGATGATGTATTTCCTCCATCCGCGCCTGGAGTTTCTCGACATACTCCTCAGGCGCCAAGGGTGCATCTGGTGGCCGGCTGAACAGAAGAGCATCTGGGATGGGGAATAGATGGTGGTCTCGTGAACGGCACTCCTGTAGGCAAGCAGGAAAAAGGGCAATTTCTTGTCCCAGTCCTGTTGATTACTGGATACCAGGAGAGAAAGGCTGTTCAGAATGGTGCGATTGAACCTCTCTACCATGCCGTCAGACTGAGGATGCAAGGCTGTTGTCCTAGTTTTGTCGATGGCGAGTATTTCACACAGTCTCTTGCAAACTGCAGAATCGAAGTTTCTCCATTGATCGGAGTGCAGTTGTAGAGGACCCCGAATCGTGAGATCCAATGTTGAACTAGAACCTCTGCAACAGTCGGGGCCTTTTGGTCGGAAATAGGATAGGCTTCAGGCCACTTAGTGAAGTAATCCATCACCACCAAGATGTTGTTATTGCCATCTGATGATCTCGGAAGTGGATCTAGGATGTCAAAAGCTTTTCGTTCGAAAGGCGCCTCCACATTATACAGCTGCAGTCTCCCTCTAGTGCGTTTTCTGGGACCTTTTGCGTGCAGCACAGGGATCGCATGTGCGAAAACACTTTTCCACGTCACTGCGCACATTGTTCGAGTAGAAGCGCTCACGAAATTTTTGTAAGGTTTTCATAAAACCAAAATGTCCTCCAGTTGGACTGCCATGAAGTTCATTAAGGACTGTTGAAACTCTTGTCTTTGGGAGTTTTAATTGCCACCTCAATGTTTTTCCGTCGTCAGACTCCCATTTTCAATGTAAACACCATTTCTCAGATGGAGAGTGTCCCAAAGAGCCCAGTAACGCTTCGTTGTAGGATGAAAAGGGGCTATGTGTTGCCATGAGGATTTTTCGTCAGACGACTCTTTGAATTCTATGATTGTTTTATCTCAGGATCAGCCCGTTGATCTTTACGGACGCTCTTGTCACTCCACGGGTCTGATTCTGATGTTGATGGCGGTGTAACTTGGCGGACTACTTGATCTATCGCGCCAAATTTATTTTCGACTTTCCAGCTGTATTTACTGTTCTCTGGACAAGGTCTTCTCGATGGGGCTTCAATATTTCCATCTGCTGATTTTTTTCAGTGACCACACACTTTCTTTGACTCGATTACACTTGCACGGTGCGGATCTTTCTGATTTACTCAAGGTCGGTTTTTCCTGAGGTGCCCTGCTCCACCATACCTCCAGCACTTGGTGCTGCGATTTTCCTTATCGTTTCGGGGGCAGTTACTTCTGAGATGTCCTGTTTCACCACACCCCCAGCACGTGATGCTACGTCTCCTCCGGTTCTGACGTTGAGCTATTAAATCTTGAATTTCCTCTTTCAATTTCTTTACCTCCTTCCTCCGTGGAGATTCACAGGGTGCATCTGCAGTCACTCTAGCTCCTCGGATGGAATGACGGTCTATGCAACTGGCTTGAGTGGCGGCCTCAACTTTCAGGGCATATAACAGGGCAGATTTAAGATATCTTGGACATCTGCCATTCTTACAGCCCTCTGGATTTCTTCAACCTTCAGTTCGTCAACGAAATACTCAAGAAAAATCATTTCGCGCACATTTGCTGAGAAATCTGAGAAGGCTAAGGTGGTGATACTTTGTTTTTCAAAGGCATACTCCTGCAAACTTACTTCAGGTGTTTGGTGTCTTGTTTCCATCTGAAGACGGGCATAGTCTTTGGAGTATTTGGAGTCGAACCGAAGATCCAGAGCATCATAGAGGGAGTTCAAATTTAGTCGTGCTGTGTCGGGAAGAGTCTGCAGTACTTCAGCAGCATCCCCTCTAAGGGATGCTGTTAGCTGAGATGCTTTCACCCTTTCATTCCATCCATTGGCTTCAGAAAATTGTATACTTCGCAGTTCGTTTTTCTGTCATAGGTCGACAGTTTCACTGACACTGCTGAGGCAGTCACAGGCACAAGCACCAGAGCAGTAGACACGGGTACCGGAGAGGAAGGCAAAATTTTCCTTTCGTTCTTATTTCCACTAACTGGAAGCTTCTTTTCGAGATCTTCTACACGCTGTGATATAAGGCTAAACTTTCCAGCCACTTCATATTTTTCTTCTACTTGCTGTTTAATCTTTTCTATTTCTTCCTCTACTTTCTTCTCTATCTTTTCTTCAACTACTGCAATCTTTTCTTCGACTTTCAATGCTATTTTCTCTTCCACGCTCTCTATCGATTTTCTATTCCAGAGAATTCTTCAGTTCTTCTTGACATTTCTGTACATTTTTAGACCTTCCTCCATTCTATCCTTTAATTCATTCTTTGTCTCTTGGCTCTTCTGCATATCTTGTGGACCGTTGCGCATATCTTGCTGCCCTTTCTGCATTTCTAGCTGGCGTTTCTCCATTTTCTCCTTCAACTCATTTTTAACCTCTTCTTGGCTGTTTTTCAAAGCATTGATGGCTTCCAACAGAGCCTGCAGTTGCTCATCCATTTCTCTTGTTATTGGGATAAAATCCCACTTCTGACACCAAGCTGTTACGCAGATTCATGTTCGAGGATTTTATGCAAAACAATCACAAAGAAAATAAACAGTTATTTTAAAATCGATGCGAATTTATTGTCAAAAATCCAATCCTTTAAACACAGTATTCAGCAGCAATATTCACAGAGTAAATCCCCGAACGCCTTCACACCTTCAACAGCGATCAAACACAATCATCAGTGTTTAAAAATACACGTAAGCAAAAGATTATTCACAAGCATAACCGAGCTAATCGCTAGTCAAAACGATGCTCACTATTCACTGGTTTAATCGAGACTGACTGCCGTTCCGGCGAGCATCGCTATTCATAGGCGCGGCAGAAACTTCCAGAAATATAACCGCTCGTGTCATAGAGCGTGACGTTAGTGGGCTTGTCTAAAATTTTTTAGAAGAATCCAGAGAGTTCCGAACTCGCCAACATGGTCAACAATTACGCCCAAATGGTCACCAAATTGGTTGCCAACTTGGTCACCAAAAATGATGCCAACTTGGCTCTACCGCCAAGATTTCGCCAAGTTCTCATTGAATCGCCATTATAACTTAAGGGGCGGCATTTTTTGTGAATAGTACAATTTTAACTTAAAATAAATATAACATAGAGCAATATAAATGCATTAAACATCCAAATAAAAACTGTTTACACCATTTACACAAAATTCGTAACAATATTTTGATAAATTTAGTATACTTTTCCTACTTGAACTTTGTCGGCAATTGCAGCATTCTTTAATGCCTTCTACAATAATTCCCATTAAAAATATTTTTGTGCTCAGTGACAGGCGTTCTCAAATCACCTCTAAACCATAATCTATCACAAATCGAACACCCGTGACCGAAAGGATTATCAACGAATCGCTTTTGAAAATCTTTGTGAGCATCTTTATGGGAATCATAGTCTTCGTAATGTAAGATAAAATTTATTATCGATTCATATGCATCAGTTCCAACGTGCACTAGACTTGTTGAGGGCACATAGTGGTTCACAAAGTCCTTATTAATCTGTGCTGTCATTAGAAGAATCTCACTAGCATTCCCATCTCTTAAACTCGGCATTAAGAGAGTATTTTGAATTTTTTTTCCCGTGCTCGATATCCTCTCCTGTACTCTGATGGAGATTTGACAGTAGCACTTGATGAATTTGCACTATTTTTCTGTTGTTTTTTTTGTCACTTTTTCGACTGAACTTGCTGCTAGTTTCTCTTTTTATTTTTTCTTTCACAAAACTGTTTTCCTCTTCGTGCATTTGATTTAGGCATTCTGACTAGAATTATAATAATTCAACGTAAATAAAAATTTAAAAAAACGAATTAGCAACCACTGAGAGTCACCGTAATGCACAAACTGCATCTTATGGAACCGTTGATAGATGTTCCCGGGTTTGGGGAAAAATGATCCGCAATCGGAAGGTGGGCAGCAAGTGGCATGTAATTTACGGAGTTCCTGTCCCTAAAAGGGGGACGTACCTCCTCATCAGAATTGATAAATTTAGAGCCAAATTAATGGGGTGACATAAAGTGAAAGAGAAAAATTAATAAATGAATGAAATAATTAAGATGGGCATAACATACCTGCTGAAAAACAGTGGCGGACGAAGTCCGCTCACCGATGGGAGAGTTGCCCTGCTTGCTGCGTTTTGATTGGTCGAAACCAATCGACGCAGAGAGTGGGCGTGGAAAAGAATTGGGTCGATCCTAAAATAAACGACCCGAAAAGAAAACAGGACTATCAGAAAGAGCCACGATAGAGTACGGTCGCGTCTTTTTTACGCTCCGTACTTTTGACGACATGTCGATTCTAGAGGAACTTGCCATGATCCCGAAAATGGATGTTGATCCATCAGATGACGAATTGCAATCGCCATGTTTTCGACGACTCAAGATAAATAGAAAAATCGAAACAGATATGATGCTCCTCAAAACCTACCAGGAATTGAACGCAAAGTATCATACCTCCAACCCTAGCCTTGTGATGACTACCAACACTGCAGCTGCTGATCGTCAAATGAATTTGAATGCCTTGGTGAGTGAGCGTGGTTCTCTCCCCGAATGCCTAACATTCAATTGTCAGTTCTGCCCTAAAAACAACCCCACTACTCCAGTGGAAGTAATTGCCCCTATTAAAAACTCTAATTCTTTAAAGAAAGATAATATTAATGATAACGAAACTAAAACTTCAGTTAAAGCTATTAATAAAAATAAAAAGAAAATTCAAAAACGTAAGCAAAAAAAGGATTCCGTGGAGGACTTTGTCTTCCCAAAGAAAACAGCCAGACCTGCCTCTCCTTCATTCAGCGATCCAATCGCAACTGCCAATAGTTTTTCCGATCTCGTTGAAGATCAAAACAAAGTTAATGAAGTTGAAGAAGCGAAAACTACAGATATTCCCAAACCTAGACCCCCTCAACCTATTCACCTCAAAATTAAAGAAAATATTTTTAGATCTCAGATTAAGTCAATTCTTCAAAATTTCCCGGATACCATCACCAAAAACTCAGGCAAATTCGTTAAACTTTATACTAAAGACGTAGAGGTAAAACATAAATTAACTCAATTCCTCGAAAGTGACAAAAACTTTGAATTTTTTTGTACCAAACCTAAATTAAATAAACCAATTAATGTTGTAATTAAAGGACTCCCAATCTTTACCAAAACTCAAGAAATACTCTCAGACCTCGAAGAAGAAGGATTTACGGTAGATAATGTAACACAATTAATTTCTAAAAAGCATAAAGGCCCCCTCCCATTTTTCCAAATTACATTACCCAGAAATGCCGAGAACGTTAAAATTTTCGATCTCAAGACTCTCGGATACTTACAAGTTCGCGTTGAGGGATTCCTCGTTCGAGAAATTACTCAATGCTTTAATTGCAATAATTTCTTTCATACAGCAAGTGAATGTCACCTAAAGCCAAGATGCTTAAAATGCGGTAATGAGCACCCGACTAAACAGTGCCCAATAAAGGAGAGGCAGGACAATCCTTTTTGTATCAATTGCCAGGAATACGGCCATACGGCCTGTTATACAAAATGTCCCCAGTTTCCTAAACCAAAAAAGGGCTCGCCCTTACCTAAAATTCAAAAATTGAACAAAAATAAGTGCAAAGAAGGAGTTACCTTCGCTAACGTAGTTAGCGGAACTAACTTCCCGCCCCTTCCTACTCCTAATGCTACAGTTACAAAACCAAGCGAAAATAAAAACTCTAGCAAGGAAATCCATGGAATCCACCAGGAAGATAAATCTGATTTAGCTCAAGTAATTGAACTCATCAACCTAATTTCTAACATACTCAAGAGATCCCCCGAAATTCTACAAATACTTAATAATCTTAAAAATGCAGATGACGATAATGCTAAAACTTTTCTCCTTGTTGAAGCTTTGCTCGACAAGAAATAATTTTTATATTCCCCTCTATAAACATCCTCAATTTCTTTTAATTTTACAATAAATTTTATTTTCACAATAATTTTCTCCTTTTAAAATACCATTTGCACAATTTCCAATTCCATTGAATATTTTTCCTAAAACCCACTTGTTTTAGTATAGAATCAATGCTCACTCCCAACACCCATTCCATTGGTAGGCTCGGCTCTCCTAGTCTGCCCTCTTCCACCCCATTGGTCCCTGCATCCGAAACTCCGCCCACTTCCATCAACCAAGTCGCAACACAAGGCCAACGACAACACCAGACAGAGGACGGAGGAATCAGAAAATTGATTCCAGTTCCTTGTTCAAAAGCAGCATCATCACGACCCGAAAACAAGGAGATCTTGGAATTTATTTAAAATTCCAAGATCCCATAGAAAAAATGGGGGAGAAAAAAATTTTTGAATAAAATTTAAATGAACCAACTTGCACATTGCCAGTAATGATGGGGTGGGGGGGACCAAAAAATAAGAGAGTAAAGGACTAATCATGGTATAAGAAATTATATAACGCAATGAAGTCATATAAGTGATAAATACTTGGTAAAATTGATAAAAGGAAACAAGGAATATCCAGCTCTCAAAAATAAAACGATCGTTCCGAAGAGCGATATAATTTATGATTGCTGGATGTGAAACGAATTTTATAAGAATACTAGATAGAAAGTGCCGTGCCTCTATCTGGTGGCCGGAAAGGAAAGCAGAAGCGAGAACAACCGCAAAATTGAATCCGATCGGGTCACCCTCCTCGGATTCCGACCGCGGTGAATGTCGCTTCAGAAGAACATTAATCCCGCGACTCTCGGCGCGGAGCTAGCATTTACTTGTTGCGGTGAATGTCGCTTCAAAAGAACATTAATCCCGCGACTCTCGGCGCGGAGCTAGAAACTAATAAATAAAAGGTACGATTCGCTTCCTTGAATCTCAGAAGGGGTTCATACGGTGAGAGTTTTTAGTTTAAAAGTAGGAAGTTTAAGCTTAAATAATTTAAAATTTAAGCCTTTTGGCTTGGGGGAAATTTGTAAAATCGTGATCAAGAAGCGCTTTTGAGACGAGGGCACTGCGGGATCGTATGCAGGCTGGTTACTAATTAGTTCATTGGGAACGTTAGGAAGTTTATCGAAGAACCTTTTAGAAAGGTCCTTTATATGAGGTAAAAATGGTTTAATTTTTAGATCACGATATATAACCTCATTGCGTATGAACCAGGGAGCATTAACAATTTGTCTCAAAAATGAGTTTTTCAGCGTGTGTAATTTCTTAAGATGACACATGCCAGCGGATCCAAAAATTTGCGATCCGTAACACATGACCGGTCGGATGATAGATTTGTAGAGCAAAACTTTGTGCCGGATCGCAAGTTTACTCCTTCTAGAGATGAGCTTTTTAAGCATAGCATGAACAGCGATCGCTTTTTTGCGAGTCTGTTCGATATGATAGGCAAAAGTTAATTTTGCGTCTAAAAACAACCCTAGGTATTTTGCAACATTTACCCAGGGGACGGGTTGGCCAAAAATAGTTACGGGAGTAAGTCCAACGGGGAGTTGGGATCTTCTCGTAAACATGAGGCAGGCACTTTTAGAAGCGTTTACTTTTACTTTCCAGTCGTTGAGCCAGAGTTCAAGCAAGGAAATGTAGTGTTGCAGATTAGAGATTACAACGGAAAATCTCTTATTCTGCGAAATAACGGCAGTATCATCAGCAAACATTGCTAAATGCGATGAATCAGTTTGCGGGATGTCATTTACGTACAGAGTGAAGAGCAGAGGCGAACTTAGACTACCTTGCGGTAGGCCGCTTCTGATTGGTCTAGAGGGGAGAATCCTATCAACTCTCACTCTAAATGATCTATTGGATAGAAAGCTATGAATGGACTTGATCAAGGGAGCCGGAAAATCAAGTCGTATGAGCTTGATTAATAAGCCATCATGCCAAATTTTATCGAAGGCTTTGGCTATGTCCAGAAAAAGTATACCCGTGGCGTCGTGTTTTTCGAATCAACTCCGTTACTCTGAGAAGTTGGTGAACTGTAGAGCAATGTTGGCGAAAACCGCACTGCTGCGGGATAATCATATTAGAAGCAGCGCAGTGTTGATTCAGGCGCCGAAGAAGCACAAACTCATATACTTTGCTCAAGCTACTTAGCAATGAGATTGGACGATAATTCTGAGCTAATTCCGGATTTTTATCCAGTTTTAGTATGAGGATAACCACGGCTGTTTCCAGGAGTCTGGAAAATAGTTGTTTTTAAAAAGCTGGTTTATCAGTAAGGTAATAAATAATAAAAATTTAAGGGGAAGGGAAGGTGGGCAGTCATCCAACTTTTTCACGGGTGTGACACAAGTCACGAGCTGTCATCGCTCCCCACACCATGGTGACGATTTCAGGGGAGAGTACTTCCGTTCGCTTTTTCACCCTAATGCAAAACTGGGCAAATTTCTCATTTACTTTCTCGAGGGCAAAGAAGTTTCACTTAAAAAATTTAATAGGGAGAAATCTTGTGAGTAAAGAATGGAATAGAAATATCTGTTTAAACATCTTCTAATGAATAATTCTGATTAAAATTCAAACATAAGATTTTAATCCCCTTCCATCCATCTGCCTGGTGACTCAATGCTCCCTTCTCGTTTGTAAGCAAAAAAGCAAAATGCACACACAGTTTAATAATGATGTTTAGGAGGATTTATGAAGTGGTCTTCAAACTTCGTCCATTCATAGAACCCTTAGAAATATAGTGTTTTAGGGATGCCTCACCTCTCTCCCTTAAAAAAATATATCTGTTGTTACTTATGCCGCCGCCTGAATGACAAGGGGCTAGTTGTACGCCTGTTGTTAGCCGTAGCTTTGAGCACCACTCAGGTGACAGTAAGAGTTTGCTCGGTTCCACCTCAATTTTGAGGAAGTACGCCCAGAGGTTAGTCAGAGGCCTTCCCGTTCCACCTACCATACCAAGACATGCGACTGGATAGCTATTTAGAGTACCCTCATGCCGCAAAGGTTCCATCTTTCCTTCTCTATGCTTTCTCCAAGGTTCGAACTCAGACCCTACGGCACAGCAGTTAGCGTCGCTAACCACTTTACCGTATAGGCGGCTTAAAAATATATCTTAAAATAATATTTGAAGTAAATCAATATATTACTGATGAAGATAAGTGCTGTACTTACTAAAATTTTTTACATAAAATTAATGTAATTTACTGATTAATTGCATTAATTCACACTCCAGGTGTGTGTGTGTGTGTGAGCGCGCGTCAAAATTCAGGAGTGGGTTTTGCTTAAGTTTAGATTTCAGTGACGAATCTATTAATAAGTGTCTCCCTTACCTTCAATGTAAAGCCTTCTGATTTATCACATTACTCAGGTAGGCCTTAAAGCATGGATCCAGGGCCTCGTCTCGTTCTCGACTCAGTCTTAATAAGATCCTAATTCGAATAATTTCAACGTTCAGATGTTATTTCCGGTTGTATTCTCCGAAAAACTGGGGGAATTTCGGACGATATGTCAACTGGCTACATTTGATGACCCTCGTCTATATATAGGTCTAGACCTATTATCATTACTCATTCAGTCAAAAGGCGGTAGTCGGGGTCGAGCCAGTTTGTGAAACTGTAAGTCACGCACATTTGTTTCGTGTTATTGTCTGTACGAGTGTTTGGCAATGTATGCTATGTACTGTCTACTTTTAAGAGTCATAGGAGGGCCTCCATTTATGTGTCAGCCCAGGGCCTACTTTTGCGTAGGGGCCTCAAGAAATCTTAAGACGTCTCAGATTGTACTCAAACGGATTTTTTTATATCCATTCATGCATAGTTTTCTCTTCTTTTAAATATTATCTTAAAAGATTATTTTACTTGAGAAAAGGTAAATGATATATATACACATTACATAATTTTAACACTGTTATCTTAACTCATTATCATTTAGATTCATTCATTAGAAAACTGTTTAATTTTTTTAGTCCATTATGTAGGAGTAGGCAGATAGCAGCCTGCCAAGCACTGGCGTAGCTAGTTCTGAGTGGGTCCTGTATCCAGTGGCGTAGCGTAGGGGGAGAGTGCAGAGGGGTCCATGGTCCCGGGTTGCATACGAAAAGGGGTGGCAGCAAGCACCGCGATATTTAAATTCAAAAAATATTTCAAACTCCAAATTGTGCCCGCGCGATGAAACTGACGGAAAAGAGTGAAAGCTTTAATACAAGCACAGATGCAGAAAGTGTATTAGTCGCTATGCAATCGCATTCGGTTTTATGTTACTTAGGCTTCTAGCAACCGGTCCTGTGTGAAGTCAATGATGCTCAAAATTATTTGCAGAGGGACTAAATATCCATCACTGTTCTCAAAAAATACGTGCTTTAGAGACCGTGTTAGAAGCAAAACGGGAGGAATTCGTGGATGACGCGTTAATATATGCTAAAAGTTTATGTAAAGAGCTTGAAATTTCTTTTGAAACTCCAAAACGAATCAGGAGGAAACATATATTTGGCGACGGAAGTAAAGATGTTCAGTTATTGTACGAAGATGACTTGAGGCGAACAATGTTTCCTTCAATAGACAGAGTAACTGTTGAAATTCGAGAAAGATTCCAACAGTTTCAAAGTTAGCGCAAAAATATGCTTTTTTAAGGCCTGAAGTGAAGTGGGCGAACTTAACTTACAAGGGGAGGGCACGACAAAAGAAATTCATTTGGTGTCGAGACTTGATGTACTAGTAGTACTCCTTTAGGGTGTTCAACCCTCAATGTAATTCCACTGAATGGTCAGTCAATTCCGAGAAAATAGCCTTCGAAATTCATGCTTAGCTTTTATACAATTAAGTTTCAATTCCCTCCAACGATTCCGTAGCTTGATTGGTATACCGTCTGCATACTATGCACGAGGTTAGGCTTCGATTCAGCGATCAACTTTTTCTTTTCATTTCATTTAATTATTTTAAAAATTAAATAAATTTATTTATGAAAGGTTTATTTGATATTAAATGATATTTTATGTAATTATTTGTATTTTATAAAGTAAAAAAAATACTGTTATTATATAAATATTTATATTAAATTTTATGTATAAATATATTTTTATATTAATAAATAATATTTATAATAAATATTAAATGATATTATACATAAAAATTAGTTACAAATAGTTTTATAATGTGAAATACGATATACTATAAATAAAATATTATATATAATATAAAATAATTTAGAAAGTATATTATATATTATTATTAAAGTATTTTTTATATAATGAAAAATATGTCTTTTTTATATATTATTAATTTAATTATTTTATAAAATATTTAATGAGTCTTTTTTAAATAAATTTTAGTAATAAATTAATAATAATTTCAATAATAAATTTAATAATAAACTAATAGTAATTTCAATAATAAATAATAATTTTAATAATAAATAATTTAAATAATAAATTTATTCAATTTTTTTTACTTTATGAAATACAAAATAATTACAGAAAATATCATTTAATATTTAATAAACCTTTCATAAATAAGTTCATTTAACTTTAAAAATAATTAAATGAAATGAAAGGATATTACTCTTACCGAAGCAAAGTCGTTATCAAATCTTACATTCTGATAAAAACGTGAGTACTTATTACCGTCCCACTATAGAACTACACAAGGGCTATTCTGATAAACTTCATTTCACATTGCGTACAGTTTTCCATAATTTGTGAATCTGTTCTGTAAAAACGATTCAAGTACTTCAGATTCCCTCTCTCTCTGTTCTCCAATTGTTTTTTCTTATCACTTTTGTGCAGTTGAAAGATAACGTGTCTGAAGCCTAGCATTTTTACATAGGGGCGTTCATTTAATTTGTGAGGCACCGGTAAAAAACAAACATGCGCTTTTACATTCTGTTAATATTCTGCATTTCCTTGAGTTTCGGAATTTCTCAGGCTGCCGAGCCTACGAAAATAGGACAGCGTAAGTTGTGTTTTCCTTCCTACTCTTAGTAAACCGAAAAAAAGCTGAAATTTAATATTATCAGTGTTGGTTTTTTTTAAAAGAAAATGTTTGTAAGTATATTGAAATATTGTTATTATAACTCCAATGAAAAAAAAATCGGGTTCAGCATGTGGATTCATTAAAATCACAGAAAACAATTAGCTGTTAAATCAACAATTAAGTAGGAAAAAAGAAAGATTTTTTACTGTGATTGTGTGTGGAAAAAAAATTGAATACGAGGCACAGAAAAGTATTTTTGTACCTTTATAAATAGAGAATGAACTATTTATTTTTAAAAAAAATTCTTTTTTTAGGATACATAAGAAGAGAAGTTTTGTTTCCCACACGCATGATTTTTCTCTCAAACTTCTTTACACAAATTCGAGACTTCTTGAATTGAATCAATCATTTTATCAGAACTCGGGTGATACAATAAAAATGCAATAATAAATCTAGATTTTCAGATATGTCTGCCGTTTTCATTATACCGTAATGCACAGTAAAAACACTTAATATGTAAAAATATTAATTAGAGAGCTATTAAATTTTCAGTCTTCATCATTTTCATTTCTTTTCTAACACTCATAAAAAAGAAAAAGTAATAAAAATAACGTATTTCTTAACATTTTTGTTCTGCTTGTGTCTTTTCCGGTTATTTATTTCAAGAATTGAGAGTAATGTAAGGAATGTTTATTTACGTACGTAATATATTCTAGAGCAGGGGTACTCAACCTTTTTTTCTGCTGGGCCGCATACGTATGCCAGCCACTTCACGCGTGCATATGTTAGTTATTTCGAGCGGGCCACAACATGAGCATAAATGGGAGAGGGAGAAATGCTTTGAGATCAAGATAACATTGGAAATTTAAAATGTGGAAAATTTTGTTCACACATGATATTATAACTCCTGCTTTGCTTTCTTAAAATTATTATTTATATTTTTTAGTTTTGTTACTAACATTATAAATTAGAAGCATTTAAGAAACACTCCTTCACAATTTATGCATCAGTAAACGGTTTCATATGGTTGCCAATAATATAACAAACTTCATGGGACGTCTTTGTTACCACTGACAAAACACTTTGTCCCTGTTGCAAGGATTGATTATTCAAGAAAAAGCCTATTTATCACCTCTTGAAATAGATCTTCGAGAAAAAGTATTATTGAATGATTCCTGCGCATTGGTATTTTTTGAATACAGCACTTTCGTGACAAATCAAACAATCACTGATCCATGTTTGTTTGTTTTTTTCACAACAAAATAGTCAACCTCCCAATTGCCTTGAAACGATATATTTCTTTGAATATTTTTGGCTTGGAAGATATGAAAGATTAGTTAAAAATTAATTCCACCCACTGTTGATTTCACTGTTGTCTGTTATCACTATTCGTAACTGTTCCAAATAGAAAAAGAATATTAATTCGTACCCGTATGACACCAACAACAAAAAGCAAAATTGATATATCTGATTTCTTGAGAAAGAATTTCCCACCAAATTTTTTATACAATGTTCTTAAATAAGTGAATTTCTCAGAGCAGTGGGCCATGACCGGGCCACTTAAAAAGGTTCGGTGGGCCACATGCGTCCCACAGGTTAAGTATCGCTGTTCTAGAGTATATAAGTACGTAATATATTCCAGATTATGTAATTAAAGTTAATTAGTTTTTTTTCTTCGAACAGTAATCACAGAAGATAAAATATTTGACGAATTATATTTGAAGCGAAAAAGATGTAATATTTTTATATTTGTTTTGCTTCGTTAAATGTAATTTTTTTTTAAAATATATATATATATATATATATTATTTCTCTATTTAAATCCATATGCATCTATTAAATATGTTGAAAACTGGGAAATATTTGAACGAGTTTTTTCCACAAATTTATTACTTAGCTTAATGAAAACAAAATATTTTTATGTATATGTGATCTATTTATATTTTTAAGGTATAAATTATTTGATAGTTTATATACATATATACTCGTATATAGACACATATTTTGCATTCAGAAAATTATAACTGCGAAATAAATTGATAAATAATCTTCTTCCTTTCTTATTTTACAGCTCTTTTGTGTCATGGTTGTGTCGCTGTACTTAAAGGTATTTTATTAAATTTTCTTGAAAATATGTAAATTTAATTGAACTTTTTTCTGAATGACTAAAATGCTTTTTATTTCGTTACCTGGAGAACAATTCGTTCCATTGAATGATTACTTGTTTTAACTAACAATGCACTAGAAGCAGTGTGAAGTCAAGCTGACAAAGGACTTCAGGCATTGGGATTTGATTAACGTCGCACTTCAAACTAACACGACGATTGTTGACGACGACCTCGTAGATTTGAACTTCGCTCAAGGGACGACTTTTGAGCTAGCCTACTCTCTCCAAAGCTCTGCACCACTCCAACGCGACGACTGAGCCATCACAGATTTAACCCTCTACACGGCGGGTTTTCAACAGCATCAAGACTCGAACTCACGACTTGATGGCTGCGAATTCGGGGGACCATAACCACTCGCCTACCGCAGCCACTTCGTGATTTTCGGATAACGGTTAAGTAACAAGATGGCACCTGAGCTGGAATCCATGATTAAGACCCGCGTATTCATGACTACTAGAGATATTTAGTTGAATTAGAGCTGGAACATTATTGCTCAATTGGAGAAAAAAACCCGTTTAAGTTCAGCAGCTGCTTCATAACAGATGTTCCAAGTAGTGTTTGAGGGTAACCATTAATCATGGCCAGCGTTGTTTTGAATCCTGGTGACACTCAAGACTCGCAGTGAAAAGGAACCGATGCACGTTGTCTGTCGAGGATCAGAATTCTCACATTGATGTGGATATTTGGAGAGTAGAATGACAGTATAGTGATCGTACTGGTTAATCAATTGTGGTTAGACATTACGAGGTCCATCGCCAATAGCTCTCGTATTGTTTTGAAGTGCGACGTTAATAATCAACCACTCAAGGGTTGAGTCAATGACAGGAGTTTCCTGACAACGTTTATCGCGAATAAATCTGTCAAGAAATGAGATCGTATTAAAGGGGTGTTCGTTATAAACAACCATGCAGATTTATAATAGTCATCGCATTATAGATTCAAAAGGGCCGGCTGGGTGGTGTAGTTAGTTTGTCGCTGGGCCTTCTGTACCCAACGTTGCGGGTTCGATCCGGGCCCAAGTCGGTGGATTTCCATGATGCAGAAAATCGACAGCGACCATGTCGTATGATTTTACCGCATGAAAAATATCCCTTGAGTGTCCGTTTGGCTTAGATGCTCTCGGCAAAAAAATACAATTTTCGCATGGGTAGAGCTCAGGTACCTCCCTCTGGGGAAGAAACTGGGCGTCAAAATTACTTGCAGTAATTGGTATTGCTTAAATGTGGGTGCCCCACTAAAAAGTGATACCAGCTCCTGGGAAAGGCACTAGGTCTGCAAAGGTAGAAATACAAATATGCAGCCCCATTAGAGAAAAAAAAGATTTGAAAGGATGACGAACAATTTGCATTTCTTTTAAATATACAAAGTCTGGCGTTTCTGAGAATCACATCTGTATGTAAAATGTATGATGGTACAACATTCATTTACAGTGAATTTGTATGTGAATATTCGTTTTGTTTTTCAGAACTGCACAAATTGCTCAAGGAATCCTCTGGTCGAAAGAAACTTGTAGATCGAAGTCTAGGTCGATTATGTCAGATCGATAATTTTGTTTCTTACACATTCAGTCCTCCCAAGATGATAAAAGCATGCAATTACATTGTTGGTTAGTATATAGCTTGAATTCAATAATTTTTTATAATTAATTTTACAGATCATTTAAAAATATCAAAAGAAACAATTTTTCCTTCTCAGTTTTTTTACATTTGCTTTACAATTGTCTCATTAAACTTTTAATGCTCTAATTCTTCCACAAATTTTTTAACTAAAACCAATTATTTAAATTTTTCATGCATATTTATATTACTCCCGCCCTTTTTTTTTAATGTCGATTACTGTATTCATTATCCTGCATCCTAAATGATAATACACACAATCTTAAAATACATTTCTCTTTATTAAGTTTTAATATTACTGAATTTTTCCCCACAGTAAATGCATCTAAATCCCTAGATTTAGAAATATTTAGTTTTAACCAATTTTTTTTTGCATGAAATTATTTTTCAAGTATACTTAGTTAATGAATACCATAAATAAGTTATTTGGCATATAGAAAATTAACTTATTTTTGTAAATGATATTGCATTGCAAATCTTAAAGCATTTGCAAATTTTGTTTCCATAATTATGAAACATAATACAGATTTATTATTTCAGAGACTCATAAGCAAGAATTAACTGAAAATTTAATAGAGTATTATAAAAAATTTAAAACAGCTGAAAATCTTCCTTTACAAGAAAAATTCTGTGATCATGTAATCAAGGCTTGTGAAGGAACAAGGAGACCTACTAAAGATAGTGAGGTAAATTGTCACTTTCAAAACAAAATTTTTAACGTAAAATAAAATTCTAACTGAATGGATGAGAGATATTACTCAAATTTGAAAACATGTTATCTATTTTATAATAATAAAATTCTTTAAAAAAACATTGTTTCTTTTCATAAGTCAAAATTCACTACTTCACAATATATTTCACACATCTTATGTATTATGTGGTAAAAGTCTAAAATTATTTTTTGTTAAATTTTTAAAAATATATATAACCATTAAATGAATAAAAAACTAAAATAACAATTAGTATAAGTTTAAAAGCATGAACAGAATATTAGTTTGCACATATATCTTAAAATCTTTACATAAAATACTTTGTTTGTATGAAATAATTTGAACCTAACAACCTACAATAAAACACTATTTGAGATACAGTATTCTAAAAATGCTGAATGTTTATTTAAAAAAAAAGTATTTTATATAAATAAAATGATTCTTTTATAACTTAAAACCTTATTTAAAAGCATAATATTTATAATATAAAAATTCAAGGAAAAAATTATATTTTAAGCATTTAATTTTAAAAATGGCATAGTAAAAAAAAAAAAAAAAAAAAAAGTATATCTGTGTGATTATTGGATAAATTACAAGTTGTTTTTTTTTGCACAATTTACTAATGTTAAAATACTTAGAAACAATCATTAATCTCTCTCATTACAGAATATATATATTCTATATTATATATATACTCTCTCTCTCTCTAATCTCATAATTCTTATTCATTTCATAAAAAAATGTCACAAGATATTAAATATCTTTGCAAATATTTGAATTATGAATGCTTAATTTGCATCATAAATTACATAACTGAATAAATTATTAGTAAATATGTTCAGTAGCTTATTATGGAATAATAAATTTATAACTGTTACTTATTAATGCAACATAAAAGAATTTATTTTCCTACTTTCGAGACAAAACATTAAAGCCACACCTAAATTTAAAGTTAATAATCTAACTAAAAAAAATAATTATACATGCACAATATGTGCTAAAATAAATGAATAACTATATTTCTTACGATATCAACTATCAAAATATCGATAAATGCATTTAAATTTAAATAACTTAATCAAAATGCTTTTGTTACAGATGAAACCACATGGACTTTCTATGGATGAAGCTAATGAACAATTACAAAAAGCTTCTCACTCAGGATTTCCATCAATAGAGAGCCCAGTACAAGAGTCTCATTCCATGCAGATAGAAAAACCTCATCTTCAACAGCAAACCTCACCATTGCCTCATGAAGAATTATGAGCTTAATAAATATTTTTTTATTCTAAAATGTCTTTCTTATTTGGACTAGAGCCAATTTAATACCCCCTAAATAATGGTTAAACACAAATAGTTAATTTTGTATTAACAATTAAATTTCCTTGAAACATTTTTGCAAGGCTAAAATTAGTTTCAATTTTATCACCTAGATATACTTTCTTGAACAATGTTCCATGAATGCTGTCATTTTCTGTTGCAAAAACAATGCTATTTAAATAGAATTTTATACCTAACAAGTATACAAAATTTAACAAGCCTTTCATTATTAGAATAATGTTGGAAGTAAAATTTATTTTGAAAAGTACAATAACAAAATGAAATTTAAGAAATTCCTCAGCTTGATCTTGCTGGACTTATATTGTATTTTTGAGAAAAAGATAAGGTAGCAAACAATATACTTGTCATTAAACAAAGATTTTTAAAATTCAATCAAAATTGCATCGAAGTAACACAATAGTTATTCACAATGGTTATTTCATTTTAAGCAACAAACAGAACTATTACTTCACAGACCAAAATCCAAATAAGATTACACAAAGAGTTTGAGATTTAGATAAAATTAAGTACATCCAAATGCTTTTATGTGGGTTTGAAATAATACATTTATTCAAGAAACAGCTGCATTTCTTTTTAATAACTGATTTATTATTTCATGATTTAAAGTCACTGGCTGTTCTGCAAAAGAATTAACATGAAATCCATCAAGTAATTACTAGTTTAATTTTTTAACTTGGTGCAAAAGTCAGAGGAATCATTATTTTTTTACATTGAGACATATAAGATTTTAATATTAATGTTAAATATATAAATACACATATATAAAAATTTCTATACACAAACATTTGATTTTTCACCCCTTTTTAACATAGCACTTTGAATTAAATAATATTTTTATTTAATCATATATGGTATTTTAAATAATTTGAAATATTCTCTATTTTACATTACAAATAATATTTATTTTGCTCAGCTTTTCAAGAGACAGCTATATAAAAAAAAGGTTAGGTACACATAGTTTCTATTATTTTACATAATGGTATTTAGAGGAGTCAGAGCCTGAACTCACAGTTCACTCAAAATTGTACTCATGGACATGCTACTATTTATGAGATAAAAATGTCAGGTGATAATAGTGAAATTCATACTCTTAGAAATGAATGACAATTATAAATATATTTTAATGTTTTTCATTTTAAAATCTTGTTACTAGAATGAAAAAACATTATTGACATGAAAATAATTTATGGGGGAAAATGGTTAAGGTGATAACTTAAAATTACATATTAATATGGAGTTTTATCAAAAACAAACTGGATTTATTAAAAACTTGCCTTTAACTCCAATCCACAGCTTTGAATATTTTGAAATTGCAGTATTACTTACTCCATGACATCATAAATTAATAATAATGATAAAGTTAAAATATGTGTTCAACAAGTATTTTGTACCAACATATCAAAATATTATTGAAAAATGTATATAGTTTCCTTCAAGCAAGTTAATGATGAAATTTTACGAGATGATAGTTTTATCATGTAAAATCAACTAAAAAATACAACTGGAGTGATCATCTATCAGTTTATTCACATATCATTATTTTTTCATACAAATATGCATTGGAAGAAAAAGTGATGAAATTGAGGGGAAAATATAATAATTTGAAAGTAATATTTTGAATATTCCTTAAAACCACACAAACAAATAAAGGAAAAAAGTATACTAATATCTAAAAATTTGAAAACGATATGGGAATCTTAGAAAAACTTCTTCATACAAATACAATAAAAAAGGGTTTAAAAAATGTCATAAATATCACAAAGTTCATAAAAAGTAAAGTATAAAAACTTCTCATTTTAAACAAATGTACATATAATTTTTAACTTTTTTGTTAATTACGAGCCACTGAATGCTCAATAATGTTGCACTTTCTTAAAATTTTTTTTTACTTGTTTAGGACAATGATATAGTGATGAGTATTTTTATTAAAGGATTATACTTTTGCTAGTAAAACATAGCAAAAACATATTCAGAGACAAAAATGATTTATGTCCTGTAATACATGAGGCATTCCACAAGAAAAAAAAAGCTTACAGTACACACTTACTGTTATATTTACTCATACGGAGTTGATAATTATAAGAATTAGCTGCATTTCACTCATCAAATTCATTATTGCAATACAAATTTTTGCTTCAGTGGTTTTCTGAAAGTTTCTAACACAAATATATTAAAACAATATATATTACATAATTTTTATAAAATATATTTTAAAATCTATTAAAAAACACAAAATTACAAAATGAAATTGGATTAAATAATTTAAATCATTAACTATCCCAAAGATTCATTACATAACAATGACATTGAACCTTAAATAATTAATTTTTTTCCAATAATGCAATAAAAAATATAGATTGGTTGGTTTTATTCCTACAAGGGGTACATTTGGCCAAGCTTTGCCACAAACTCACTCACTCAATTAGTACTCATGTCATTAACTTACCGTAAAATCTGGTGTATAACGCACACTTTGAACACAAAAAATGAGACCAAAACATAAGGGTATAAAAACGATACGTTTAAAAATAACAAAATAGATAAGCATTAAAAATTTTTTACTTTTACACACATCGAAATACTGTTTATTTAAAAGAAATGTTATACCTTATGAACTAAAAGTGTTTTAGTTCTAGAAATATACTCTTATTTCAAAAGTCTGGCATAATTTCTCAAATAAATGACTTCAAAACAAGAATATTGTATAACTAAAATTTCAGATTTCTTCTTAAAAATCTGGGTGTGCGTTATACGCCGGATTTTACGGTAAGTAATTGTTACAGATGCATATTTGTGATCTAGATGTAAGATGAAGAAAAAAATAAGCATTGGTGAACAAGGAGAGGATTCGAAAATAGGGAAAAATAATTAAAGCACTTTAATGACGTTAACTTTGTTTACTAGAAAAGAAAATTCCAATCTGGGGTAGTTAAAAAATATAACACATGGTTAAAAATGCCATGTTTAATATAAGTGCAAACACCAATTTCAATTTGAATTTCACATAATCTAATAAATATTTTTTCTTCAATTTTAATATTTAAAAAAAATTATGGTTTTTAGTTGAAAGTACAGTTACACACTGATAATATTCTTATATTTAAAGTAAGTAATTGCCTAAATGATATTTTGATACTTTCTGCAATAGAAAACTGCTGCTTGCAATAGAAAAGTAATGAGATATAAATGGGAGTAATATTAAAAATAAAATACAATACTTGTAACCACTATGAAGCAAAAATAGGTACTAATTTTTTCTATTTGCACTTAATACTACACATAAAAAAACTAAGCAATTATTAATCATATCCTTTTTTAAATAATGAAAAATTATTATTGATAAGAAAATTAAAGAATTTCCCAAATTTAGACCTCTCATTGGAGATATATAACCAACTTTTACAGTTCATTTTCTGAAACAGTGAGAAATATTTATCTTGTTTATACATCTTCCTTGCTGATAATTGTTTTTGAAAAGTGATTAAAAATATTATTGCTAATTAATGACTGTATATTGACATATTTTGTTTCTTTTTAAGGTATCAAAAATCATATTAAAAGATTTTTTAACAATTTTAAGCAAAACCTCAGCCTTTCAAGCAGTAAAAATTTTAATTATTTTGATCTCCATTATCTTTTTTTAAAAATAAATAATTTTCCTACATTTGATTTGTAAGCAGTATACACATCTTTAATTATATTGCAGTATATATTATATAATTGCAAATATCTTCATTTTATAATACAATAGTAAATATCAATTTTATGTTCTTCATAAAGGTATGTATATATCATTTGAAAACATAATGCAATATTTGTTACAACATTGAAAGGATTTAAGTTTGATTATCAGATAGAAAAAAAATTAACCATTCAATGATTTGATTGACTAGGGATCATTTGTTCCAAAATGAGCAATACAGAAGAGTTTGGCACCATTATTTACATTGTCCTACATAACTAGCAATTCAATCACTGAGATAAATGCTACTAATAACTAAAATACTGAAAAAAACTAGAAAAGACTAGGTTCTTTTAAAAAATCAGTCTTAAATAAAATACAAAGAATATAAAAAAATAACAAATGACAAGAATTGTTTTATAATACTAGTACAGCTGATATAATTCATGCAATTTCATTTGGCTTGATTATAAAAGTTAGCTAATAATTTTTATATATTGTTAAAATAATGCATTCCAAATAATCATAGAGGTACTCAAAAGATTTTTAAAGTACATATTATAAGACTAACATCAATTTCTTTAAATTTAATGGAAGATATCTTAGAACTTTGAAATAATGTGCCATTATTTGTTGTAAAAAATAAAAAAAAAGTATCACAACAATCAACGATAAAAATGCTATCAATTTCATGAGAAAAGCTTTTCAAACAATACGATTTTTTATGCACACTTTGAATGAAAAATATTTTTCTCCCTTTATGCATATCATAAAAAAATACAAACAGTTAAAGTGAAGATTTGCTTCACTACTTTCAAGCATACATTCTCAATTTCACTTATCTAAACATATAAACTAATAATTTATGAGATAAAGAATTCTATTGTATAAATCTCACAAAAAACAAACTTGTTTTCTTTTGTCGTAATTTATGCTCTCAGATTAATGTTCAAACAATGGAAATAATTCCTTAAGTAAATATCAAAACAATAAATAAATATTGTGTGTTTGTTTGAAAAGCTCTTCCTCATTTCAACCATTTAGCCACCGCAAAATAAGAGTTTGCTTATCATCCTTGTACTTTTTTTCAAGCATATAAGAGAAAGTACATGGCAGGAAACAGCAAAAATGAGCAAAACAGTTTTCTTTTTTCAAGAACAGCAAATTTCTGTATGATAAATGATATTATCAATAGCAATTCAAGAATCCAGATTATCTGGAACTTCCATACCCATGGAAGAGAAGAGATTGCTCACTGGTCCAGGTAGGCCTTGCTGACTGGAGTAAGATTCCAGCATGTTTTTCAGAGCATTTAGATCTACGTCTACAGGACGGAAATCGTCCTCTTCATCATCAATATCAGATCGCTTATCTGGTATAGGGCCCTTAAAAATTAAATCAAAGTTATATTTATGATATAAATATTTAACATCAACACAAAGAAAAAAAAGGAAATGAATACCTTAAGTAAAAATAAAGGTGACAAATAAAAAAAATGTAAACCGAAGATAAAATAATACAGCATAAACATAAAATTTGAATTTCCGAAGAGCACATGAAACATTGTTAAGATGTTATAAATTAAAACCAAAATAAGCAAATTTTTGCATATTTTGTGTAGTAGAAGAAATAAACCACATTTTTTGTGAGATTTGATTTATTTCATAAATCAATAACAAAAGAATGACAAATTATAAATATCCCATTCACAATTTCAAACATACATACATTAAGTCACCAAGAAAGCAATGGATTTGTTTAAAAAAGGATATTTTTACTTTCCCCTTCATTTCTTTCTCTAATGATATCTTTATAACTCTATACTAACAATAAAGTAGCAATGAATTCCCCAATTATTTGAAGATCATATCACATCATCATTACGCATCATTTTTTAGTCTCAATCATATTCACTTATTCATTGGCATTAAAAAGAAAAAAAAGTCAATATTGAAAGGTAAAAAAGAAAACTCAAAGATCTATACCAAAATATCTGAGAAAAACCAAAATATTAGACTTAGTAGATATTTTGATTTGACCTTGACTGAACTGTTCAGTTGCTTGAAATGAGCATATAGTTGGTAACTGCAATTGAGATTTCACTATGCACATTCAATAGAAAATACTATACCGTAGAAAGGCATTTGCTTTATATGGAGAATAAAGTCAAAGGAAAAAAAAATGGAGGTAATAAGTTTATCCTGTAATCAACATAAAATAATAAATGAGAAATTCTAAACATTACATTGCAGCCTAAAGATACACCCCCAAAAAGTTCAATATAATAAAATAGAGCAGTTTTAATAGAACGCATTGATGTTCAAAATTCCTGTAAAATAAATGGTCTGTCCTAACCTGGATTTTTTTTTGTCTGATTTCAGTATGGATGGAAGGATGGTACAAGGATTTTCTGCATTTCTGTTTTTTTTTTTTTAAAAAAAAAAAGAAATGCAGAAAATCTTCATTGCAGCCTCCGTTGGAATCTTTGCAAGATAGTTGGCATTACAAAAGTAGGTAAATCATTCATTTCAATATTTTTAATTAACATCTTTTTAGCTAATTGTACTTTCAGAATTTAAATGGTCAAAATTGATACTTTTGATTATTTCCTTTTTGGTATCTCAGCATGTTACTGCATTTAATTAACATCTTTTTAGCTAATTGTACTTTCAGAATTTAAATGGTCAAAATTGATACTTTTGATTATTTTCCTTTTGGCATCTCAGCATATTACGTATTTAATTAACATCTTTTTAGCTAATTGTACTTTCAGAATTTAAATGGTCAAAATTGATACTTTTGATTGATTATTTCCCTTTTGATATCTCAGCATGTTACTGCATCCAGCAGTTCATGAGAAAAAAGCCTCACACACATAGGTAGATAAGTTTTTTAACTCAGGAAATTCAGCAGTATAGATACTTTCTATAAGATTAAGTGATGTCATTTATTTAATTTTACAATATATATTTCAAAATATAATTTCCAAACTTGTTCACAATTTTAGCCACTTCCGTTAATAAATTGCATTATTTATATATTACTTATAAAATGACTATTATTTGAGAGTGTTCTTTTGTGACTTTTCTCACTGAACGGTAAAACACAACTTACCAGTCACACACATAACAAATATTTAATTAAGTGCATGTAATCATAAATATACACTTTTTCAACATTATTTAAGAAATTATTATGGAAGTCTTTAGAATTCTCAACATTTGATCGATACAAAATGTTTGTACAAAAAGCTAATCTCACTGATTGTGAGATCTTGCAAATATTCTCTTACGAACAAAGGAAAATTTGTTCTTTAGAATTCTCAACATTTGATCAATACAAAATGTTTGAACAAAAAGCTAATATCACAGATAGTGAGACCTTGAAAATATTCTCTTGTGAACAAAAAATTGTAACAAGTAATAGTAATCCAAACTGGAACATTTAAATTCCATATATATATATAAAGCAGTGAATCATTTATCTAAAATAAGAAAATACATTAATGTCTGTTTTTAACAGAAAATCATGATGTCATTGAAACAGAAGTTTTAAAATCCCCTCCCTCTCCTCCAGATAAAAAAATGAGCCATGACATTGCAATGTTCGGGGAGGGGATATCATAAATAATTGCTTAAGCAATGGTAAAATTGCGAGTTACTAAACCATGTATTAAAGCAGGGATACACAACCCAAATTTGTGAGGGGACAATTAGGAGTTATTGAAATTGGGAAGGGCCAAACAAACATTATAAAATCTTTATGAATGACGTGTAGTTGCAGTGTAGATACTATATACTGATCACCAACGACCACATAAAATCAACTGGCAGGCCCCATATTGTGCATCTCGTTAAAGGGAGAATACTATATCTTCTTTCTTTAACTTTAAAAAGCCATGCGTATATCAAAGGCCATAAATAGTATTAATATAAATGCTGGCATGTATTTAGTACATATGACGTGTTCAGTATTAAAAAACCAGATTATTTTTCTTATACATTTACTAAAGCACTTTTCTTACCATTTCTTCATCTTCCATTGTAGCTCTAGGCGGAAGTTTCTCAAAACTGAGACCTATGTTAGTATTTGCTAGCTGTCGATCCATTTCATCCATGTAATCTTTCATATCATCTAATATTTTCCCCTTTTTGCTACTGACATTGTATTTATCTGCAATATCACAGAGAAAATATTTTAGCAGTGGTGGTAAATACAAAATTCTTATTGTCTGAATCATGTTTAAATCACATGTACTGTTTGCTATAAAATAAGTTAAAGTATTTTTCTATAAAATCTAGAATAAAGTTAAAAAAACTTGAAGTTGCCCAATAAAAATCAAAATAAATTTAAAAAAAAAGAACATCAATTTGAAAACAACTCCATAGTTAGAACTACACAAGGGAAGGTAAATTGAAAATATATCATCAACAAATTCTTACATGTTCATGAAGGGAAAAAAAATTATGAATTAAATTATTGGAACTAATAATTCAGTAGTCATTTTAGTTATTAAATAATCCAGCAAAACATTTTTCAGATAATTAGAAATTAAAAGTGATTAACAACAATAAAAATATTAAAAAAAATTTTATACATCAGTAGGACAAAGTTCATCCATGTAATCTTTCATATCGTCTAATATTTTCCCCTTTTTGCTACTGACTGTAGGACTCTGCTTACTTTTTTTATAAATTAGAATTTCATTGAAATAGCTAAAACAGAGTTACTTTAGTAACATTCTATAAATATTAATGTTAAAGCAAAATATGTGTTTTATTTCATTTTTATTAAATGACTTAACATTATTTAGATACATACACATGTATATATATAAGAACATGAAAAATAGAAAATAGAATGCAGTTTTTTCACCTTGACTTCCTTCTCCTAAAGCTACATCATCATCGTCATCGTCAGAATAGCCACTCATGGAAGAGCTTGACCCATCGTCATCAGAATTAGGTATGCGGAAATCTAAAGAAAAATTATACTTGAAAGATATTGTCAAAAAACTAGGAACAATTTGGCCGAGAAAACACTCTTCAGTTTTACTTTATGCCAAATTAAAACTACTAAATAAACTATTACAAAAAGACTTCATGATTGCAAAAGAGGTATAGATAATATGAACACTTTAACTGGTATCTTAGAATTTCCATACAGTGCCAAGAGAAGACTTTGAAGCCAGTTGAAATTAAAATATAGCAATTCCCATTATTTGTATAATGGTTTTAAGTTACTCAGGATTTAAATTTGCCATCTGCTGATTTAAAAACTTGTGAGCAGACTACCATAATGATAATATTTTTTTTAAAGAGATGGTACCTAATGATTAGTTTGAAGGATTTTGTATAATATTAAAGGAAGAGAGTAATAGGCAAGTTATGCCTCACAATAAACAAGGACAAATTATAAAGTTATAGATGTATGGATCAAGAACAATGCAAAGTTTAAAATATCAAACATTAGAAAAAATATTTAATATATTTCTGAAAAAAATTGAAAAGACTTGTGTGATTTTTTTTGTGACCTACCACCGCTCCCTCAATACTTTTATAACATGAACTAGAAGTAAAATTACTTCAATAATTTTTTCATCCTTGTAGACCTTTTGAAAAAGGGAACATTCTATTTATATGTCAGCATTTACATACGTATTCAGTAAAATTTTGGAGCATAAACTGTATAATTTTAAACACATAAAAAATCACCCTATTTGAAGATAAACACACAAAATGAATAAATTTATGACATTATGTTTTGTTAGGTGAATATTGCGATTATTTTATTCACTTAAATATGCAATAAGGGCTAAAGTTATGAATTAAAAAAATTGACATTTTTTAACTTAGCCTGCTTATAAAAAAATTAAATGTTTAATGTAATGTAAATATTTATACATCATTTAATTATTAATTTAATGCTGTACCTTAAAAAGTAGAATTTAAATAACTTTCAATAATAAATAAGTTTTAGTTTTAATTTTTATAAGGTTACATTAAAAACAATATCATAGCAATGCATTTATTATTTAGCAAGGTATTTTATTCATTTTTAATTGATTCATTGAGTTGACAAATACTTAAGTTCTTGTTTTGCTATTACATGGTGGTAATTAAGGATGCATAGTATTTCTTGCAATAGGATAAATAATAGTGTTCCACATTTGGAAACTAACTTATTAATCTTACGCTCCAAACTTAATTCGTAATTATTAGATTCCAAATAAAATCTTATAATTTTTGACACTCACACATTTCAGAGACATCCTTTTATTCCTTTAGTTGACATCATTTGTATAGTTTAAATGAGCATTTTATTTTTATAACTTAAAAGTTGCATGGTCATAGACTTCCCATCATAATTAATGTCATAGTTTTTGCTTCTGGCTGCTAGCATTATTTTTTGAAGCAGTCAGCACTTCTCAAAATGTTAGAATTACTAAGACATTTTAGATTCATTACCATTTTTTTTTCACTCAGAGGGGCACCAAGATTACAAAGGCTTAATGCTTAGGAACCAATCTCCCAGAATGACCAGAACCCCAGCATTTGTATTATAGATAAGGTATTTCTTTTTACTGCTACTAATTCAATAATTAGAGTGTTTCTGAAATATTTTAAGTTTGCAAATTTTAATACTTCTCTCAGTTTTGTAAAATAATTAATAACATTATATTTCTTTCAATTTTCTAATGCTACAAATATAGCTTTCAAATTCGAAACAGTAAGTACTCTGAAAAGCACTAAGAATATGGGATTTGTAATTTTCGTATGAATTGTAATTTCTTTTATAATGGTATAATTTCAAATATTTTCACTAGACTCACTATAGAATATTCTTCTTGCAATAAAAATAATGTTAGTGCTAAAAAATATAGATTTTTAAATAATGTTTGATTGTCTCTTGATTTGAAAATAAATTCAAAAAAGTAAGCTATATTACATTATGTACTCCAAAAATAATATAATCTAACTATAGTAAGCCCATAATATAAGTTACAAATTTAACATGGTTGTGTAATGTGTAACAAATATGTGTTCATGAAATAGGAAAGATGAAGTCAAAGTTTGCAATGAAGTCTCACCCCAATAGCAGAAAAGCATCGATGAAGATGCTGAAGTCAAAATCTCAGCAGGTGAAAAGACAGAAGAACCAAAATTATCAAGAGCTCAAATCAATGTATTGATATCAGAATATGATTTAAAGATGCTCAAAGTGGTATAAAAGTGTGTACACCAGTGAATGAAAAAGTAGCAAACTCCTACAAGGGCTCCTGGTAGTGTGTTTATCTTGTTTACACACAGCAAAATGATTCTTGCTGTATAGGATGTTTGGATCATGGTGGAAAACAAAAGTAATCTGGTCAAAAGTGACAATTCTTCTGCTTTTCTAAACTGATAATTTTAGTACTTGTATGCTTTTTGCATTATGGATGTTTAGTTGTCAACTGAGAGGCAAACCAGAAACATGCAGCTTTGTGAAATCAAGATCTTCAACCTCTTGACCCCTCTAGACTTTCTCAGAGTGGAATACAACACTAGGTTCCATTGTGAATATTTTTCATTTTGATGGGTATTACTACTTCTTAACTTAAAATATAACATGGTAATGAAAACATTTTCCAACAAAATAATAGGATACTGGAACCTAATACTAGACTGGAACTAAAATGAAATCTATTATGTAAAGGGAACAATTTGGCACACCTTTAGTGCCAACATGCAGTTATAGCATAGATTACCTTTTATTTACTAATTGATGCATTTATACAAGGCATGCAATTGCTTTTTTGAAAGATTTTACTTTCCTTAACAGATCAATTATATTTCTTAAGCATTAAATTATTATTTATACATCTTTGCTGTGCAGCAAGGGAGAAAAATCTAGAAAAATGTAAGGAGCATTACTGGGAAATAGGTAACTAAAAGAAAGTAGTTTTGGTACCAGGATTGTACTTGTACATCTTGTATGCATTCAGAATACTTTTAATTACTTGTAGCCAACCTACATGCCTATCATTATACCAGTAGGGTGCTTAGGAATTGGTAATACATAACATTTCCTTTTGGCCATTACTTCTACATAATAATATTTTATTTTCATCTGGCAACTAATTTATTTCCAATCTTTGTCCATCACATTACTTTATTATGTTGTTCTAGATTCATAAATGGAATCCAAACTATTAAGTTCAAAATCTGATAAACTCTTTTGTAATGTTTTCAACTCACATTGACGTAAATTGCACTCAAGCTATTTCTAAAGGGATTTCAACTAATATTCTCCATTCTTTAAGGCACATTTTTTCTTTTTGATATAACATTTTGAATATTTCTGCTATGTCAAACAGTTTTAAATTGAAAAAGATATAAATTTCAAAAAGTGTCCACAGTTTAGGCATTACTGTGATTCCAATGTAACAAGATTTTTGAATAAATTCTTTGGTCTTTTTTTTAAAAAAATAAAGTTTTATTTCAGATCATATGTTTTCATATTAGAGTTTCAAACATTAACTGTAGAAAACCAGAAGGCTATGTGATGTGAAAATGCTATAAATCTAATAATAAACATCCCTTTTTTAAAAGGCTGATGTATTAAAATACTTATACATAAAAATGTAACTAAATTATAAAAGATAGCAAAAGCCTAAAAGTTTTGCAGGGCAATGACATAAAAAGAAAAGTTATTAAACTATGGTCACATTTATATTTGACTAGTCTAAAAGACTAGATCACATATAAAGCCTGTTTGGTATCAGAATTTTATCTGATTTTAGTATTTAGCACTTACGTTTGTTTTTTCAAAAAACAACAAAAATTTTAAAGATATAGACAACTTTGATAAATACACTTTTATGTATATTTAAAATGTTAAACAGATTAAAATAATTTTATAAATGGTGCTCAGATAATTTTAACTGGATCTAGCTACATATCAATATAAAATAATATTTATAAAAGTATTCTTTAACATACCCAGAATAGCATTCACGGCATCAGCAAAGGCATCAGGATCAAAGTTTATTTTTTGCTTTTTTTTCTTTTGAGTGCAAAGAGCTGGTTCCACTCCTTCAACATCTGAACGAGTTTGAACAAATGATTTTATTCCACTAGTTATTGTCTTAGCAATTTTAGATTCAGTTGCTTGATTGGACATCTTTTCTAGCATTGAATCTAAAATTTCGGGAGTGATATCCATCCAACTGTCATCTATAAATAATATATAATATTCAATAAAATTAGAAATATTAAAATTTAAATTTATCGTACAGAATTTTACAAATAGAAGCATACATATTGAAGAGCTGTTACATTATAACCAAACCTTACCTAGAGCAACTAGCTCACCTGGAGATAAAACCATGATGTATGTATGCACAGCTGAAACTGGAATGTATAAAGCACATATACACTGATTTTCCCAATGTAGATTATAGCGACATAATGAAAAAAACAACTGATTTACCAGATTTTGATATAGGTCAAATAATTAGCACTCAACACCTGAGAACACTGATTTCAGAAACTGCATGTTTGGCAGGGTGCTCACATGCCATGGTTATAAACATTTATCAAAATTGGTGTATGGATGGTGAAATGAAAAAGTTTCCAGCCAGCAGTTTGTGAGCCATCATAAGAGAGAGGAGACGGTTGCATATTATTTTATATGACTGCAAGACTACAATGGTTGAAATCACCAGCTTAGTGATAACCCAAACAATGTGCCTCAAGACACAATCCAGTGTAAATTGCTGCATATGAACCTATTCAACCACCATTTGAATTATGTACATCCCAATGTTGACGATACATTATTGTCAATAGCACCAGCAATAGGCTATCGAAGAATGGAAGAATTTTGCCTGGTCAGACAAATCTCATTTTCTGCACCCTCACATTAATGAGTAAATGCAAATTTGCAATGAAAATCTTGACACCTGGGTGCACAGTTGGTTGAATGAAAGGTGTGTTGGCGGTATTATGATGTGGATAATGTTTTCATTGGGCACATTAAGACCCATCATCCTTATAGAAAAACTCCCTGATGTCCGTGCATTATATGAACATCATTGCCGATCAGGTAATATGAATCTTCATGGTAATATGATACTTCCAGTTGATAGTATTTACCATCAGTAAAATGTACCATGTCTTAAGAGCTGAACTGTCAGGGAGTGGTTCTGGTAAAATTCAAGACATGATTTGTCCTCTGAATGTACCTGACATGAATTCAATCAAAAACTTGTGTCTCTACCCCTAAACTGCATTTGTGCTGCAATACTACCAGCTGGCAATGTTTAGGAATTCCAGGATCAGTTTAATATTGTATGGTTCAAGATATCTCAGGAAACCAATCAGCCTCCTGTTGAGTCAATGACTCATCAAGAATAGGCGTTTTGAGGGTCAAATATGGTCCCACTTCATATTAAACAGTGGTCATAATGTAATGGCTCTTCAGTACACATTGTAATGTCAATAATATGTTATTAATTTCATATGAGAATTGAATTTCTTTCAAGTTATATAAATACTTCTAAGTTATGATATGTAAATATAATGATGACAAAAGACTGGTCTTTTTTATTAATTATTCCATTCAATTTAATCTTTAAGTAATTTTTAATGATATATTTGTAAATACCAATAATATCAATTATTATTTTATTCTCATTACTCTAATTTTGAAAAGGAAAAGTAAAAAAAGTTGCATTATTTTTTAACTACTGAAACATTAAAAAAAGTCTGGAAACATTATAAAAACTCACTTAATAAGTAAGTATGTTACAATGACTTTTACAACAAAAATTAAAATTTGGTCATAAGTAATATCTTTATATATAAAAATTACGTGTCAAAGTTTGTCTGCGATGGACTCCAAAACTACTCAACTGATCACATTACTTTACATGTTGTGTGTCATTTGGTCCAACTTTAAATATAGGATAGTTTTTATTTCAATTAATGACGATATAATTTTTTTTGCCGGAAATGTGAAGAATCCAGGAAACGGAAAAATTCGCAAAATATAGCAATGCGCATGTGTTTACAGAAGTAAATTTTGAAAATGCACAAAAAGTGAATTCCTGGCATATTTTGGGACTTGAAATCAGATTTTTGAATCAGTTCTCAAAAATATTCGTAACTTTGCTGGATAATGCCGGTTGACCATATTTTATACACACAACATGGCAGGGGCTTAACTTAAAAGTTTTAGAGCTCAAATACTTGACCTCTGGCGTATTTCAAAATGGACAATCCGAATCTGATCAGGGAAATTGCAGTATCTTTGCCAGATACTTTTGGACGACTGTCTATTACATTCACCGGGGCAGAAGCTTAACCTAAAAGTCTTGCAGCTAGAAAATTGCATTTCTGGTGTATTTCAGGATGGCGACCAGAATCTAAAATTGGAATTTAGAAATTCCTGTAACTTTGCCAGATAATGCCGGATTACCCTAATGCCCTCCCCTCCAGGGATGTCAAAAGCCCCCGGTTGCGATTACGCACATGAAACGAGAACCTGAAGTCAGATTTTAGAAATTCCTGTAACTTTGCCAGATATTGCTGGAATTAGGTGAAACGGCTTCATGTTCAAGTCTCACATGTTGGGGCACTGAAAGTCAGTCACATATGCTTTTCAAGGCGGAGGATGAGAATCTGAAATTAGATTTTAGGAGTTCCTGTAACTTTTTTTGCCGGATAATGCTGGGCAACCCCAATATACATGGATGGTGGAACTGGCCTAACTTACAACCATAGGGATGCAAAAAATGTTTCCCCAACGTATTTGGGGAGTGCCAATTTGAATATTTAATCCAATTCGAGAAATTCCCGTTACTATGCCAAATAATGTCATGACCATATTTTACGCGAACCATGGCAGAGGCTTACCTTAAAATTCTTGGTGTGTGAAAAATACTTTCCTGGAGTTTTTCAGGGTGGGAAACAAGACTCTGAAATCGATTTTAGAGACTCCCATTTTTTTGCTGGATGACTATAATGCCCCCTTACTTTTCCGGGACTGAACTTGGAGAATTAGCGAGGCCGAAGTAGGCACTAGTTGGGGTGGGGAACGAGAATTTGAATTTCAGAAACTATCCTAACTATGTTGGATATTGCCGGAATGAGGTAGAATGGCTTTGTGTTTGAGTCTTGCGCCTCGATTTTGCGAAAATACGATTGTAACAGAAAACTGCATTGGCAACTGCATCTTCTGGTATTGTTGCCACTTTGTTAGATGGTAGACAAATGCACATTCAGCATTCAAGCTACAATTAGACATTCATAAGAAACTAGATGCAATTTGTAACATTAAAAAAAAGCTGAAGGTAAACTCCTAGGAGAGCCCACACCCTTGGCGCCAAACCGGAAAAAGCGCCAAGCAAAAACGAAATGGCGCCAAGCAAACCCGACAACGGTGGCAAGTAAATATAGCAGTATAAGATGGATGCACAATGAAAATATAAGTAAACAATACAGAAATTTAACATTTAAGATAAAAAATATAACAACAGCACTTACTTTCTTATTGTTGATCCTTCCCAAGTGGAGGGTAAAGTGTAACAACTGATTTTAAAAAATCGTTGAAAGTCTTGTCGCTGAGTGAGTGATCGCGAGAGTGCCGTCATATATACTCAGCAAGGTAATGGTCAAACATGCCTTCTGCGTGGCTGGAGTGATTACGGAGAAAACGTTTTATTGCCGACCATGTACCCTCAATTGAATTTGTATGAGCACCGGTATCAGGATCCTTAAAACATTTGCTATGATTCACCTCCAAATGCTTAAAACCCTCATCTGACAAACATTTATGCGCCTTCCAACAATCAGAAATAATCGTACTTCCAGGCAGGACCCATTCTTTAATCACACACAGCAATTCCTCTTTTGTCCGTCGTTCAACAACTCGAAAAAAACATCTATTCGTTCCTCTTTCTATACCTCCAAACACCCATTTTCCATCTACAGGCTTGCCTTTTCAATACTTCATTTTCCCAAATTTACTCTCATCAATTTCAACAATAACATTTACTCCTCCAATTTTAACGCTTTCGTTCACAACCGCATTCATAAAAACCTCTCGACAAAACATAAACCAATCAATAACTGTATTTTTATTCAATTTCAATTCATTCACAACGTAATCATTCATACATCTTCCAAACCACATTTTAGTTACACGCAAAATATCATACATACTTAACTTACTATTGGAAAACCACGAATTCTTTCTTATACTTCTGCAAACATCATGCGTATTCACACCTTTTTTTCGACATCTCTATTCAAATCCATCCAAAACAATACTCTTTCGTTCATATAATCCCAATTGCTCATTACATTTTGGGCATTCATAACTTGAAGCAATTAATCCTTCTTTCATACACCATTCAATCAATTCTTTTTTGCCTCTAACATTCAATAACGTAAAAAATTCTAATGTGTATTCACTTACAAGCGCAGCCATACTTTCAACCCGGTGCCCAACAACAAAATGAAATTTAAAATGCGTGCCCACAAACTACGAAAATTCTAGAAATAGTTAGGGTTGCCATATGTAGTATTTAAAAGCAAGGTTACCATGACGGCACAATTATCGCCAACCAAAGTAATTCGCGCCAAGGGTGTGGGCTCTCCAAGGAGTGAACCAAGCTGAATGGCTACAGCATTGCAAAGGAGTTATTAGATATATGTACCACAAATGTTAATTAGATATATGTACCATGGCCCACAAACATTCACTCACAGCATTACATAGAACTTTACAAGATTTAAATGGCAGCGAAAAAATATTCGGGTGTGCTATCATACTATTGTTTGGTGATTTCCGACAGACATTGCCAGTCATTCTTCACTCTACTTTTGCTTGAAAGATTAACACATGTTTAAAATAATCGGTTTTTATAGAGAAACATCAAGACACTTCAATTGACCATAAACGTGCAAATACAATTGTGACATTATCAATGGCCAGAAATATTTTTTAAGTGCTGGATATTAGAAGTGGTGAAATATAGAACTGCATCCCAATACTTAATGTATAAAATTGCTGGACAATTTCTGTACTGTTGTTCAGACAAAAAATGAACTGATTGAGAGTGTCTTCTCAGATATACTGAATAATTATCTAGATAATGATTGGCTCTGTAATCCTATTACTTAGGCAGAAAATATGTTGATGATGACGAAGTAAACTTCCAGATATGTATTTGTTACCAGGTGATCTACTGCTTTTTAAATTAATCGACACTATTGTTGATGAAAACTAAACCTTAAATTTTTTCCGAGTTTTTTAATTTTCTGGATTTATCAGGAATGCCACCCCACAATCTTCGGTTGAAGATTGGTTCACTAATTATTCTGCTGCATAGCCTAAATCTCCCTAGATAATGAAACAGTACACATTTAGTCATCAAAAGAAAGACCGGGGAGCTTTTTGAAGCAACCATTTTGATTGTAAAGTTTAAAGGAGAAATCGTCCTGTTGCAACGTATTCCACTAATACCATCAGAATCTCCAATACCATTCAATAGGCTCCAATTCCCGATTCATTTGGCCTTCGCAATGACCATAACTAAATCTCAAAGCTGAACAATATCCATTTGGGGCCTTGACTTAGAAAATCCATGTTTCCCACACGGGCAACTATATGTTGCATGCTAATGTGTGGGGAAACCGTCGAATCTATTTGAGTTAGCAAAACACAGGTTATCGAAAAATATTGTACACCGAATAGCTTTTTTTTATATAATATAATATTTTTTGTTATAATTTAAAATAATAAAAATTGCTAAAAGTCACAATCATTCACTTCATTTAGTAAATTAAACCTTCATTTGCAGTTACTTAACAACTTTGTAAGTAATTTATTCATTATACTATAATCAAATAGGAGGTGAATAAAATGCAAAAAATGAATTTGAACTCTCCAAAATTGTAAGCAAATATTAATTTGACTGCATTAAATAGCTTAGAATAATATTAAACCAACATATTACAACAAAGCCACAGCAAAGGTAGCCGGATTAGCTAGTATAGTATAAATACATCTTTGGATTTCTCCTTCTCTGTAAAGCTCAACAAAAATAAAACAAAGTCTAATTTATAATTTAGATAAATCACAATAAAATAAAGTAAAATTTTTTGAAAAAACTTTTAAGCATTTTATAATACATAAATGAATATTTAAAGAGCCAAAAGTATTATATATACCATCTGCAGGTCTCAACATTTTTTCTGCTTCCTTCATCTCTTCAAAATTAACATTCACTGTTCTAAGAAGTTTTTGAACACGAATTCCAGGGCTTATATTAGCTGTGGTTCTATGTTTCAAAGATGACAAATAAAATTCTTTGGCTTGAAGTAGAAGAGTATTATACATTTTGGAACCTTCAATTTCATCCTATAATTATATGAAAGAAAAAAGTTTAAAAATAAAATTACTGCAGAAAAACATACATGCAATAACGTTATCAGTAACATGTTTGGAATATGTCACCTATTAAATTACAAAGAACAGTATTTCACAATATTTGCATTAATGAGTTAACACATCAATTATTCCAAAATACCTTAAGAAAATCTACAAGTAGATAAATTATATAAATAAATTTTGGCAAAGAAAGTTTTTAGTTATAAACAAAGAATATTTAGTAGAATCCAGTTTGAAATCTCAATTACATTATTGATTTACAAAATCAAAAATGTATTTTCCCTTGTTAAACACACCATATTTGTCATTAAAATGTTTATTACCATGTTTTTAATTTTATTTTTATTCATATCACTGATTCTTTAGCAACAATAAAATTTCAGCTGAAGGAATATTCATAAAAAAAATTAAATACATATAACTATAATATTACTAATATTAACTATCACGATTTTGAAACATATATATATATATATATATACATCTATGAAGCTCAGTGGCTGATAGGTAGATTATTGCACTTCCACACTGCACATTTGGGGTTCAAACCCTGGGATGGGTAAGGCCGACTCAGCCTTTTATCCCTTCAGTGGGCCCTGAGCCAATGCCAAAGACCCTCATGGGCTGTTGCACCACTGAGGAAGTAAGCTATATACAACTATGAAACTCATAAAAATACATAAAACTTTCTGTACAAATTCTAAATATAGAAAGATATATTTTCACTTTATAGTTATAATTAATTTCAAATTACATTCAAACTTTAAATTGTAAAATTTTTCTTTAAAAGTATGATTTAAATTTAGATAATGATATAGTACTACATTTAGATTATGATCATTAGAATAATTGTTAATAACTTTTTTATACCAAGCTGAATGCAAATAAAAATATACTGAAAACTGCTCATACTTTAAAATAAAAATTATTTAAAAATTTACATCCTTACTCTAAAATAACCTTTGTCTTTTAAGCTTTTTGCAAATCGCCTCCATCGAACATCATTACAAAAATCATGCTCCGAATCTTTATTTTCCATTTGCATCCTTGATTGGGCATTTGATGCAAGTATTTCAAAACCACAAGCCTACATTCAAGAAAAAAACAAATTGAAGCTCATTTATCATTTTATACATCAAAGGAACATTTTAAGATATACTAATAAAAAAAAGAAATTAATATAAATTATTGCTGCAGTCATTGAAGAATAAAAAGAAAATCAACGTAATTGTTCCAAAAGCAATACTAAATAAGTTTATACACAGCTAAAAAACATCATTCAATAGATTTTATGAGCTCTTTTATTAAAGTAGAAAAATAAGGAAGAAGAAATATAAATGCATGGTCAAAAGTTACCATAAATAATGGGAACATCAAATTTACTTAAACAAAAATCAATTAATTAACATAAAAATAAGATAAAATTTATGTGCATGGTAATTAATATAAGTAAACAAACACCAGTTAACAGAACTAGAAAAGAAAAATGATGATATAATATATAAGAAGTCATAGAATAAACACAACAGACAAATGGCAGAATTGCACCATACATAAAAGATAATTTATATGTTTGTACATTTAATGTACAATTTTGGCCACATTACTCGCATTTTACAATTTTGCAAACAATCAGGCAAGAAGAAGCTATTTAACCATTTAGATGCCAAAGCAAAATATCGTATTTAAAATTTTATAAAATATACAATTTTATCCATATTCTTCTTCATTGGACCGATAGATCTGGGTGGGCCTTAGCTTTCCCAAGAACTTTCCTCCAGGCCTCTCTTTTTTTGGCCATGGTCTTCCAATTAGCCACCCATCTTAGGATAGCAAAATTTCTCTTTAGACAGTACTATTGTAAACTTGTGGGTTCTTTTCTGATTGTGTTCGAATTGTGACAAGAAAATAATAGCAGTCAGGATTTTGTTCCACTGTTTATTATATATCTTCCATGGGCCATTTCATAAAATAAAGAATATATTGAGATGCTACCAGATTACCATCCCTCGTCCAGCCGTGTCTACTTTTCACCACCCCGGTTTTCTTCGCCACCGCTCTCCTCCTTTCCCCCGTTCTGACCTCTTTTTCCTTGTCGTTGCCAGATCCTTCTCTCTATATCATCTCTCGTTCGACCTGTTGCCAGGTGCAGGCAGCGGTTCCTTACAACTATACTGTTCAAATTAATTGAGACAAGCATTCTTATCTAGTCTGAATTTGTATGTGATTTTCAGTGATGTCTCAAACCCTCTCAAATAAGTTATATCTGCCTAAAGGTAATGTGATCGATCAACCTTGACTGTAATTTACTCGTTTGATTGGTTTTGGGAGTATCACTTGTCCAGTTGTGAGCTTTTCAATGTGGCAGCTGATGGTTATAATTTTGCATTCCTTGTAATACATATTACTTTTAATTGTTCCAAGATGAATATTACTCCAAGGAAGAGTTCTAAAATAATCACTCTTAATGAACACACTTTTATGACTGTGAGAGATATAGCTACGGTAGTTGGTGTGGGCATCTCAAGTGTTTCAAGAATTTTAAGAACATTTCAAAATTCCAGAACATTATCCCAAAAAGAAAGGAAAATGTGGGCTCTCACGGAAAACTACTCCAAGAACTGATAAAATTCTAATAAGAAATAGGAAAATGAACTCAAGAAGGATAAGCAAAGACCTTCCAAGGGTTTATTGGATTATGGAGTTGAAGTGAGCCCTTATCTATACGGAAAAGGCTTCTGGAAGTTAGCCGTAAGGTAACAAGGCTGAGGAAAAAGCGATTTTCAGTTCAGAAAAGGTGAAAATAGTTTAGCATAGGCCAAAAAATACCGATTCTGGACTGTTAATGACTAGAAGGTAATTTTCAGTGATGAAACACATTTATCTCTGCAGGTATGCAAATTAGGTGTAGTTAGACGAAGTTAAGATGAAACTTTGCAACCAGATCATACCCAACAGACTGTAAAACACCTTTTCTACACAAATGTTTTGTGTTTTTTTCACAATAAATGACACTAGAAGCTTAGTTCCTCTTAAAGCCAGAATGAATTCTATAAAATACATATAAATATTATGCAGTAGAATGATTGCATTCATGGAAACATTTGATAAAACATTTCAACATGACTTGGCTTCTCGTCATAATTCGAAATTGGTCCAGACTTTTGTGCGGTAAAATAGAGTAAAAGTGCTTAATTGGCCTGGTAATTCATCAGACCTAAATCCTATTGAGAATTTATGATATATTCTCAACAATCATTTAGACAATATGAGCTGCATGACAACATAACAAATGATAAAAAGTGAAACAGGTGGGGTTCCACGATAATGAAGTTAAGAACATGTGAGCTACACTACTGAAGTCAATACCAAAACGAGTTGAAGAGATTATTTCTGTTACAGGAGGACATATTTCGTACTAATATAGAGGTTTTTCTGTCTATTTAAGGTATGTAATGATTAAAAGCCAAGGAGTTAGAAAAAATCGTTTTCTAACCGTTTGTCCCAATTAATTTGAGCAGTATAGTAAGTTAAACAACACGAGCTTGGGTCAACCCCTAGTTCTTGTTCCAGTAGGCTTGGCCAGAAAGATTTTCTGTGTTGAATGTTCTTTGTTAATTCTAATGACATGGTCAAATCATTTAATTTTTTAAATTTTTATATTTTTATAAAGTTTAGAAAATTATAATTAAGTATGAAATCATGAAATTAAAAGTTAAAATTCAATTACAAAAACTGAAATAAATTTTTATATATACCAGTTTCATTCCAAGTTCATGTGCTTTTCTGTCAGAATTGTTAACTTCAGGTAAATTCCAGCCTGTCATCTTATCAGGTTCATATTTTTGACATGACAGTTGAGCATAAAGGCATCGTGTAAAAATAACCTACAAATGTTACATATTCCTACAGTTAATTGATAAAAAAAATAACCTATCATTTTTCAATTTCTGAATTGAAGGATGAATGATTATTAAAGGATAAGAATACTTATTCCCTTAAAAAATAACTAATTCGAGATTAGATTAATTATTTTACATTTTAAAATTACTAAATATTCTTACAATCATACTTTTAAATTTATTAAACTATTTAAAACAATTAAAATTTTTTGTTGGAACAGAATGAATTAAAAAGTAATCGAATAAAAATTAAGCAGTAGAAAATTATTTTAAAGAAAAAAGTTTAATGCTCTTAAGAAATTTTACATAAAGAATATTGTAAATATGTCTGAATAGAAAGTACATAGTTTTCTTTCATTACCTGAAGGGATATTTTATACAATCTAGCTCAATTAACCATTTAAGTTCTGTGGTTAGTTTAAGAAGTTGTCAAATGATATTCAGTATGGCCAAATTAACCAACCTAGGGTAACAGATACAATCTTGCAGCAGTCTAGTAAAATTCTTTGAGCTCAAAGGCAAAAATTCGCAATATATAATCAGAGAAATGCATTTGAGGCTATATATGTAGTGGCAAAAGATGTGATTATTTTTTTTAAAATTCAATATAAGTATAGCATTAAAATTTCAATAAGACAAGTGAAATACAAAATGTGTAGTCATCCTTAAAATACATTCAAGAATACAATTTTTTAAGTTATTCTATTTGACTTTTTCTCTTAAAACTTACCTCTGACATAACTCTTGTTTCTGGTGCAAAGAATTTCATTGCTCGACAAGCCTAAAATAAAACCATAGATAATTTTATAGGATAATGATATAAAAAGTCATTTAATTTAAACAAAGAATTATATACATTTTTTAAAAAAAAATATAGTCATACTTTTAGATCTATAGGATCTCTTAAGTAAAATGCCTTAACAGCATGGGGTAAAAGGCTAGGATCTTCTTTCAAAATGGCTGCCACAGCACAAGGAACATAACAATGAGCTCTGTGTTTGTATTCATCAATTCTCATCGGATATCTTTAGAAGAGGGAGAGGAGAAAAAAATAGTGTCATTCACGTAATATTTTATAATGACTGCTTTATAATGAAATATAAATATAAATTAGAATATATATATGTATTAATTTATAACAAAAACCTTTTAAGTAATTGAATTTTTGATTAAGAAGAAATTTACCAAAATATTCTGCCCTTTACAAGAAAATTCTCCATTTGAATGAATAATAAAAGATACACTAGAAATACATAATTTTTAAAGCTAAAATATTAAAGCTTATAGTAAAATAAATTCATAGTCTTCTTCAAAAGGCAGAAGTATTTTTATTTTATAAGAGCTTCTAGGTATGCTAAATCAAAAAACAATATTTTACTATATATGAGCAACAATAATATTTTAATAACATAATGCAAATATATTATATCTTACATAGCTTCAAAATTAAAGAAATTTTATAAGATTGTACACATTAATATATTTATAAATTGTACAAATAAAATGCTTACAATTTCTTTACAGTAATCAATAAATATCTAAAATATCTGAAGATAAAATTTATTATAATTAATGAAAGAATGTTAATATCATACTCTTTAATTCTGTTTTTAACAGCCTCTTGGATAGAAGGTGAAGCTTTAGTTACTGAAGAAAATTGACGAACAACAGAAATGGCATCCGATAAAGATGGAATGCCATTTGGTAGAGGAGTAATATCAGCAGGACTGCTAGTAATAGGTATGATATGGAGAGCTCCTTGGTAAATAAAAATCTAAAACAATATTTATGTGATTAAAATACTACTGAATGAACAGAAGAAGAAATTTAAATAATTTTAACATAATGTGAATAATACCATAGTTCTAAAATGTTAACAGCAAGAAAAATAAATTGAATGTTTTTTTAAAACTAAATATTTTTAAGTGATTTATAACTTTCACAAATAATCAACATCTGATGCTTGGCTCATCTCTCTCTCTCTCTATATATATATATACTAGAGGACCTGACAGACATTGTCCTGTACACACATCTTAAATTCAAAATAAAAGATTTTTGAATATTCGATACTGCGATCGTAGCGCAATCTGCCGGATCCAATGTAAAATATTCCAAGATCAACAATTTATAAATAAAAAATTAATTAAATAAGCATTTCTAAACCGAATTATAAATCTAAACCATTCTCCAGTCCACTGGAACAGACAAAAACTTTCATCAAAATCGGTCCAGTCATTTAGGAGGAGTTCAGTTACATACACACGCACAAAAGAATTACATACATAAAGATTATTTTAAAAGATATTAATTAAAAACGCTAAAAAGCGTGAATCGTCTGCATTTTCGTAACAATAAAGACAGGGTTTGGCCAATTTGGCTGAAAATCAATTTTTGACGCCAACTTACATCTTTTCAATTCCTACTATTAGCGCACAATTTCTATACGTATTTTATTCGTTTGTTTGTTTTATTTATTTATCTTGGTGGAATTTTCAATCATCAATAAAATACATTTTAAAGCGCTCAATTGAGCTGAAATGTAATGTACATGATTATTTTGGATGAAATACAATAATTTAATTATAATTAATAAAAATTAATTTTTTTTGATTAAAACTAATTATTTAAAAAATTACAAATACAGCCACGTTGGCGACTTAGCAACCCTTTTGGCGACTTATGTCAAAATTTGAAAAGTTTTTTTCTCATATGTTAAAGCATTCAGTTGAAAGGAAATTTTATGTACACGATTGTTTTGGATGACAATACGATAATTTAATGATAATTAATAAAAATTAAATACCACTTAATGTTGTGATTCTGTCATATGTATATACATATTTATATTAATTGCAACTATTTAATAAAAAGTAGCTAAAATAAATTTTTCTTGGTTGATCTAAGTAGGAATTGATTAAAATTTTTTTTTATATTACTTATTTATAACAATAGCGTTGTTACAACAATGCAGGTGAATGTTGAGTTGTATTTTTTAAATGTTTTTAACTAATTGCTATATCGGACCGAATTGTGAATCTAAACCATTCTCGAATTTATTTGAACCCATACAAAAAAAATTGGTCCAGCCGTTTAGGAGGAGTTTAGTGACAAACACACGAACAGAAGATTTTTATATATAAAGATATATGAGAAAAGTGACTTACTCTCACTCATCACAATATCTGTAAAACTATTAGACCTACAGACTTGAAATTTGGCATGTATATTTCTTTTATTGAGAGAGATCTAAAAAATGGAGGATTTGTAGAAATCAAATTCCAAGAGGGGGATTATAGAGAAAAAAGATTTCTCTTTTTGACCTATTAGACAAAAAGACTTAAAATTTGGTAGGCATTTTCTTTGAATGAGAGATCTGTTAAAAACGAGTTTTGCAGAAATAAACACCAAATTGGAGGGGGAGTTGAGGGAGTGTAAAAGATCAACATACTTCAGTAAGAGAAAATCAAATCATGTCCATTTTAATTTAATGGAGATGGCTGTAAGAACATTTTTCAAAACAATTGAAAATGCTAGTCTTGGTAAGCATACAAATAGTGTTAGCAATATGTAGCCATACAACTCCATGAAATACCCACCGAAGCAGCAACATTATAACACAGAAAAAAAAATTATTTACTCAGTACAAGACAGATCGGTTGGAGTAGAAAACAAGTAGTCAGTTGGATTTGGTGATGTCTATCAAGATTTCATGGTGAAATAACAAATTCATTCCTGATGACTGTTTTTTTTTGGTAACCCTAGTACTTTGAAATGCCACCTTATCCCGATACGGTCACATGTTCATTGTACTTAATTGATATCCGTTATTTAAAATAGGCAGAATCTTTTAAAAAGGCAAACAATTTTCAGATTAACTACCTTATTATTCATTTGTTTGTTTTCATTTAGAATTATCTCTTTGTTTATATCATAAAATTAAAAACTTTTCTTAAGAATTTTTGTTTTGAGTTTGTCCTTTCAAATTATCCTGAACAGTATTTCTGAGAAGTAAGATTTCAGTTTTGTTATGATTTGAAATAAAAGGGAAAGATGTCTGCAACTGTATTGTATCAATAAGGGATTAATTGCAACAAATATTGAATGAACAGTTTGCAAGTATGCTATACATGTTGTTAAAAAGGATATGAGTGAGGAATATATTTGGGAATGCTAAAAGGCAGGAATTAATGCACATTGTATTAGAAGGTTTGTACAAAAGAATGTCTGGTTTGAGGAAAGTAGGATAAATATACTTCGGATTTTGATGATGAGAATTAAGAATCAATTTGATTCTTAATTGCAGAGCTCCTGTGGAGAAAAATGCACAAATCCAGCAACCCGATTTATTTGTTTTTACATTCTCTCAAAGACATCAATTAAGGTTGACTGCCTTCTGAAGAACTTCTCTTCTACGAAAAGACAAGCTCTCCTTTAATTTTCTAGTGCAGTGTTTCCTTTTACTTTAACTTTTAAGAAAACAGATTAAAACTTTATTCTAATCCATGGTTAATAACTTTAAAAATATTATTTGTACTAATTTTTTTCCTAGGGAAATGCAATTTTGGAATCTTTGTGAACAACAACTGATACATATCAGTAGTTTGGCAACCACATTTTGTGGCTAAAACTGCCTTTGTCCACCAATTATTTTACACTTTCACAAAATAGATTTACTAATTATTACTACACAATTCAAAAGTACAGCAGTTAAACCATCCTAAATTAACAATTAAGTTAAAAATATTTCAAAAATTTAACAATATATATATTCACATTAAGTTAATACAAGAAAAGAAATTTACCAAATCACTGAAATAAATAAGGATGGAGCAATTGAATGATATATATGAGGCATTTATTAGCAATTATACAATTTATAAGACCTTTTAACAAATATAATTTCTTCAATTCCAAAATATTTTTTAAAAAAACCTTCACCTACTCTGTTTTCACAAGTGTCGGGATTTAACCATTTAGGTAGATGATTAGCAGCTTCAATAAGCAAAAACTCACCGTCATTATCTTGTACTCTAACAATAAAAGAATATTTATTACATACACAATATAATCATATTAAATACTTAATATTCAAGTATGAGAAAACTTTAAAAAATTATCAAAACTCACTGGATAATTAAATTTTTATCTTTTTCGGACAAATAAAACAGTAGGTACACAATAAACCACTCGTCTTCAACATTATCTTCATAAGAAGTAATCCCTTCTAAGTAAACAGGCACGGCTGAAATTCATGAAATAAGGCGTTTTTTTACCACAAATATATAAATTTTAATATTTAAAATACAAATAATTAGTAACAATGATAAGGAATGTTTACCTGTATTTAACGATTCCACAACTCGTAAATTAAATGGCTCATTTTGCCAAATATAACGCCGAAGAAAACCTGTAATTTGGGATAAATATTTTTCAGCACACATATCTAAAAAGTCCCGATTTATTAAATTGCTATTTCCATCACTATTTGTACAAAATAATTTGTAAATAACGGTATTTTCGGATGCACTGGAAGAAGCCATGATTGTTTTGTTTTCAGTTTATGGAAATGACAAGAAACATCGAGTTAAGATGTTCCACTCCTAAGTTTACTTCAGCTAAAAAAAATTAAGCAATCAATAATCTTTGATTTAAAAAAAATTTGAGATATATATAACTATAACTACTGCTTTTAGTACTTGATTACTCCGTGCTTATATTATATAAAATATTTATTGAAAAGAAAACGAATATATAATCAAATACATTACTAATAACGAATTTGGCAACCTTTTGATTCGAGCAGACGACTTATTTGTATTTTTATGTTAAAGTGACTCTTAATTTAGAGTGCATTAAATATATTTTTACTTCTTAGTTTAAAATAAGCTTATCTGAGATTTCGATTTCATTGAGCAAAGAAAGAGGATTGAGCTTCTTAGAAAATTATTTAAACTAATCTACAATGAATTAAGCTGTTAAAAAAAGAAATAATTTGAAACAGCTTTCGTGAATTATATTAAGTAAAATGTAATTTTGACAAAAGAATTTTGCGATGAATACAGGTTGAGAATCACACAAAATAAATTGATAATATATGTATCGCATATGAGACGAACCTGAAAGATAAGAGGTATCGCGAAAAATTTATGTGTATTGCTTATCATATCAGTTTAGTTTACTTGTAATGAAGAAATGTATAGAATACTTGTATGAAACTTGTACGCACTTGTCTGAAATTAGAGCACAATTTTTTTCAAATACTGTATGTTTTATAACTGGATGTATAAAGTTTTTTTTTATGAACTCTAGGATTTCCGAAATGGATGAAACAAATCCAATAGGATTATTTTTAGTTACTTCAGGCAGTAAAGGGGACAGGCTATTATTTAGATACCCATTTGGTATTGAAGTGGATAAAGATATTGATGATAAAAGTAAGTAGTTCGATTTAAATTTCTACTGTGGAATTCTTTATATTAACCAATTTTTCAACTTCAGTTTGTGTTGCATATAGATTTATGATTTGAACTGACTACTTCATTTTTTCCCTGTTTCTTTTTGATCTAGGTAAGAAATAATCTAGGGTTGCGAATTTATTCTCAAAGTAAAATGTAATTGTAAAAAAATTGTAGAGAAAACATTGCAAACTATAATAGACATTTGCACTGATTTCATAATCCAATCATGTTAAGTTAATTTACTAACTAAATGTATAGCTAATTAAATTTTGAATAATTGATTGTATATTGAATAAAATTTTTAATAGAAACGCCGTGCAAATTAATTGCAATTAAATAAAAAAAAACCCTTCATAGCTGGCATTCCCCTCTCCTAACTTCACACCATGCCAACAGGATAATATTCAAGCCTTGACATATTTAACATGCATCGGCCCCTCTGCATGTTGGGTCTTCAGCTGTACCAGGTTTGAACTCGTTACACGCCAGCCATGAGTCCCTTACCTTGATCACTAGGCTACCGCATCTCCTTCAATTATCTTAAAACTTGTTAGCATTGTTACTAAAATGCTTTATAATTTTAATTCTTTTAAAATTAAAAAAAGCTTCCTTGACTTTATCCGATGATTTTGTTTCTGCCTATAATTTTAATAACATTAAAGTTTTTTTTTCATCGCTACTTGTGAGACTGCTGTCTTTTTAAATTAAATAATATAAATAATTGTTTGGATTAAGATGATAAATGAGTTATTTAATTTATTAGATTCTGACATTTTGTTTTCTTTTCAATAGAAATAAAAAAAAGTCCCTATGCCATACTAAATGATAATAAAGATGATCTACATATTCTACAGTAAGTAATTTCTCCTTTTCCTTTTTTTTTTTTTTTAATTCAAATTTATGTCAGCATCAATGGGCTCAATTCATGAAGTCACATGATAAAAACTAATATGTGTGTTCTATTGAATTCAAAACAAACATTAAACTAATTGTACTTGTTGTTCTATTTGTAAAACTCGGATAAAATTTCATATTTGAGTAAAGATGTTAGGAAAAAAAATTTCTTAAAAAATAGATTTTTTAAAATTAAAAAAAAATCGTATTTTATGCTTATACTTTTAAATAAAATGCATTTTGTATACATATGTACTTTTTAAGAGAAAGTTTCTGTAAAGAGCAAAACTTGGCAACACCGGAGCATGTGAACTGATTAGCTGGAAACACAAGATAGTTTTTATCGTGTTACTATGATGTCACATGAGTTTTTGAATTGATTGGCTAAAAACATGTGACTTTCACTATCATGTGACTATGATGTCACATGAATTGAGCCCATTGGTTACTGTGTGGTAATTGTTTATTTTTCACTTTTTCATAGAAATTTTATAAATTAAGGAATAGTTACTTATATTGATTAATTTATCATTTTTGCTGAGCAAATCAGGCTGTGATATTGAGACAAAAGATTTTTATGTGTTTTATTTGAAAAAAAAACTGTTCTTGTGGCGCAACTTCTGCTTCTTTTTGATATTAATATGCAAATGCCACAGTTTCTTAGCAGAAAAATTAACACATACATATATTGGTTTTATTTGTTCATTTCATTGGTTCACACTCAATACTAGTGGTCGTCAACTGATGGTCAGTGAAAATTTAGGGTATTATTTATATTTATGAAGATTCAGTTTCGAAAATGAGGAGTTTTTTTAAAAAATGCGTCAATTATTTTTAGTGAAGTTCCTATTCAATTTAGTGACATTTTAGCTATTTTTGCCAGTGTATCTAGCAACATTTGAAAGTGAGAATTGGTAAGCATGATAAATTGGTAGAATAACATTTTAGTTTGTTGATATTGCTTTGCATTGCAGGTTTGTTCTTGCTTTTCACGAAGTTCCTTTTCAGTAAGTGAATGTAAATAGAGATGTACATAAGTGACAATGTAGTTATAGTGGTAAATCTCATATTAGTGGTTCACTAAATATAAAATTATACATTTAGTAGTTCATTATGTTCTAAAAGTTAGTGATTGTACTGCTCTGTACTGCTTGTAACTGAGCTTGAAAACTTCAGCATATTAAAGTAGAAATATGAAATTAAAAAAAAAATAGGTATACATGTAAAATCTTGTTGGCCATTTGTTGTCAAACCAGAAGAATGATATTCGTACAAAAAAATTAAGTGTTTTGATTGGTGTGAGTTTGGTTGGAGTTACCCCAACTTTCATGATTGAGATATTGCATGTGCACTGGAAAATTTTAAGCAGTACATATAAACATGAGATAAACAAAATTTCACCATTATCCAAAAATTCTAATATCATAAATGCTACATTACAGGATTGGGTTGCATTTTTTGAAGATAAAAAAATGAAAACTAATGATAATAATTTACCTTTTGTGTTCAAAACTATTAATTCATTTAGGTTGGACATTAGGCCGGAATTTAGTTAACACACTAACTTCAGATTAAAAAAAAATTGTTTTAAATTTATCTTTGAGATTAGATTATTCACCGGTTAATTAAGTAAAAAAATGCATAAGTTTTTCTGGGTTACAGGGAAAAATAGGGTGTCTTTCAGATTTAGTGCTGTTTTTAGATTTCATGTGTGATAATAATTTCATTCTGGTAAGTTTATTTTTGTAACTCTGATATATTAACATGCAAAATTGTAATAAGATTACATGTCCTATTTTCTTGACCTCTATTAATTATTTATAGTCAGCAGATGTTTTTAACACATTGAGTGAGGGAAACATACTGTTATGTTATTTGCTGTCTTTTATTCGAGTAAAGAAAGTTTTGTGGAGAAAAACTAAATAGTTGTGGATTTATTGTGATTTTACTGAATGATCAAACTCCTGCAAACAATGTGTTAAGATAATTTTTTTTTAGTATAAGCATTTTATTGTTCTTATTAAATTCTTTATTATACTTTCAGTTTTATGATGTTCATTGTGTGCTTTGTTTTAAATTTTTCTTTTTTTAATTTTCTTCAATAATGCTTTCAGTTAATTTTCCTGAACACAAAATGAAAGAGAAACATAATTTACATTAATTTTTATGATTTGGAGTAAAAAAAGGAAAATACATGTGATATAATGTTGTATTGCTAAAGATTTGATTTAAAATAATATTAAATGTCAGCTTGTGAAACACACACACACTGATACATTTGATCGAGAAGGATTTGACTGAGTTAATTTGGGAATACAAGAGAGGAATGAATGGATATTGTATTAGAAACAGGGGCATAGCTACCACCATATCAGCTGTATCAATGATATGGGACCCTCAAGCTACAGAAGCTCCAAATTGCATAAGTAAAATTTGTCAAATGTTAAGGAGCATCAAAGAAAGAACCCCCAAGGATTTATAATACAGGGCCCGCTTGGAACTTGTTACACCAGTAAATAGAAAGTCCTTGAGAAAGAATAGTTGATTGGAAAAAAGAAAAGTATGTATGATCCAGATTTTAAGGAGGATTAATATGTGGGTTCAGTATGTCAAACATGATTTCATTACTTTTGAGATCACAGTCTTGGAGAGAAGTACAGTGAAAATTGTTTAACATGAAACTGAGGGGACTTAAGTATTTTTTCATGATTAAAAAATTTCATTTTAAAGGATAGTACAAAAAAAACACGGTATATATGCAACAAAATTAAGTTTATTAGAGTACACTTTAGTTACATAGATATTGACATATGCATGTATTTAATAAAAATCAATGAAAGAAAAACATCCACAAGAACTTAATGATGTTTAATACAAAATTTTCAAGTTTTTTGAAAAACAAAACATTTGAATTTTGGAAAATAATCTGATATTTTTCTTTGCATTGACATTTTTAGCATCAGATCATCAACAAGTTTTATTTTGTCCATTTTGCTATTCATTTTACCATTGGCTTCTAAACAACTGTTCATACTTTGAAGGGTATTCCTCATTTCAGATGATGTAGGAACAGGAGTTGCCTTATTCATTTCATTTCATTTTTGTCGTCAGAATCTGCATCAATGATATTTTTTGAGCTTTGAACAAACTTTAAATTGTCTTTGTATCCCATAAAATTAGGGCTGTACACACATTATCATCTACTGCAATGAATTATTCCAATAATACAATAGGATAGTCCAATCCAGGTGGTGTTTTTCATGTTTTGTTCATTCCCAGAAGGGAAATCTTTTCGTATTTAGTGATTTTCCTTTCCTGTTAAGAGGGAAAAAAATGCATGAAAACACATAGTAGTTTGTCAGGACTGTTGTATTATTTTACGTTAACCAATATTTCCTCTTAAGCGTTTTCGCTTTAAACATATTTCACTGTATAGCATAAAGTTTTTTGAGTACAGCAAAAAAACTAAATTATTTGATGTCAGAATACATTCAGTCCTTAACTTTCAGAGTTCATATGACAAGGAATGCACAAAATTAACATTGCAAATGAGTGGTTTTTGCATTGTTCTTTTTGCTCTTATGAAAGTTGATTTTCCTTCAGAAGAATTATAGAATTTTGAACAAAAAGTTAGGAATAATATAATTATTGTTTCATAATGTTACAATTTTTCTGTAATTCATTAAAGTCAACACATCTATTTTAAGAGTTTTAAACTTTTTACTTATCATTAGAATGTGTTTGATTTTGACATATTGCAAATTTTGGACTACTATTGGTAGTTTGATAGCATTAGAGATTGTCAGTTTTGTTAGTAGGCATACTTCACTTTAACTAAATTCTGAATTATTAATAGTTCCAGTTGGTTATTTTGATATAGATTAAAATTTTAATCAGCTTGAAAAGTTTTTTTTTTTTTTTTGTAATTTATTAGAAACTAAGAGTGTATGTTAAAAATTTTGGTTGAGGAAGTTAAGAATGCATGATCATCACATTTTTAGATCAGTACTTAAATTTTTGTGAATATTAAAATGTCACCCTATTCAGTTACTAAGGGGTTTTGGTGACAGAACTCATAGTTTTGAACGATGGTCAAGTGATGAGGATGACACCTGAGAGCTGGCTCCCCTTCTAACTTCCACATCGCACCAATGGGCAGACATTTAAGCCGCAACATATTTATTATGCATTGGCCCCCTCTGCATGGCAAGCAGGTCTTCAGCAGTACTGTGCCTGAGTTCAAGACATACCTTGAGTCTTTTACCTTGACCCACTGGGCTATCATGGCCACTCAGTACTTTTAAATTGTGATGTTAAATATCAAATTGTCACTTTATGTTTTAATTTTGATTTAGTTGATGTTTCAGTTATTTGTTTGAAGTTACTGTTACTTTGAATTTGTTTTTATTATATATTTAAAAAATGATTGTAAATAATAACTTCAGTTTTAAAATTTTCATCATAATGACTTCCTTGAACTGTAAAAGTGCTTTATACTCTTTTTCATCATGTATTTAAGTTATGTTTAAACATTTTTATTTTTTCTATCTAGAGAAGAATTTTGTGAATCTAATGAATGCAGTTTAACAGGGTAAAAATGTTTCCTCATTTAATTTTTATTATAGTTGATATATATAAAAGGCACGTGTAAAATCCTATAGACTATTTTGCCAAATCAGAAGAATATTACTAAAATAACATTATTTTTTTCCCTGCACATTTTGTCAGAATTGCATTAGTATCTATGGTCAATGGGATTTTGCTCGTATAAAAAAAAGTAATGTAATGAGTACTGTATAACTAAATTTATATAAAAAATTTAAATTTTACATTTCCAACCATAATATTCTATTATAACTCACTCTCAATAAACTCCTTTTATGGTTAATAATCTCAAAAGTAAATAAAAAGGAAAATTGGGCTATTATAAAAAATTTGCTGAAGAATGTAATTCATTTAGTAACTATCTCATTTATTGCCTATTTTGCTATCGTAACAGGATGGTTCCCCTTCTTCAATTTTCATGTATCTTAAAAAAATACCTGTATAGTTTCAGAAAAGCAACTAATGATTTAATTTAAAGTTGCACAGCTTTATATATAGTTATAATTAGTTTTATGTTACAGTTGTTATTAGTGTTAAAAAGCGTGTGCACAATATCAGGGCTATTTAAGTTATATTTTTTATTTATTATATAAATGACAGCATTAAATTATAGCACATTTTATAATTGTAATTTTTGAATCTTTTTTATGATTTAGAATTTCAAGAATCAATTTTCTATATATATATATATATATATATATATATATATAAAGTAATAATACTAATTAGGTAATTTTTGTTTTAAAGCAGCTCTATTCTTTATGTATTTAAATGAAGGGATGATGGAAGAAGTATAAATTTACTTGAACCCCCTGGCAAATATACTATATCTTTATGGTAACTGTTTTCTAAAATTATCTGTATTGTCATAATCCTATCACGTCACATTTTATTGAGGGATCCATTTCCCTAAATTGATTACCTCTGTAAGGTATATGCCAGCTTTTTGGTTTGTGATTATTTCGTTTTACTGTAAGATGTAAGATTGTTATTCCATGTCATTTTATTCTTACTTTACAAGTTATATTTTTTTATAGTTTTTGATTAAAGATTATTGATAGAGATTTTTAAATATTTTCTTTGGCCTGCAGAATTTGTTAGAATTTCAGGGTTTAAAATATACATAGTTAAAAAAAAGATGAGAGTTAAATGTTTCAAAAACATCCAAATTTATAGCTCCATTTATTCAATAAATGGAGTCCAATCAATCAATAAATGGATCCAAAATCATATCCAATTAAAAACTGCAATCGTATGTCATTCTATATGTTATTAACATCTGCACATTAACAATTTTCTTATAGTCATAAATGATATTCATAGGTGTACAAAGGCTGCTGTGTTCCTTTTGTTCAAAATTTATGATTCATTTGTTATTTGAAAGTAAACTGAAATAGGAAAATATATATACATATTTAAAGCAAAAGATTTTTTAAAAATGTAATGGTTTGTGATGGTAGTTTTTGAAAATGAATCATAATTATGTACAAGCTTATTTTCTCCCTCTGAATATTTAGATGTCAGGAAAAATGTACTAATTTGTAAAAAGTAAAAAAAAAAAAAATAGTTTCTTCACAACTCTTATAAGATGTTGCATAGAATTTGCTACTACTTTTTAGATTTGATGACAAACTTTTATCAACCTTATTTGCTGTGAAACCTGAACTTTGTGGTGAAAAATTTGAGTTGAAGATTGAAAATGTTCGATTCATTGGACATCCAACCCATCTTAGCCACATTTCAAACAGGGAAAAAACAACTATTACAATGTTTCATGTTGTCTTTGCTCTTCATGTAAGTTCATTAATTTTTCTAATGAAATTCTATTTGTTAAATTGTGTTGTACAGTTAATTTTGGTTATAACTATTTTTTCATTAATACCTGCTTTTATTTTTGTGTTGTCTTTTCATAAAATTTTGTTATTCTTTTTTAAATTGCTAGATTGATTTTTTTGTATGTTAACAAATACTAATGTAAAATCCATGCTAAAGAAAGTTTTCAACTTAGTTTTATTAATCTCATAGAATGAAAAATATTCTTAAATAATCTCATATGCAAAATTAATTTACTTCCGAAAAATATTAAATTTATTTTAGAGTTCATTTTTTAGTTTTTAATAGTTGTTCATTTGAATTTATTTAATGGTTTTAAACAACTAAAAAAATCAATACTTTATGATATTGCAACTATATTAGGGATATCAGCTACAACTGAGACACTCTGAAAATGAGAACAATTTTATACTTGCTTTTTGAAAATAAGGAAAACAATGTGCTCGAAGGGGTGGGATGATTCTTAATTTTAATATTTGCTGTTATTTGAAATTAATTCAATTATGTGTTGGTGGAAAATGCTCAGAAATTGATTTCAAAACAGAATCAAAACAGTTATTTTAATGATCTTTTTCTTGAATTTATTGTCATAAGAATTCAGGTGAATATATGATTCATAATGTTCTGTTTTGTCTCCCATTTCTTCATTCTACTTTATCTTTGCATTTCTACCATTTGGATTTAAGTATCCATTTCAAGGCATATTTCTTTTATGATTTACTTTGAAAGGAAGAAATTCTGCTTTTTCAATTAACTTTTAGCTTTCAGAGTAAATTGTACTTTTTTTTTAATGTCATCAAATAATTTTTTGAAGTAGAGTAGTGACACTTATCACACTTTCACGAGCTAGAAATATTTCCTTTGTTCTCTACATACACTGCTAAAAATCCATTGTTCAAATAATATTTGATTTAAATTATTTTTTTAGCTAACAAACTTTTGTCTGTTTCAAAAATACACTCTTGTCCAATTACTTCTTTCCTTTTTTGTGTTAAGAATGCAAATTTCTCGAAACTAACTGCTCTAGTCAGATTGCTTTGTCAGCAAAATTAAGTTTGTGACAAACCTATATGGAACTTTATCACTAACCTTCTGAGTCATCTTTTTTATTAGATATTTAAGTTAATTTAAAGGAAAGTCCCTTTTAAACCTCATATAGCTAATTTGATTTATTTGTTATTAAAAGTCTTTGATTCTATTTGGGAAAAATAACCAAATAAAGGAAGTTATTTATAAAAATGGCTACTGGCTCTTATCTGACTCCAAATTATTCTCGTTCTCAAAGTGAGATCCAAGGGGATCTTCACAAGTTCTTAGTAAAATTTTACTAAGTCATTTTTTTTAGTATCCATAAATAAATTTTACTGTCATTAACATTGCAAAGCTCAGCTTCTTTTGAAACAGTTACTAGTTAATTCCATACATTAATTACAACTTGAAGTATTGCACTTCCAGATCACTTGTTCTCCAAAATAAAGTGTGAGGAAATTGCTAGATTCTCAGCTTCCTGAACAAATGTATTTTTGTTAGAAAAGAATGACACATTTTCCACATTTCAGTAAATTCAAATATACATATTTCAGCCAGCCATAAAAACATGTTTAAAAGAAAAAAGGAAGAAAGAATGTACAAAGTTAACACAAAAGTGAAAGACTGTGACAGATATATTTTCTTGATCCACTTTATTGTTACCAAAGTTAAATTTACCAGTTTATACATTTATCTAAAAAAAAGAAAAGATTGGCTACAATATTATACAAGTACCAAAACAATGTACTAAGTTTAAAAAGAATTCCTAATTTTTCTCTTAAGTTTTTCCTTTCAAGAATAAAGGAAGAATTAATGACAAGAGAAGCTTTGAAATAGTAGTTTTAATTTCCTTTTAGTTTATTTTTATATTTGTTTGTAAAGCTATGCTGAAGACATTCTGTAATTCCCTTTCCTGTCAGCACTGGAGTAACCCACTTTGGAGTCCTAGATATTTTCTTCATAACAAGTCCTTGTCTTCTAGGACAAGAAGTAGAGCACACAAAAGAATACAAAACAGTTAATAAAACCAAACCAAATGTGTAAAACTAAAACAAATCTTAAAATTAATCTTATAACCTTATAAAAGCAGCGTATTTTTTGTTTATGTGCTTATTATATATAGTTATGCATAAAAAAGTAAATTAAAGTTACTTATCTAAAAGTAAAGTATTTACAAATCTTTTCAAAATAGCAGTTTGATTTGGCTTTCCATAAACCAGGCTCTAGATATTTGTCTTGTTTGTCTATCTGATGAACTGGTCAATGTATTTCATAAATTAAGCAGATTTATTCTTTTTAAAAATTTCTTTATTAATTTTCTAAAGAAATTTTATTTGTTTGTTACAAATGTGCTGAAAAATAATTAATTTTTAAATGTCCTCATAGGCTGATGCTAGTTACTCTATCGTAGACTGTTATCATGATTTGAGTCACTTGTTTGCTGTTGCTATTGGAAGTGAAGAAAGCCGTTGTAATTATTTAACACATCAAGTAAAACTCATGCAAAGTGCTCATGATGAAATTTCTTCATTACCAGAAGGTAATTATGTTCTATATGAAAGGTAAGTTAGCTTTTCGAGTATAATTGGATATTGGTATGCTACCTGCCATATTGTTGTAAAATTTTGCCAAATTAGGGGATAACATTACAATATATCTACCTTATATTTTATTGTGTGATGTTGTGGTTGCTATAGTTATTACATATGTGATTGTTAATTTTTATTGGTTTGTTTTTGAGATCTGGTGTGGTTATATATATATTAACTATATATTTTCTCATTAAATGTTTGTTGCAGTGTTTCTGTTTTATCTTTGTCCTTTCTGTGGAATAATGGATCTCAGAATTATTGGTGACATAATTTTATCTGAGAAGTATTATGGCTGTGCATTTCATTATTATGGATTAAAAGGTTTATTGAATTTGCATTTTTGATCTGTTTTGCACTGGCATAGCTGGTCCTAAGTGGGCCCTGTATGTAAATTTCTTGATGGCCCTACTTTGGGTTTCCTTAACATTGTATGATTTTTTGCTTACACATTTTGGGGCCCCTGGAGTTTAGGGTCTCGTATCATTGATACAGTAATATGCTGTTTTGTTTCCATTGGATTCAGATTTCTTTTTTCGATTTTTGTTAAGGTTTGACTTGGAAGATTTGAAGGTTTCATTGCATAGTACATGTTTAGGAAAATTTGCTTTTCAATAAAAATATTCCTTCCTCCAATTCTTGGAAATAATATCTTCCATGGAAACTGGTTATTGGAGTATTTTCAGGAGAGCAAGTTGAGAAATCAAATTCATAACTTTTCATAGCATTCTGCAATAACTTTTTTCCCTTCTTGTTAGTGTATTTTTTTCTTTCAGGCTAAAACTCTTACATTTTTTTTTGATGTTTTTATACTTTAATTTTTTTTTAATTTCATTTTCTTCTGGCATTGAAAAGTTTCTCATATTCTAATTCTTTTTTTGTCCTGGTACTTATACTTTTTGGCACTTTTTTTTTACTGAAAATATAAGTGCATTCCTTGTTTCACTTTTTAAAGTAATTCTACTGTCTTTACTTGTTTTATCAAGTTTCATCAATTTTTTTTCATTTACAACTCGTTTTTTAGGGCTGGATGGCCATCTTGTATAAAAAATTATTTACCACCAAAAATTTATGTGGCATGATGTTAAAATTGTGCAGAGCAGGCTTTTGGAAGGTATAAGAATAGTATAGGAAGGTATTGATAGGAACTAATAATAACAAGAGTTCCGAATAAAATACATGCATGAAATCATTATTGCATGCATGTATTTTATATTTTAATTAATTTATTTATATTTGTTAAGTTTTGGAAGTGTTTCATAATGTACTTATAAATAAGTAAAAAACGCCCATACAACAGAGTTTTGTTGCCTGCTTCCTTTTTCTTCAACTTATTTTCTTTTTAGCTATATAGGCTAATTGCATTAATTTTGAAATTTTTTTCTATTTTTAAAATTTGTTCTTATAAAAAGTTTGAAGTTGCATTATTTAAATCTATTATCCTCACCTTCTCAAACTTTCTAAAAATTTTCAATGCATATAAATATGTATATATTCATAAAACAAGAAAGTATTCAATCTAAAATTTCAAATAAAAGTAATCTTGTAACTTTTAAGCCACTTTTACCCATGAAAAGTATCAAGCAGTAATTTTTAGTAATTGATTCTTTAAATTTACAAGGTTAAAGAAATATCTTGTGCATTTATTTAAAACATAGATTCTTTATTCAGTTTTTGTTGATAAAATTTGTTATCCTTAATGATTGCAATATTCGCTTTTCTTGCAATGTTAGTAATTTTTCAACTTACATTGGAATTGCTAAGCATTTCCTGTCACTTCAACTTTTTAAGCAATACATTTGCTGTAAACCTTAATTAAATGTTTTAAAGTGTATTAAATGCTTGTTAAGGAAAAGGGAAGAAAAACTGTTGTCATTGATTCTAAGCTGATCCCCCATTTCTGTACTTGTTTTTGATAAAAAATAAAAAATTGTGTAAAAGGTTCATTGATATCCAATGCTTAAGAAATTTAAAAAAAGTTTTAATGAGAAATAAGTGTTAATGAGATTAATTTGTTTGACCAGTATTAAAAACTTTCAAATACATACATGAACCTATAATTACTCTAACCATCAATATCATGTTTTGAAAAGGATTTATCATTTGATTGTCACAGCTGACTTTGGAATTGATGCCGGCTTCACCATTTTCTCACACGATGTCGTCTTCTATGCCATCCAATGCATTTGTTATTCAACATTTTTTTTAAGAATTGGTAAAAGTAGTATTAAAGGCTGTTGAACATTTATAAGTAAAAATAATATCATTTTGCTTACACCATCAAAGTATATTTGTTTCATTCTTATCAAATTTTCAGTGGCCTCTGTTTCCATTTTTTTCTGCATTTAAAATTGCCTCCCTTTTCAAACTTGCATCATAATGAACTCGTCTTGATGTTGTTACCGATATCTTTGATGTTTATGTGAACAAAAAGAGTATATGCAAAAAAAAAAAAGAAAAATTTACTAAATGCCAACAGACAACAATGTTCAGAATAGACTGAATACTAGAGATAAATTGTGGAAGGGGATAAGTCATCGATTCAAGTAGCCAGAATAGAGGGTTACATTTTTCCTTTTGAAACAAGTTGAAACTCAATTTCCCCCATCCAACTAATGTTTTGCCTTCGATTCTAAGCCATGCCCAATTTTCAGTTGTATTAACACTGAGAAAATGGTAAGGCTTAGATTCGGGTGAATACAGTACATATATATATTTATGTATTTCTTCCACTTTCTAAAAATAAAGTTAAATGATTTAAAGCTAACCTATGAAGAAGATATGGGAATATGATCTATTCTGGTGGTTGGTTTGTTAATAGAAATGTAGAGTCTGAAAAAATTGACTTTGAATCTGAGATTTTCAAATATACAAATTATAAATCTAGAGATTGGTGTTAATACTCATCACTTTGAAGAAATAAAGAGGACAGCAAAGTACTTAGATATACAGCTTAATATCATTTAAAATTATATTTAGTTCAATTTACATAGCACCAAAATCAAGGAACTAAAGGAAAATACTGAAATCTGGTTAAAATTTTTTAAAGCAATTAAAATTTTAACTTTGTCAATTCAAAAGGATATGTGCTTCATTACCAAAAAAATTAACCAGAAATGCTTAGAAGTTGGGAACTGTTTAAATGTGTATTAGAAAAATGTTTTTTAGGTGAAATAATTTTTAAAATTTTAGGTTCATGATTTTTCATGAAAATATTTTTTTGTATGAAAAGGTGAAATAATGTACATCTATACATAAATCTCAACGTACATCTTTAAATAAAAATCTAGATATTTTTATTTTGAAACATAGGGAATTGACATAGAGAAAAGTATATTTCATGATATTTATTTTCTCCTTGTTATGAGGTGTTGTGTATGTAAAAAGTGATGGAAAATATAATTTTGTGTAAACTTAAGTTTTTATTTTGTTAGATCTGGTCATTTCAGTACCATAATGATTTCAGTTTTTGAAGTGTATCACCCCCCCTCACCCCCATCATATTCATCATATTGTTTTGTTGTTGTTGCTATTTGAAAATTTTATTTCTGAAGCATGAATATCAAGCAAACTTAATATTTTTTTTTAAAAAGTTGTCCATGATTAATCATTTTAATGTAACAAATTTCTTTTAGGTCATACTGAATCTCCGTATAATTTAATTATTTCTAGAAGTGATTTAGCTGTACAGTTAAAAGAAGCTTTTGATGGGTATGAAACTTTTTTTCTTTTGAAATAAAATTGTTCTTCTTACTTTTTTCTAGAAAGATAGTTCACATATAATTTATATATATAATTTTATTCTAGGATAAAAAGTACTGGGACAGTTCGTGCCAAAGTCAACAGTTGGATTGAGCTCAGTTTTTGTTTACCTATCAAAGTTCATAGACTACAGGATGAAAGATTACTTGTTGAAGTACATTTTTTATAAATTTTGCATATATTTGTGTAGTTTTTTTTTAAAAAAATAAGGTGCATCATTTTTTTCTCTCCCTTTTTTTTTGTAATTTTTAGCCTCAAGATATTGATGCCTGTTTAAGAGATTTAAGGCAAGTATTATTTTACTCATTTAAATTTAACCGTAAAAAAAAATTCTGTAAAAAATGGATGATTTTTAATTTATTGCAGTGAAACATTTTATGTTTTAAGGCAGTTATTTTAATCCTTTCAGGAGCGCAATGTTAAATTTTTGGAATTATTTTTAACTACATGCTTTATGAGGTGAAAAGGTCCCATAGATATATATATATAAGATTTAAAAAAAGTTACCTACACCTTTTTGGGGGGAGGGGATTAGAAGACTAGTTGCAGTCTGCAACCAGTGCTTGTCTATGACATTTAAAAGGAAAACCTTCACCATTCTTACCTTCACTAATTAGGATTAGTTATTAAATATCCTTGTGTATAGCCTTATACTTTATATTTTTAAATACACAATAGTTATAAATTGAAATAAACTTTTAATTACTTATTTCTTCAAGACGATACATATATATTTATCATATTGAATAAGGTTTGAAAATTATGGTGCTGCATGAAATGGGTACAGGAGTAAGAGCCACATGAATGTATCAAAATTAAATTTCATTTTTGATGAAATTTTCGGTAGTTTTTTGGGAATATAAACAAGCCAACATTGCATTTTTTGCACAATTACTGAGTCCTATGAGGTTTTTTGACTGTGCTGCATAAAATGTACCTTTGAAGTTTACATTTTATTGCAATGTGTTCAAAATTTTTGAATTCTTTTTATCAATGCTGAGAAATGTGTGGCTTTCTCCTATACCAATTGGCAAGGGAGAGAGAAAACAGAACCATGTGGGCTGAGGCAGAAGGCTTTCAAAGTGAATAGAGAGTGTAATTTTGATGCGCACACAGGCACTGGTTGCATAGTACAACCAGTGAAAATATGAATACTAAAACAAGCAAGTTTCATTAAGAAACAATTATTTGAATGCAATTATTGGGAGTGTAAATGCATTTACTTGTAAAGTATTTAAAATTATTGTAATATTTTATATTGTAAAGAGTAGGGCACATAATAGACTCGCAAAACATATGAGTGAAAAGGCTGGTTTTTTTCCAGCTCTAAAGATTGATAACCATGTGATATTCCCATGTGTTGTACATTTATAGAACAAACTATTTTAAAGAGGTCTTCAAGCAGAAAGTTGCATATAGTTTTCTATGAGTAATTTTTTTAAAAAATGTGATTGGGCCTTGCAATTAGTGCCACTGAAAGGGTTAATATTTTCAGAGTATTAATTTGTTGAACATAATTATGTATATATATTTGTTTATTAATAATATCGTTTAGTTGTCGATTGCAAATTATTTGAATGAGGAGCATGTATAAAGTTAAAGAATTTTAATCTTGTCATCATTTTCTTTTCACTGTTATGTCTCTTCTCCCCTCCCCCTATTCTCCCCACTGCCTTGTCCAAACCAGATAATGCTCTTTTGGGATATTACATCAGTGTGGATCATACTATTTGATAAAAGTGAGGATGTGATAGCATGCAAATTCATTCTAAATTAAAAATATAAATTTCTATGTTTTCTATTTAAAACTTAAAAGATACAAATGAAAATTAAAACCAGTGATGGTTACTGCTGTATTTATAAGCATTGCAAACTTGAGGACTGGTTTTTAAAAAGGGGATTTAACAAATTTTCTCCTTTTCTGTTTATAATTCTGAGCAAAATCTACTGGATAGAAGTTCTAAATCAGTTATTAATAAACAGGTTGCATTCTTAAAAAAGTATTTAAAAATGCTAAGATAAGGCTTGATCAATAATACAGCTATTGTTGGATTTGGTTACCTACACTCATGTCCATAAATTAAGGATGATTCAGAATCACATGGAAATTGAACTCTAGACTAAAAATTTCACTTGTAGAATTATCACACACATCTTCAACAATAATATGCAAATTACAGGAACCCACCAGATGACACTGATAGTATGTCACAATGATGAGAATGTAAATGAGAGGTATATAAGGAATAGTGACAAAGAAGTAAAATTGTTCACAAGCATTTTGTAAGCCACTCAGTGACATAACCGAATAGTTATGACACATAGCAAGCATGAGGATGTTTTTTGACATTGTAAAATTACAGCAGCATGAAATATAGCATACTCAGATGGAAGTATCAGATGAACTTGGAATTACCCAAAGTGTCATCTCCAAGCTTTGTCAGCGATTTTAGGATGATAGACATGTCAGTAGATGTTACTATACAGATGGCCCCCAACTTACAATGTCGAATGAAGATCGATGTTTGGCAGTAACTCCAAAAAGAAGCAGACAGAGTCGAGTAGAGCATCCACGACCTGTCTCATCAGCTATCTGCAGCCACATGTATGACAGTTTCAAAACAAATCATGAACAAGCATTTGGGACATATTGGTCTATATGCTTGCAGACTTCTCAGATGTGTTCCCCTCATGGCAACTCACTGTTTGCAATGATTAGCTTGGAGTAGAAAACATGCACAATGTGTGTGCGGACATCGTTACAGTGGGCATGTATGATGTTATCCGATGAGTCTAGATTTACCTTGAAGTCTGATTCACATCGGACTTTCATAGGGAGAACACCAAGTACCTGTCGCCTTCAAGTCAACATCTTTGAACTGCATGGTTATGGTGGTGTAAGATTGCTCATTTGGAGGAAATTTTTCTAGGCTCCAGAATAGATTTGCATGTTCAAATTGAAACCATGACAGACCAAAATTATGGACATAATTTTGAAACAACATTTACAATTGCTTAGGGGTGCCATGAGCACAGAATTTTTGTTTATGAATGACAATTTCAGCTTACACCTAGGAAACATTTTAAATGAATGTCTTCAATCTGAATTTATTACCGCATTAGAATGGCCACCATTCTCACCTGGCTTGAATCCAGCACAGCATGCTTGATACATACTTGGACAATGAGTTTCAGCTCTTCAGCCATGTTTGACATGTGTATTGGAACTTCAGAGAGCATTGCTTGCTGTGTGAGGGGAGTAATCTTCCCCAAGATCAGCTTGATAATTTGATACTCAGCATGCCTAGGTGTTGTATGGATTGTATTTCATCACATAAGAGACATACAATGTATTAATTATCATACCAACCACGTGTAATATTAAGTTTTTGTAAAGAGAGCATTTTGTGTAATTGGTCCAGGGAGCAAAAATCATTGTGTTTATGAATGGTATCATACATATGCTATCATTTTTGTTCATCTTTTGTTTAAAAAATGAGCTTGATGAATAAGTGCCACTTGTTTTGTTTCTGAACCATTATTTCATGGAGCTGGCATTATCCTTAATATAAGGACATGAATGTAAATATATATATCTTTGGACTTCATATGGAAATTTAAATTGTAACGATTGCCTTTTCTAAGAATGTAGTTTATTGCTTTATATATTTTTTAAAAAACTGAATTTGTTATATATTGTGATACAGCATTTTGCAATGAAGAATGTGAATTGGTTTAAAGTTTGAAATGGATCTTTTTACCTAATTAAAATTTGTAGAATGTCTTATTTAAGTGCAGTTGATCTTTCAAAGTGTTGTTAAATTCTAGTAATTTTAAATAATATACAATTAACTCAATTAATTAATACAGAACTATATATATATTAAGTTCTAAAAAGATTTTTTCTGATTCAACACGTTATGCAAGCAATGTATTGATTTGAATTCTTTTTGGTGTGAATTATTTGTCTTATTTCAAAACATGTTTTTGCTTTGTAGAATATTTAATTATGTACCTTGTTTTGATTGTTGCACATGACCTAAACCTCCAGATGGTTTGGATTAATGAGGTTCTACTGTACTTAATTAGTTTTCCCTATTGTTTTAAATTTTTATTATAGGCCATATCATGGTGTCTTACTACTTACTGATGCTGGTGAATTGCTTAGTTCTTTACCCGAAGATTCATCTCCTGCATTAATAAGGTTAATAAGTGTCACTAGTCCTTTGAAAAATCTTCAACAGCTGGCAGCAGATGCAGATATTATTCTGTCTCATGTAAGATCCAATGAGAATTTTTTTTTCTGCTTATAGTATCAGCTAGATTTCGATTTTTCTTACTTTGCTTTAAAATTATTATTATATTTAATCAATTTTTATAGTTCGTTAATTTTTTATGTATTGTATACGTTTTCACAGTTAGCTTTTCTAAAATGATTGATTTGTTATTTTTGTCTTGTTCTTTAGAAATTTTGCTTATTAAAAATTTTTCAATAATTAATATTTTTACTATTACTTTAAGATATTGATATAAGTATATTATTATTATTAAAAGTTATATTAATGAAATTATTATTCTTTAAATGAAATTGAAAGAATGTTTCTCCTTTGATTTTTTTAATATACAAACAATTTATTATGTTATAGTAGTATATAAGGGAAAACTAAGACAGATTAAAAACACTCTATGTGGGCCACTAAAGCAACCCAAATTTTGAACATCCTTGTGACTTTTTTGGTACAAAAGCACTCATTTCTAAGAAAAAATTGTGGAATCAAAATCAGTCTTAATTTCACAAAAAATATTCAAAATTTCAACATTTTTGAATAGGATTTTACTTATTTTTTATGTTTCTAAACTTAAAGACACTAGGTTTTTTTTTAAAAAAAATTTGTAGCATTTTCAACATTTGAATTTTCAAAATCATGTGATTTGCATTGAAAGTGATTAGATAATTTTTTAATTCCTTTTTCTTATTTAAAGAGATTTATTAATTGTAAATAATACATTAAATCACTTGCATGATTTGGTATCAATTCAGGCAGAGTAGGAAAATAAAACAGGGTTAAATATTAGATGTCCCCTTTTCTCTGATATATAATCCTCTATTTCTTTGTGGGCGATCATTTTCAATTACATATTCATCAAAAATGACTGGGTATGAAGTGAAGGATCTAAAAGCTTCTAATTCGGACAAAAATGACTTGTATGTTTATCATACAATTCTTCCACCTTTTTAATTAATTTCTCACATTTTAAAATACCATTTTTGTCTAAAACTTCAAACATTGTATACTCTTTTTATCATTCAGATTGTTTTGACTCATGTATAGCTTTTGCACAGGAATCCAATCTCAAATCTTCTGGCTCATCAGAACCATCAACTAATTCATTATTGTACTCGTTTTTTTTACGACCTGAAAGTCCTATTATTACTAATCTAGAAGGATGTTCAGATAATAATTGATGTTGATTAGGATCAGGAAATTCTTCTATTCCTCCTGAACATACCAAATTGCGTAAACAATTTAATATATTATATGTTATTAATAAATCTGTTTATATAAGAAGGAATTTCAAATGATCTAATAAATTTAATCATTTTTAATGCAAAGCATTTGATTTTGAAAATTCAAGTGTTGAAAATCCCATAATTTATGAAAAAAAAATGTACTTAATAATAATAAATAGTGTCTTAATGTTTAGGAACCTAAAAAATAAGTAAAATCCAGTCCAAAAATATTGAAATTTTGAGTACTTTTTTGTGAAATTGGTGACCGATTTTGATTTGATGACTTTTTTTAAAGATGGTGTTTATATCAAAAGGGCTTCAAAGATGTTCAAAATTTAGATTGTTTTATTAGTATATAACAGGGGTAGGCAACCTTTTAGCTTTGGCATGCCAAACTAATCTACTAATATGATTCAGCGTGCCACACAGTAGAACGTTTAAAACATTTCGATTATCACAAAAATGCATGCAGAGTTAGAGAATAGAGGTCAATAATATGCAGAGAGGTTTGCAGTTTTATCATATATTTATTTTGCATCACTTAAAGATATTTCTTAACATAAAAATAAACAGCAAAAAATATATTTACTTCTTCAACAAAAGTTTAAAAAATTAAAAGTGTACTTATATTAAGTACTTTTAAAAATATTTATTAAAATAAGAAATAGACAACATAAGATATTAGTATTTCTCTTCATTATAGTTAAATAAAAAGATGAATAAAAATTTGAATGTGAATATGATGCTTGCACTGCTCTATATTTTAATATCACAAAATCGGAGTTATAATTTGTGACTTTCAATTTGACACGATTCTGATCATTCAGTTGTGTTAAACAATTTATTTGTGGGCTCAAAGTATTTTTCATGTGAGGAAAGATTTTTTTAAAGATATATTGAACCAAAAGCAGAAAGCAGAGTATATGCAATTTTTTCTCTTCAAACAATTAAATTTCTTCAGCAATGACTTTCAATTATTCACAAAATAGCTGTAAATTTAAATTTGGAGTAATCTTTCACAGATTCTTTCATAATTCCATAAATGTCCATTATTCTGACGTTGTTTGTCAAATAAGGTCTATTACAAATTTATCAACTTCCATCTACTCAAAAATTCACAAATTTGTAGAGTAGTGTAGAGTCCCCCTGAGAATTGTACTGTGTTCCACATGTTGCTGACCCCTGGTATATAGGCTATTTTTAGTGTCTTACTCCCCCATATATATTACTTATAAATCATAATCATATTATAAATGCTTTTATTATGTATACATATGAGTAACATATAAAATTTTTTTATATCTAGGTTTTTCAGTTAGTGAGTCATTTACTTTTTTGGGGTAAAGCAACAATTATTTATCCTCTCTGTGATAGCAATGTTTATGTAATTTCGCCATATGCTCCTATCCATCTGTAAGTAATACCCATATGGAATTAAGTGTTCTATTAATTTTGTCACATTATTCTCACTATAAAGTCAAACATTTTTATACTATTAAAAGTTTTCAAATATTTGAAGTCAATATGTTAAGTCAAACATAACCATATAAAATAGTTTTTTCTATTTAAAATATTAACATTTTAAAAATAATATTTGAAACTGTGCATTTTTTTTATATGTTTTCATCAAGAGAGCTGTATATTGTACTGTAAAATGCACTAACACATAAGAGGCACTGTGTTTTATCAAGTTAGAATTTACAAAAAATATTTGAATCTTAAAAAAAAAGTATCAATGTACCGATTTTTACAATAATGCAGGATGCAACAAAAACAGAATTGTTTTATTAAAGATATTTGCAGATATATCAGTATTTATTTACTGTAGAATCTTAGTAATCAGTCAACATTTCTGCTAAAATAACATTTGTGATTATATTAACTTTGGTTGCCACAATCACTGAATTTGTCTCTTCCCTCATACACAATGGGTTCTTTACTTACATCTGGCCCAAAGCTAATTCTACATTTTTTAAAACTTCATCAGGGTGTCGCTCTAAAAAATATTTAACAGTGCTTTTCCCAAAAAATTAACTTGCATTCCAAAAGGACAAAATTTTACCCTCCACTCATAAATTGCTGACTGATTTCAGAGCACTTATTGGAATTAAAAAAAAGTGTCTCTCTTGTAGGATAGGAAATTCACAATTTTTTAAAAATCGTTTGTACCTTCTGTTTCAACTAAACTAATGTACGATTTTTGATTAGATTGTATGTTATTTTAGCTTTTAAAATTGTTTGGTTTGTAATTTCAGTATTTTATCATTTATATTATTCTTTATCTGAATGACATGTACTGGAATTTTTTTTGTTACCCTTATGTTTTAATTTTTGTGATATTTATTCAATTAATCATTATATTCAAAGGAACCATTTTTCCCTTAATATAAAAAGTTATTAAGTGAAATGATTCTAATTTAACTTTGTATTTTAATTCTGAGTAATATGTAGATATTGATCTGTTAATATTTATTTTTCAAATCTGATTTTTAAATTTTTATTTAAATTTTAAATTGGACTATTGCTTTGTACTTTTCAACTCTATCAAATAGTAATACTAAAATTTTTATATTTTCTTTTTAAAGAAATTACTTTTTTTTGTTGTTTTTGAATTGTAATTTGTGACTTAAGCCTTTTTGAAAGAAGAAAAAAAGCAGGTGGATTAAGATTAATATGCTTTTGGGTTAAATCTAACGTATATATTGTTAAAACTGTTTCATATATGTACAAAAATGTGTTAATTAGTATTAATATTTTTTGTCATGTGTTATTTTAAAATATAATTTAACAAAAATGTTTTTCACTGAACAATACTAATGTGTGCTTCTATCACAGTCATATAAATTAATTAAATGTAAAAAATTGGGATTCATATTGCATTCATGATGATAAATAATACATTCATTGACATCGTAATGAGTAAATTGCATATTATGGGTTTTTGTTCAATAATAAGTAATATTTTTATTTCAAAAATAGAGAAATTATTGATTGAAATAAATTGTAACAATATATTTCTAATACTACAGCGATGTTTTCTTTAAAAATAAATAATTTTTTTTGCAGTTATACGTCATTAGAAGCTAAATTCTCTGAACAATTTCCAAATATGTCTGTCCTTTCAGTGCTCAGTCAGTTCTCCTTACCCATTTCTTTAAGTGAGTTGGATAACCCAATGAATTCTTCATACCAACAAGTAAGAACTTGTGTATGAAATTTTATATATGAGATGTATGTTGTATGTTCTAGCTCAACTAGACATGGAGCTTAGCAATAACAACAAGATATTGTATATTTGTAGTCATTATTAAATTATAATGTTCATTTAATGACAGCATTTATTACTTGACAAGGAATCCTCTTAAAAATAATTGTATTGTATGGAATATTCCAAAAGGAGAGATTATTTTTTAATCATTACCAATTCAATTCATCTGAAACTATTAAAAATAGTTTTAAGTTTCATTAAATAAATATACTCAAGGAACAAAGTTCATGAATATTTTGAGAAAAATAAAATTAACTTAAAAAAATTTGATTTTTTTCTAAATAAATAGGTTTTGTGGTCTTTGCATATTTAGACAATTTATTTAAAAGCTAATTTGTTTCTTACTACAGTTTGCAGAGAAGTTTTAATGCTGATCTGTTTAACTTAAGGAATACTAATATCAAAATTCCATTGTAGTAAAAGCTATAAGATGTAATCACAATAAAGAACTTTTGTATAACATAAGCATTTCCTGTGAAATTTTACTGTAACATTGTTCATTTATAAAAAGTTAAAAAAAAAATTTTAATTAAAATTATCCACAAAATTAAGTATTTTCTAATTTTTTGATTGTCTTTTTATGTTAATTTGGAAGATAATTGAAATTTAAAAATATAAACATAAATTCTGTAATTATTTAACAAGTTAATAATAAAGTAAATTAACATGGTATTTTTAGCTAAACAGAACTCCAAAAAACAAACAAGAATAAAAGTAATGCCAAGGTTTTTAAAACAATGAAACTGCTCCTTAATTAACTGTTGCTTTCCAAAGTATTATTTTTTCCTCTCTTTTTTATTACCTTGGTATATTTAAAGGAGATAAGAGAAAGGATAGAATGGTTCTGATGTTATGATGTAATATTAGAAGTATTATAACATTACCATTTTTTTTAAAAACACATCAGCATAGTATTAAATTTGTGACTGGGCTAAAATAAAAAAGAAAAAAAAAACTAGGTGCAAAATGGAGGTCTTTCTATTAACATGACAATTCTTAACAACAATCAATAATGTATTAAAAAAGTCTTAAAATTTTTGTTACTAAAGTATTTGTAAAATTAATTTCAATTGATACAATGAAGAGTATTGAAATTTCAGTATAAAACTATTTCTTGTGATTCTCTTTAGTACAGTTTATTAGAATCTACTTTATTAATTGAAATAATTTCTAATAAAAATAATTGTTTTAGGCTCAAAGAGTCCAGATGGTCATATGGTTGCTGCAGCATAGGCTGTTAACTCAACTTCATACGTATGTGTACCTCATACCACCAGAACGAGCTTCTTCCTCCGTGCAAAATGGAGAATTGATTGAGGATACAAGTCGGACTATAAAAACGCTTGAATCATCTGATCTTAGTAGTTCTTGTAAGTTTATTGATAAATCATCAATTTTAAGGGGAAAATCCTACTAAACTTAAGACTATTTAGAAAAAAATATTAGAACAGTTTTGCACTTAACTGCATTTTCTTCATTGAGCTTAAAAGTAAAATTTTCAAGAAATTTCACTACTGGAAAACTGTAAATTATTTACTGTAGGAGATTAATAAGTAAATCTATTTATATTTGGATTGTTTTGTTTCCTACTGTTTGAAACTTAATTTGTAAAGAATTTTATCAATTTGCTCAGAAATTGTGTTGTCACAAAAAGATTTTACATTTCATTAACTTGCAATTGATCTAAAAATGTATGAATGCTTTTTTTAGAATACTTTAAAATGTATTATATATTGGGTGAGTGCAAAAGTTCTACCAATTTTTATTACCCATAAAGAGGAGCAAATAAATGCAAAATGAACATTACCTTTGATTGTGCATAATCTCCATTGTTATCCATGACCTCTTGCCATCTTTCTGGTAAGAGACGAATCCCATGATGGTAAAATTCCAATGATTTAAATTTAAGAAAGTCTTGGATGGCAGTTTTTACAGCATCAAGATCATCAAAGTTTTTTGACCGAAGGAAGTTCAACGTATGAAATAGATGATAGTCAGTTGGTTCTAGGTCAGGAGAATGGGGAGGTTGGGGTAAAAGCTCCCCAAACAAAAGCCCAATAACTTTTGGTGAGTGATGACTGCATCATGTGGCCTGATGTTATCATGAGGAAGGATTAATGCCACAATGATTGATGAAACCTACCTGCTTTGCTACCAAATTTGAATGCAGCATGTCTAACTGTAGGTAGAAGGCAGCATTGATGGTATGGTTGGAGTGGCAGGACCTGTTAGTGAATTATTCCCTGTACATCCCACCACACACTCAATAACACCTTGGTTTGAAGTTCAGCTTTTGAAGTCGATGCAGTCAGATCAAAAAGGTGACACACAGCTTTACAATGTTTAACATGTTAGTACATAACCCATTTCTCATCTCCTATCGCAATTCATGTCAAGAATGGACCACTTTTGTACCGAGAAAGCAAGGAAACACAAGTGACGAATTGGTCATTTTGTTGTTTTAGCTTTCAGGTTATTTGGAACAGAATGATCCTACTTTCTCGTGAAACCTAATTCAACCAGCCATCTCTCGACTGTTGTCCAGTGTATGTTGAAGGTCTCCACTAATTCTTATGCTACTAACTTAATCTTGGCGGCTTCTGCCTCCTTCCCTAAATTTAAGAAACCATTGACGATGTGTGCTTTTGTGTATTGTATCCTCCACATAAACTTTACAAACTTTACGACATGCTGCGGCTGCCATACTCTTTTTATCAAACTCTAAGAATAAAAATGTCTCACTTTCCATGTTAACACCCTCTTAAATTTTTTTTAGGTGATTAACTGTGTGAGACACAATGCATTTGCATGTTAAGTATCCACACATTTGATAGGCCTGTGTTTTTGGTCATTATGATGTCATGTGAGGCGTCAATTCTATTACAAATTTGCATATTCAAAAACGGAAAAAACTTTAGCTTTCACCCAATAATTAGAAATAGGTTGAATTGATTTGACCCATTTCTAAAATTGATCTTTCAGTCTCTTTCACAAATTTTAATTCTGATTTTTCAAATGTTATGTACTGCCTTAATATGTGACATTTTTGGAGTTGTTGACATTTTACATTGCCTTTACTTAAGAAGGGATTGAAAAATCACTTATTCACTTCATTTATCCAAAAGTTCAGTGTTCTATCTGATGAAATAAGTCATGATGAATTGAGTACAATTTATGAATCTTATCAATTATTCTTTGCAGAAATTTCTGAGGATCAGATAGATATTTTGGAATCAGAATTTTCTCTGATTTTATCTGATGTATTCTTACAGCTATTGAGATGGAAGAAATTCACTAATATTCCCTTTTTAAACAGAAGAAATCAGTTGGAGGAGAGATCCCATTCACAATCAATGCTATTCTTTCCCCTCTTATTTTCAAACAGAAGATTAAATAGCATCCGCTGGTTCATTAGTTTTGGAATGCTAAATCTTTGTGTATTAGATATTTTTTCATTGTACACTTTATATCACAACTTACTTTATTTTCAACTGGGGCCATCATATTTCATACATAAGTAGAAAAATGCCGAAAATATGTATTCGTAAACAAGAATAAATTTATTAGGAAAAATATTCTGGTGCCATCCATTGCAGTCGCTCCCAACTATGTTAAAAATAAATCAGAATTAATAATAATAATTAATAAAGGTATAAAGTTGTATTTTGGCTATTTTAACCTAAAGTGAGAAGCATATATCTCTATACTACATAATTCTACTTGAATCAATAATTTCCTATAAAATTGTATGGTGTTTCAATTCTTATACTTTAACACATTCTGTAATAAGGGTAAAAAAGGCACTTTTTTTAATGAAATCGAAATTCTAAGAACATTTATCCATAGCAGTTTTTATCGATATTGGACCCATATTGATATCACAATTTGATCACTATCCTTTTTACATTGATTGAAGACCTTACCATTAACATGTAAATTTTATTGTAAATCCTAATTATCTTATAAGAAATTATCAACAATAATGTAATTAAAAATGTTAATAAAAAAGTAACTAAAACTAATTAATTATTTTATTTGTTTAAATATTTTTGGAATTTTATATGGAATTGAAGGATGTGTTGGGTTAAAGTTCAATTAGGATGCATTCGGATAAAACTCAGCAACTTTATTGTAGATGCATGTTCGAAATCATCGGCGTGCTCAGTACTCTATGGCATCTGGTGTGAGAATGAATACCTATGAACATAGCCGAAATATATCCTGCGAACCTAGCAGAGAAAACTAGTACTGTTTTAGATGTACACTCCATTGTAAGGTGCTACCATCTAGTGAGTTAAAATATTGGATGGGCTGCATTATTATCTCCCCAGTAATGGAGAGAATCGAAAGAACGATATATGACATGCTCATGAGTAAACAATCTCAAATACAATTGTCTGAAGCACGCTTGAAAATTACATCGAAAGAAAATATACATGGAGATGTGCTTGAAATTACACTGTAAGAAAATAGATGATATATTCAGATATTTGAAATTGCATTACATAAATAAACATAATATGAAAAAGTAATTGCTTAAAATATCCAAATTTTTCTGGTGAATTTTTGTAATAAAAAGTATGAAAATCATAAGATATGAAGAGTCAAACAAATTTCTTGAAAAAAACATTGATTAAGTGAGATATGGTCCACATCTCATGCTTGAATACAGTTTATTTAATTTCAGTTATTAGTCTCATAGGAAATCTTACCCGTCTACCTGATTTGGTAGTTTGTATGTTTGTTGTTAATGGATGGGGATGTGATGATTCTGCACTAATGATAGGATCAGGAATGGTATTGTGCAAATCCTTGAGCACAAATGCTGGTTTAACTCTATCAAGTGAAACACAACTTTTCTTTCCATTTATATTAATGGTTATGTGTTTGTCATTCCTTGATAGAACTTTGTGTGGCCCGGTGTCAGGCTCAGACATTGATGGGGAAATTTTATCAACATGGAGGAACACATGAGTACAGTCATTCAATTTAGAGTGCACAAAATTTTTTGAAAATCCATGAGTGGATGTCGACAAGGGTTTTAAATTATTCATTTTATTTTTCAAGTGTTGCACAAATCCGTAGTCTAATGACACTGAAGGTAAGGTGTTAGTGCATATCTCTGCTGGTAGTCTGAGGGAAACACCATACACTAATTCTGTACTTGAAGCATTGATGTCGGGTTTCACAGCTGCACGCAAGCCAAAAACTACAGGTAGAGTCTCAGTCCACTTGTATTCTCGTGAGCCATTAAGGTGCTCTTTAGCACTCTGTGTAAACATTCTACTAAACCGTTTGATTTCTGGTGGTATAAATGTGGTCCTTATGCAGTTTGTGCCGAGGAATTTTGTTAATTCTTTGAAAAGGGCAGCCTCAAATTGTCAGCCTTGGTCAGTTGTTAGATAAGCTGGACAACGGAATCTAGAGATCCAAGGGTCAAAAAGTGGCACAGAAAACTGTTTCTGCAGTAATGTTCTCTACAGCTACTGCTTCTGGCCACCTGGTGAATCGATTGACAATTGTTAAGCAAAAATGTTTTCCTTCTGATGATGGTAAAGGACCTATCAAGTCCACATAAATGTGTGAAAATCTTGCATCAGGTAAGGCGAAAGTTCCCATAGGCGTCTTTGTGTGTTTATGCACTTTTGAACATTGACAAGTAATACAACTCAGTACCCAATCTTTCACTGTTTTCCGCATGTTGGGCCAAACATATCTAGATGCAATGAGTTTGAAAGATGCTGCAACACCAAGGTGAGCTAAGTTGTGAAAATGCTCAAATATAGTCATTTGGAAATTAAGTGGTACAAATGGTCTGGGAGAACCAGTGGAAATATCACAGATAAGTTCAGTGACTGACACTGGAGATGGCACACGCTTTAAGACAAGGGAGGATTTCTCATCATTTTGGAAACTCTGTAATTCGGTGTCCTCTAGTTGAGCTTTTTGAAAGTGCCTCAAAATTTAAAAATGAATTGGATATTTGTTTCACTTCAATTCTTGAAAGTGCATCAGTGACTGTGTTGTGGACGTCACTTACATGACGAATATCGGTACTATATTGAGATATGAAATCTAGATGTCGCCTTTGCCGTGGGCTACACTTGTCAGGATTTTGCTTGCAGGCGTACATGGAAGGCTTCTAATCTGTGTAGATTATGAAATCTCGTCCTTCGAGCATGTGACGAAAATGTTTGACCGAAGTATACATTACCAGGAGTTCTCTATCATATGTGGACCGTTTCTGCTGACGTTTCGAGAGCTTCACTGACAAAAAAAGCAATAGGTTCCCAATCGTTTTGGTGAAGTTCCATAAGAGAACCACCTACGGCTTTGTCACTCGCATCAATCCAAAGGCATAATTTTGCTCCTGGAATAGGATGTCGAAGAGTTTCTAGGCCCTGCCTCCTCAGTCCATTGAATTGAGTCATGCGAATTTTTACAAGAAAATTTTTTAGACTTTTTAAAATTTTTAATTCCTTCCAAAAATGTATTTAGTGGAGCTAATAAATGAGCAATTTTTGAAACAAAACGCCGATGAAACATTTTAATTGTGTGAGCGTAGTAGGTTGGGAAAAATTTTAAATGCAATCGACACGATCCGACAAAGGTTCTATTCCTGATTCAGATATTTTAAAGCCTAGGAAATCTATAGAAGTTACACCGAAAATGCATTTTGAGGGTTTTAAAGATAGTCCATATATTTGTAAGCATGTGAATAAAATATGTAAATGTTGTGAATGTTCTTCGGGTGAAGAATATGCGTCCAGAATATCATCTACAAAAGCGAACACAAATGGAAGATTTCGTAAGAATGAATCTTTGAAATGTAGCAGCAGCATTGCAAAGACCAAACTGCATCCAGGTGCTTTCAAGTAACCCAAAAGGTGTGATGATTGCACTTTTTTTGTATGTCATCTGGGTTAATTGGAATTTGATGGTAAGCCTTCACAAGATCAATGTGAGAATAAATTTATGTGCCGTGAGATTGGAAGTGAAGTCTAAAATATTGGGAATGCTATAATTATCTTTAATAGTTTGAGCATTGAGTGCTCGATAAGTCTCTCTGTGCTGTCTTTTTTAGGAACCATATGTAAAGGTGAGGCGTAATTACTCTTGGAAGGCTGCATATGACCTAGATCAATTATGTTCTGAAATTCCGCTTTTGCGATGTGGAGACGATCGGGAGTGAGGCGGCGAGCTTTAGCTGTTACAGGTCGACCAGTTGTTTCACTATAATGGACTACTGAATGTTTAATTTGTTGATCAGGCCAGGGAGGTTTTGTGATGTCAGGAAATTTTCTTAAAAGTTCGTGATTAACACTATCACATGACACAGTTTTAATTGAATTAATTTTACTATTGCCTAAAGTACAATGGCATTTAATATTTGTCTCCGAGTCTAACAATGCTTGCTTACTTATATCTGGTATTAAACATAAGCTATATAAAAAATCAGCACCGATAATCGGGGTTGAAACGTTACCAACTAGAAATGTCCATTTGAAAATTCTCCTTAAGCCAAAATCCAAAGAAAGTGTTTGAGTTGTGTATAAGTGTATGGGTTATGTATTGGCAGCAGAAAGTGTCATTTGTGAATTATTATGCCTTTGTGTTTTTGTTGCTGGAATTATGGATACATCAGATCCAGTGTCAATTAAAAATGGGACATTAGCACGCCTATCTCGAATAAAAAGGCGATGAGAATTTTTTGGCAAGGCGGTAGTCGTCATTATACTTCACCAGTCTCGTTTTTTGAAAATTTACATGGAGGTTGACATTTTATGGGCTGCTGAGCCAAATTTGTAATGGTACCAACACTGCTCATATGTTTTTGATTTAGAACCATGTCACTGGGCGTATGGCTCGCAAGGCGAGCTTCCATCCATCCCATAGTAAAGTGATGTTGCCTGTGGAAGTAGCAGTCCTGGATGGAGAGCAAGCAACCTGATTGGTCATATGAAGGTGGAAAAGGGGGTGTGGCTACAAAGTGCCTGGCGACGAAGTCGAAGTGGAGAAAAAGTTCTTCCTTGAGTTAGAATGAATACCCATGAGCATAGCCGAAATATATCCTGCGAAACTAGCGGAGAAAACTAGTACTATTTTAGGTGTACACTTCAATGTAAGGTGCTATCATCTAGTGAGTTAAAATATGGGGTGTGCTACAGAATCAAAAGGCTGGTCTAAGGAGTTTTAAAATGAGAAAAAAAGGGGAGATGGAATATAAATAAAGGTATGCTTATTAGAATAATAATTATTATTACATAAAATAAACTATATAGAATACATTTCCTAGGCCTACTTAAGATCTGAAGTAAATCTTTATTACCTGGATCGATTAGACCCACACTGGTAAAACATGACATTTTTCCAACTGAGTAGAAAGGTTAACCAAACATATTTTCAAAGTTGATAGTTTTATAATAGAATGTCAGAATCAATGATGTTTAATTTGTAATGAAATTGTTATAATTATTTTCAATAATTAGATCAAAGTGAAGAATCTCTTTTGAGTCCATCACATTCGAAAGCATCCAGCATATCTGATGAAGAAGACTTGTCTCTTCGAGAGCAAGACAGCATTCGAAAAGCCAACCTCACACCATCAGAAAGGGACAGCATTCTGAGAGATGCTTCACATAACAACAAAGATGATTTAAAAAACTTCATCAGGTTTGATCATTTATTTTAAAACTTAATCTAATTATTTTAATTAAAACAGCATCAGCCCCAATGAAGTGGTTGTTCTTAGAGGATATATCACATAAGATGTGGTATAAGTAACATATGGCTGCTGTTATTCATTTCAAGGTTGCCATTGAAAAGTAAAGAGGCAGTCGAAAAAGAAATAAATGAAACACTGTCTGAAATGATAAAAAGCAAAATGCTGAAGGATTTGGAAAATCTTAACTTGACTCTTACTCATAACTTATTGACTACTTACATATCCATGAAGGGATACATATTCCACTGAGGTAGCTCATGTTTTCTAAACAATAGCAAAGAATATTTGTATGATTTTTTTTCTTATTGGTGATAATAGAAACTTTAAGAGACTTTGTAAATTACCATAAATTTTCATATGATTGATTGAGAGAGACAATTTGTTTAATGACTATTTTTTATAGAGAATTATCTGTGTATTTTTTCTTGAAAAACTTGCATAATTATATTATACACTGCTGTTAGTAAAAAATGCAACACCATGAAGGAATCGTTAGAATTAAATGAACGTTGTAGCAAATATCAATGATAAGATATTACGTAAAATAGTAAAGTTTCAAAGCCACCGCTTATGCGTGGCGTGCGCAGCGCATTCTGAACTGATGCTAAAAGCATATAAATAGAGGGCTCTAGAGGGACGTTGAAAATAATTAATAATTATTTGTTAGTGACGAACGTTTAGTGTGAAACCCAAGTATGCCTCCACGATGAAATAAGGAGAAATTTCAACAATTTACGGAGTTTGAACGGGAGAGGATTATCGGCCTTCGAGATGGAGGATTTTCCTATCGCGCAGTAGGAGCTCGTGTGCAGCGGAACAGTTCCACAGTGACGCGAGTTTGGAAGCTGTGGACCGACGAGCACTGAACAACTCGAAAAACTGGCAGTGGACTACGGAAGGTGACGTCTGCGTGCGACGATCGACACCTGCTCCGCATGGTGGTGAATGACCGTACAGCTTCCTCCTGGCAGTTGGCAGCACGTTGATCTACTGCTACAGGTGTACTAATATCAGCTTCGTGAATTCGTAGACGTCTGCTGCAACATGGATTGCGTGCAAGGGTGCCTTTATACAGGATCCCCCTCACGGCAAACCATCAACGGCTGCGTCTGCAATGCGCTTATGAGCACAGAGCCTGGCAAGCTGATTGACACCAAGTTGTCTTTTCAGGTGTATCATGCTTCAATTTGTGGGACCATGATGGCCGCATTCGTGTTAGATGCTATGCCGGTGAATGCTGCCTTCCACATAGTGCGTTATCGAACGACATAGTGGCCTAACACTCGGAGTTATGGCTTAGGGTGCGATTTCGTATCATGGACGATCCAGTTTGCTACGAATTGAAGGTAATATCAATAGCAACAAGTACATCCGTGAAGTGCTACAGCCCGAAATCGTTCCCTTCCTTGAAGGCATCCCTGGAGCAATCTTTCAGCAGGATAATGCACGCCCACATGTTGCAAAAACTATTCAAGACTTCTGCAGTCCAACACATGCAACTTCTTCCTTGGCCTGCTTATTCGCCGGATATCTCGCCTATTGAGCACGTGTGGGATTTGGTTGGTTGGCATCTCGCGCGAGGTCCGCATCCTGCAGCTTTAAAAGATGAACTTTTGCTGCGCATACAAGCATTATGGAATTCTCTTTCGCAAGCAGACATTCAAAATCTGTTTGACTCCATGCCACGTCGTATAGCAGCACTTATTGCAGCACGGGGTGGCTACATAAAATACTGATTTCGGACACTTAATATTGTTTATTATTATTATTTTTGCTTTGAAAATTTCGTCATTTATTTGTACTAATACAATTTGTTTATGCATTAAATTCCATTTAATTCTGATGATTCCTTCATGTTGTTGCATTTTTTACCAACAGCAGTTTTAGTATGTGCATGTAATTTACCATGCTATTTTTGATAGTCTTTCATTGCCCCCTTCTAAGCTGAAAACTAATATGATGAATATGCCGAAAAGAATAATTTTTCATGTTAATTTGTAGATGCTTTGATGATTATAATATTCCTTTTACAATTGCTTAAAAGATCTACAATTGAGGGATTGCAGCCCTGGGATCCCGGTGTTTGTTTAAATCCCGGGATTAAAATAACTAACCTCAGGATTTAATTTTTGTCATGAATTATATTTTGAATTTTTTTTTCTCTTCAAAATTTTCAAAGAATTTAATTCTCACGAAATTTATATAGAGAACTTCCACTTCCAAAGCGAAACATTGCACAACATTCATTGCTTCTTCCCAGTCATAAAAAATCGTGACTCATTAGTCTGATGTTTATAATAAATTTTGATTTTTCTTTTCTGAATCATCAATCATTTTTCTGAATAATTAACAAAGGGCAAAAGTCAATCAATAAAAGTCACTCAAATACCTACTGATATGAGGTTGTAGCTCGAAAAAGTTGGATACTCAAGTCATCTACCCAACGATATTTTTCTGGATAGTCATAGTAGGTCAATATAAAGGATATGTTTTTAGATTTCTCTCTCTTTCTTTTTATACATCAAGAGATAACTTAAGTAATATTATTTTGTTATTATAAGTATATTCTCATTAGCTGTTTCGAGGCATTTCTTAAAGTTTTCAGAATATTGAAAGTTTGTGAATTAATTCAGTTATAGGTAAGTTATTTCAATGTTTTCTTTTTTAATCTACAAAGACATAAATTTAGTAATATTATTTTGTTATCATTATAAATATATTTTAAAATTAGATTGCATGTATTAATATTTAAATCTTGTTAAAAAATATTTTGAAAAGACATTTTTTGAGGAAGCTAAAAGACAGAATTTTATTGGGCTGAGAAATATACAATGTATTTATTATTTTTAATATTGAATTCTGTTTTTTTTTAGTATTATTATTTAGTGTTTCTTATGATTAATTTCTAGTGTTATATCTTAATAAGATTTTTTCTTTTTTTTAAATACTTTCTTTTTTTAAAAGGAAAGTATTTTTTTGTGGGAGTAGTATAAATAGAAAAATTTTTTAGATTAAAATTTATGTAGATCCCTTCTATCTTTTGTACGTGCTGTATATGCGAGTTCGAAAGAGAAAAAAAAGAGGGCGTGGCCGTGTCATGGACATTAAGAACATTAAAAAGTCCTCCGGGTTTCAATGTTTTTTTTTTTGTGATGGCAACAATTTCCTTTCAATGGGTTCAGGAAAGAAATCAAGTAAACAAATAATTACTATGTTATAATATAACTTTATTAATTATAGGTCTATGATATGAAAAGTACGACAAAAATAGCATACAGGATACATCGAGATTTCTGGTAAACGTTAAATCAATACAGGTATTACCAAACGTTGTTGGAGAAACTTCGTTGCAAGACAAATTGAACTCGCTGAGCATGAAGCCGGGCAATGAACGGTCTTATGAGACATTAATATTAAAGTCTCCGACTATCATCATTGGTGTAGTAAGATCAGGATCGTAATCGGGTGTAATTTTAGCGATGTTTTTGGAATATTTTAATAGCGATCACACATAACATAAAGAGTTTAATTTCTGCTAACGCTGTGCCAGAATGGATGTACTCACACCCGAGTATAAGTTTGAAGATGCCTTTGACCTTTACTAGACAGACATCAACAGCCTTTGCGTCTTTCATTCCCAAGTTAATTTCCGAAATATCAATGTTAACTCGATTACAATCAGTGAAGCTATTAATGTTGCGATATATAGCGACTCCACCGGCTTTGCGACTTGATGATGATGATGCTACCATCACCGATGTCGTAGTTGCAATTTGTCTGCGCTTAGCAGTATTATAAAATGATCTTTGATCAAAACCAGGCACATTCACTGACATGGGATCTTCCATCCAAGTCTCGCTGATTGCTAACCTTTGTCTTACAAGCAGAACCTCCGACTCCAGTGCACTTCTGTCACACTGTATATGCTCGATCGGATCATCACGGATGGCTGCCTCAACTGGTTATTGTGTTAGCATGAAATGAATCCCAATGTACTGTAATCTTGTAATGCTTACACAATGATTGACCAACTAAGAATTATAGCCCAGCTTTTACCATTGACTTTATAACCACGCTGCTCAGGTACGTAGATTTATGTATTATGTTCTTCTTTATGTTAACATTGAACGCCTGATCATCATCCAATTGACGCAGTAGCTGCTGCACCATTGTGTCCACATCCACGGGTACATTAATGGCGTCGCAACCAACGTATCTGCATGAATGACAGTCGCGATGATACTAGATGTGCACTAATCGGATCTAATGCAGGCAACCCGTGTTTGCGTTAGTGGATACACAAATCTGTTCGAACGTGGTAATGTGGGGAACTTTATCCGAGTCTAGTGAGATTTTACACGTAGCGCACATTTTAAAGTCAGTCACTAGCTCTTCAGAGAAAGTAGTATGAAGCAGCGACAAGTGTTTTTCTTTTGTTGGTTTCAATGAGCGCAGAATCCATAGACGACCACACTTATGTCCGAATGGATTGTAGACAAACGTCGTAGTGAAACGTGCATTAGCTGCTGTTTAATGTGTCTTCATAAACGACCATCGAACACAATCGATGCCTACACAGTCCGGTGTCGATATAGAAGAGATTTCAACTTCCACTTGCCCCAGCTGCAGATGTACTGGCACTGTCGGTGATCCACTCTGTCGCATTCATTCTTTTACATTCCTGGCACCAGGGCCGGCGCTAGGGGTGGGCAAGCCGGGCCCCTGCCCGGGGTGGCAACCTTAGAAGGTGGCAAATTGGCTGTAAAATTAACTAGTTTACTAAGAAAATAAACCAAGATTACCCAGGGGTTCCACGAGTCAAAATAAAAATTCGAAGAAAAAATTAAAAATGCGTATGCAAATTTTTTTAGTTTTCTATTGAGTCCTAGTGTTTTTTTAAACGAGTATTTACTAGTGTTTAAAGCCGTGTTTCCCAACGCTGGTCCGAAGGGGGAGAGGCGATAAAGAAGAATTTTGGCATCCGGTTCCTTCTCTTTCAACTAATTTCGTACAACTCTTGCTGCTTTGTATGCGTGAATTCGGGTACTATTGAAAGAGATAGATTTTGGCAGAGATTAGTCTCAACAAAAGTGATGAAAAGCGCGGTCAAGTTTTATGACTTAAAAGAAAGGGGCAGAATGACCCTGAGAAAAAGACCCATTTCCGAAGAAAACTGAGGGAATTTTGTGTCAGTTTGACTTCCGAACTAATTCTTATAGCTTCCTGTGCTTATGCAGACAAAACGAAGTTGAACAATAAAAGAAGTAACAATATTTTCATTTTCAAATTCTCTTTTAGATTTTTAAGGTTTAATGCCCAGAAATTTTAATCATTGCGTAAGGTAAAGTGAAAAAAAATATTTTGCTGCATTTGTGATTTTTCTATTTTCTTTCTTTCTTTCTCGTTTTATATACATAAATATAAATGTCATCAGTTTCGTAGAATATTTTCATGTTGATTAGTCGCTTATAAAGGACGATAGTAGGTCATTTAAAATGCAAAGGATTAATGAGCTTTTGAGAGAGTACATTCATTAATTATTTATCTTATATAAAGAATCCTAACAGCAATAGCTCGAAATTGAAATACATCGTAGTTATATTTATTATGATGATTTTGTTTTGTAATCGCAATATATTGTGATAATTTTGTTTAGTAATAAATGAACTAGTCTATAATTGCTAAATATTTAATTTATATTGCTTCAAACTGTTAAAAGAATTTTCAAAGAAAAAAAAAGTTAATTTTATTTATATAGACACATTTTTTCTTTTTATTGAATGTAACATGAGAAATAAACATATAATTTTTCTAATCTATTCTAAGACTTAAAAGATAGCTATTATTTTGTAAGATTAAATTTTAAAAACTTGAACAATATATATATATTTTTTTGCATGTTAATGCCATTTTAAGAGGAATTTGCATGATACCTTTTTTAATTAAGATTTTTTACACCAGTGATTCCCAAAGTGGTCTATATAGACACCCAGGGGTCCATGACGACCTCCCAGGGGTTCACGTCTGCAAAAAAGTATCAATGGTGTCAATGAGGTGTGATATTGGCTCTCATTAAACTAGATCGTGACTTTAATTTTAAAAGAAAATTTAATCAAGTGGAAACCAAATTTTACTTATTTAGCAGATTTATTTACTAAATTTAATGAGGTTAATTTGCCCGTACAAGGTGACAGCATAGTTTTTTTTAAAACAGGAGCCTTTTTCAGCGTTCTTTCCAGAGTTAAACCAAAGAAGTATAATACTGTAGGTTCGGAATTTTCTCAAATTAACCCAGACAATCTGTCATCACGTTTTAACCTGCGTTCATCATTTAACTGCGTTTTATTCAGATTTTGAAACCAGGTTTGAGAATGTTTTGACTATGGTTATACCACAGTAGGCAATGAATTTATATGGTCATATTGAAAAAAAAAAAGTCACATTACAACAGGAACTGATCGCGATATGCACCAATGAAGATTTTAAAGTTTAGAAACGGATGCCAGCAATTTTGGCTTTAAAAAGGCAAACCTGTTATTTGTCCCGAATTATGGAATATCGTGAGGAAGTTTTTAATTATTTTTCCTAGTAGGAAGGAATTTCAGCGCGGTTGCCAATCTCCAAAACAGAAAAATAAACTGGATACTATTAAAAGAGGAGATTTAAGGTTAAACCTGACAAGATTGATACTAATTGTTGAAAATTTGTTACTGTAGCGTCAGATTCATTCCTCCCTTTAAAATCAATTGTGTGTTGTTTGGTTACTTTATTTAGCAGTTATTTTATATATTAATTAACTTTTAATTTAATTAGTTAACATATGCTTTTTAAACTTTTAACTCTATACTTCATTAGTTATAAATTGAATTCTTTTGAAGTTCTAGTAGTAGTACTAACTATCAAAAAGACACATTCGCGAAAATTCAATATTAATTAAGCAGGGGGGGTCATACCGAAAAACATGGCAAGGGGGGGGGGGGTCTATGAGACAAAAAGTTTAGGAACCTCTGTTTTACACGGACAATTTGAAGGAATATTTAATGCAGTCTAATAATTATGTGTATAACTAGTTATATATATTATGTGTATAATTAATTATAAAAATACATAAAAAATGTATATCTTTAAAATATTGTAAAACATTATGTATGATATTAATAAAGTTCATCAAAACGCATATTTCGAAAAATTTAAAAATTGAGTTAATAAATTATCTGCAGTTTAATATGGAAGAATTTTAAGAAAACATTTTAAAAGACTTTAAGATTTTAAACCAAAAAAATACAAATATTTAACTCAATGCAAAAACATCCTCTAGATAAATAAATTGCAAAATTTCAGGCGTGAATTTTAAGTTTCGAAAGACGATTTTTTCAAATAGATAATTAACTTGAATATATAGTGATATCAAAATAATATAGAATTAGCAGCCCTAATAAGCAGACAACAATGACTTGAAGCCTGAATAACTTCCAAAGTATTTTTAAAATTAAGTTTCAATCTTACTAAAATATGTTTTATTTGTGATTAATACATAAAGGCTTTAATTCTCAATCGCTTAATTGCAATGAATATTAATATAAAATACTTCAGAATATAACCACTCATCCAAGACATAAATGTGAGGTTCTTAATCAGTGTCCCGTAGAACACTGGTGCACAAAAAATTAAAAAGTCGATGTTTTCAGCGTGCAATAGTTTTTATTTACTATTTCATTTCACTATTATATTTCTCAAAAATCCTTTAAAATGTATTTTTCGTGATTGTGAAAAGGTTTAAAAGTGTTAATATGTATATTAAAGAAAAAAATTCTAGTAATAATAGATTCCAATCTTTTGTCAAAATTATGACAGAAATTCCTTATAAAAAGCAACGGAAAAAAAGATTTTAATTACAGTTTTATTGTTACAGAACAACAATTAATTTTAAAGAATATACATACTTTTTTGTTGTGCTCCCAGTATAAAACTATTTAATTAAAGTGAAAGCAAAATGTCCATTACAAAAATAAAAATATGATGAACACAATTTATAAAGTAGATACGTGATTTCAAACAAAATCGCTGGGAAAGCCGAATAGATGCATTAAAACCACTAAAGTATCAAGTTGGAGGGATAGACGATGCTTATACTTTAATTTGGATATTGACAACTCTATAAAGGCTTCTGGACTATGAAGTTGTGTTAAGCCAGTGATACTCAACCTGCGGCCCGCATGTGACCCGGTCAGGGCCCATTGCACTAAGAAATTCAATATTAGAGAACAATGTGCTAAAAATTTAGTAAGAAATTCTTTTAATCAAGCAATTAAATATATCGATTTTGTAATCTGTTTTTTTAATAGTAGAATGTAAGGAAGTCTTTTTTGGGGGTCATTGATAAAAGGAAATTATCTCATAACTATAAAAAGTCGTAAAAATAAATGTGTGTGTGTTTAATAGAAAAGTTAATATAGTATTAAAATAAAAACCAAAAATTAGTTTTACAAATTTTGTCAAAGTTGTTTTGGTCTTAAAGTGTGTTTTTTCCATTATCCGCATGTTGAAGTAACTGTCATGTGTATGCGGCCCGCGCAAAGTACCTATCATGTCTTTGCGGCCCGGCGGGAACAAAGGTTGAGCACCCCTGATTTAAGCTCTAATGCTGCATTGTAATTTGGTACAAAATCTTAAATTGTATCAATCCTAGAAGTAAGCTCTTGCAGACAAAAGACTATGATTTACCATCTGCTATGGAGCTCTTGAAAAATCGTAAAGATTTTTTCAAGGATTTTAGATCGGACACAACCTTTAATGAAATGCTTTGCAATGCTCGAGAATTCGCCGACGAATTTGACATACCGGCTAATTTTGAGCTCACCCAACCACGTCATAGAATTCGAAGAAGGAATGTTAATTTCGACTAAGAGGCAGGAGATGATCCGATAGAAGATCCTACTTTGAAATATAAGGCAGAGTTTTATTTTTCACATTAGATAAAGCTATCAATGCACTTGAGTTCAGGTTTGATTTGATCAGTACCCACAGCAACTATTTCCAATTTTCATATAATATTTGTGATTTAAAAGATACTCCTCAAAACGACTAACTTAAGTATTGTAAAGATCTAGAAACAGTGCTAACTGATGGGAATTCCTCAGATATAAACGCACTGGACCTGGCAGACGAGATAGTAGTGGTTTTGGTTTTGCTAAATAAAGAAGAAAGTCCAATCGAGATTTTAAAAATTCATATCGAACCTGGATTTTGCTCCAAATCTCGTTATAGTTTTAACGATATTGCTTGTTGTTGCCACCTGATCAGCAAAGGCCGGATCGAAGCGTACTAAATTCATCATGGCCAAAGGCTAAGTGGCGCCTGTCGTTAGCCGTAGCTTTGAGCACTATTTAGGTGACAGTACGATTTGGCTCGATTCCACCCCAATTTAGAGGGAGAACCCTCTGGGGGTGGTCAGAGGCTTCCAACCTCTCTTCCCCTTCCACCAACCTCACGAGAGGATTTGCGGCTCGACGGCTATTTAGAGTACCCTCATGCCGCACAGGCACTATACATTTACAAACATCCATGTCTTCTCCGGGATTCGAACCCAGTCCCTACGGCACAGCAGTCAGCGTCGCTAACCACTATACCGGATGGGCGACAGGATATTGCTTACTCTCCCAAGAAGTGTGGCAAGTGGAGAAAGGAGTTTCTCCAAATTAAAAACTTTTTACGCTCCACTACTACCGACGATCGACTAAACAGCTTGACAACAATAGCCATTGAACATAAACTGGCTGAAGAAATTAAAAAAAAAATTCAGAATTAAAAGTGAGAAGGAAACACTTTTAAGTTTAACGCTCGGTTTAAATGCATTTTTAATATTTAATTAAGTTTTAATATTTAGTGGTTCTATAATTTATTTTAGTATTTTTTAATATCTGTATTTTATAATTATACACTAGAAATGACTCTTTTCTTTTTTCCTGTGCAACCTTAATTTTGATTTAGTGCCAAAAACATAAATTAATATATTTTTTTTGTGTTGTTAATCCTAACTTCAACATTATTGATAGCAATTTTTTTGCTCACGTTTTATTTTACCATTAAGCGTGGGAAAGGTTTAGGTTATCTCTTTTAATTCTTGTTATAAACGGGGGGCGGCGAAACTGCTAGCGCCGGCCCTGCTGGCACTGTATGACTCACTCATATGGTGTTATATTGATACCATTCGATTGCTCTTGAGACGCCCTTTCCAACGGTATACGATTTTTGTATTTGGCTTTGTGACGCATATAGGCCGACATTATACATTTTTGGCAATACTTTTTATTTTAACACCTTATTATATTCATTGTCACCATTTTACACCAATGTTTTATATACAGTCGATAGATTTTGATACGATTGAAACTAAAACGAACGTCGTAGCTTCTCCGAGTCAAAAGCTATAAAATGAAAATGTCGTTGGGTGGATGATTTGAGGACCCAGCTCTTTCGATCTACAACCTCATATCGGTAGGTATTTTAGTAACTTTAATTGACTTTTGCCCTTTGTTAAAACTAAATGAAAATCTCGATACGCAGTAAAATTACATCAAAATGGTGGCGCTTCCCCTCGTGCGATGAGTCACAGTCCTTACTTTGCGTAATAAATTCTTTGATCCTTTAGCTATCCAGTGATGTAATTGAATTTTTGATAGAGAGATGATAGTTATGTAGCTGCAACACCAAACTGTACCCCCGATTTCGTTATCATTCGTTGTTTTTTTTTTGTCTCCCTATGGAAGCAATTTTAAAGACGTATTCACGTCAAAAGTTCCGTTCAGACTTAATAATTTTAATTTTGAAAAATCTAATTCCTTAGAATGTCTTAACGTGCAGTTATCAATTCTAAATATATTAAACATTAAAAAAATATATAGCGTTTCAATTAAAGTAAAACAAAAGGTTTTTATTCTGTTTTAAATTTACAATAAAATTTTGGAAAATCTTGAAACATAAATTTTTAATTCAATGAGTCAATTTATAATAAATATATTATGTACTATTTTTTATGTTTTTTTATGACAAATTAAGTTTTATTTTGATTTGTTTCAATAAATAATAATATTAAACCAATTTTTTAATTATGTTTTCAGTTTTATTGTGTAATTTCAACTATGCTAATGTGTATTTTTCATAAATAGACCAGTCCTTATCCCAGGATTGAAAATATAGCATGGATTGCAAACCCTACTGCAATTTATATGTGTTAACATATTTTTTGTGAAAAATATATTAGTTGACACATAGTATTGTCATTTTTTTTAAAATTACATGTCTGTATTTTATTTAGTACTACTTTTAATGTTTCACTCTTTTTTTCTCTTTATATTAAATTTCATAATTTAGTTAAAATGAATTAAATGAAGTTAATGAATTAACTCATTTTAATGAAGTTAAAATGAACTTCAACTTTCTTTCTATGGGGACAAAAATGCATTAATTCAGCTACTGTATTGACCAATTTGAATAATGCATTTGTTATTCTAATATTAACATCAAATCAAAATTTTACAAAACTGCCTTTAAAATAGTAAATCATTAACACTGAAAATTTATATTCCTGTTTTTTATTGGATAGCATTAGGGTATAAAATGTTTTAATACATATTGAATATACACTCAAGACTCCAATTTAATGAATTTATTGGAATCGGACACTTAATTCCTTAATTCAGGGCTATTCATAATATTGGAGTTCAAAAATAAAAAATTTCCACACTCACATTTTGGAAATTCTTTAAGAAGCCACTACACAAAAATACCCATAGTTAGAAACTACACAGTTTTTATTCAGAAGAGCTGAAAATAGTATTAATGTATTACTATGAAACAGTTAATTGGAAATTTTAAAATACTGACTAATTAGATGCTTGAAAATCTTTTCTTACAATGGTCAATCTAACCATTGGATGCAGAAAAGTCTTTCATGTGGTTTTTGTTAAGTTGAAGAGTGTTTTCTTTAACTAGAGGTATGTTAATGGCTTTTTTCTTGGCATGAATGAAGTTGAACCATTCCACTAAGTCAGATTTGAAAACAGAAAGAAAGAGGGGTGGCTGTCAATGACTTTCTTGTTTTCAATTTCTGTTTCATAATTGTAACTAATGTCGTTGAAATATTAAAACATTCTAAAGCATTTTGTGGTCCAACATTGTTCTCAAATTTGCCTAAAATGTTAAGCTTTTTACTGAAAAATAAAAAGCTTTTATTTCCAACAATCTGCTAAGCATCTTAAATTTTCAAAAGTACAATTTTTTGCAAAACCGTACATTCTGGTATAGGACAAAATATCTGTGAGAAAAAGAAATTTTTTTTATTAGTTAAAGGTTAGGTCACCTTTGGTCTGAATGACAGCTTGTATTAGACATGGAATTGACAAATAAAGGTCTTGAACGAAGTTCATTAGAATTCAAACCCATTCCTCATGCAGGGCCCTCTCAAGTTCAGATAATGTGCGTGGAAGAGGAAACCGAGCACGGACTTTGCTCTCTAAAAACCTCACAAACACTCAATTATGTTCAGATCAGGCGATTGGGGACACCACGTTAGATGTTCCACTTCATCATCATGCTTATACAACAAGAGGTGTGAACAAGGGCATTGTCATCTTGCAACACAGGACATTCTCCAGAGACTATAAAGCACAGGGTGAAGAGGATCTGCGAGAATGCTTCGATAATGGTAATTTGTGATCATCCTCATCAAGAAAACAAGAGGCCCCAATATATGGGAAGATATTGTCCCTACACCATCTCGGAACTCCCTCCAGGTTTCACGGTTGGAACCAGCAATCGACATAAGATGCTTCTGCCGATGTTCGCCAGACAAACACAGGTCAGGTGGTCCAGAATAATGTAAATGAGGATTCATCAGATGACTTGTTCCCATAGCAGTTGTGTCCAGTTTAGGGGGTCTTAACACCACTGTAGTCTCTTCATAGCATTCCATGCCGAAACTAACCTTTATGGAAAAGCTACTCTGCCATGAATGTTCATAGTTTGCAACTCCCATTGGACAGCTTTCAGGATATGGAATTCATCTTGAACGTTATCTGTGGGAGTGTAGTCTTGTATTTTCGGACGACCATCCTCTTCTACACTCATATATCGCAGTCCTTCCAACATTCGCCTGCTGTTTTGCTTTGTAGAAGACACCTTACCCAGGTTTGTGTAGGCTGTTATAATGCTTGAGACAGTGGTCCTTGGAACGACCCTGTTCTGGACTCGGATGCTCCAATTATCATGACCCTTTTCACATTGGAGAGGTTTGACATAATTACACTTTGCTACAAACAGAATTTTCTCTTGCTACCCTCATACTGATGCTTGACTAATACCTTCCCTTTTGCCGCCACTAGGTGGCACACTGGTGCAACATGTTATGGCCAAAAAATGATGCATTTTTAAATAAGTGTTCCTATTATTTTGTCCTATACCTGTATAATAAATCTAATTTCTTTCAAGAAAGACAGCAAATGTTGAAAACTCTTAAAATATCCCCTGTGTTGTTGAGTGGGATGAGATAAAGGAATTTCATATTCAAAATTCATGCAATAGGCTCCACTGATGAATAATGGGCTGCACCCTTTTGTCAAAATATGCTCACAGGAAAAGTCTATTTCTGTTCCAGACAAAAAGGAGATGCCATTTAAAAAGAAATCCAATTTTTCTAATCCAGACTAATAGAAAATCTTTTGGGCTGTTAAATTGGGAGGAGGGCAGAAAAGTTTGTACTATATGCTAAAACGTTTATACAGACAAGCTTCAAAAATCACAACTTGGATAAGTATTTTAAGTGAAACATTTACAGTAGTTCTTTTAAAGAACTCATAGTTTGGAACATATGTATTAATTTTGATACATTACTTCTAGACTTAATAAGAAACAAATATATATACATTGGGATGATTTTGTACCTCATTTTCATAAATTTATATTTCAACAATACACTAAATACATGAAAAATCTTTATAAAACTAGCTCAGAGAAATTTTTTAAAACTTTTGATATGTACATAGTGCCTAATTAGTTGACTCAAACATGTGCTATAAAATGTCAATAAAGTAGTTATTTATAAAAAACTTTTTTTTTTTTTGCAGATTCTGTCCTTACTTTAGAGGCAGGCATCATTTAGAGGAAATTATGTATTGTGAAAACATAAGACGCTCTCATTTATTATCTCTGCTTGATAAATTTCGTAATATTTTAATAACTTGCCAATTCGAGGATACAGCTGTTGTTGCTCTCAATAAACGTTTGTGATATTGTTTACTGGTTCTGTAAATAAATAGTATTTTTATAGTTGAATGAGTCATTAGAAATCAATTATTGGTAACATTATTTTATTGATTCAAATACAAATAACATGCAAATAATTATCAATTTCTGTATAAATTTGAGATACTATTCTATAGAAAAATTGTTTATTTACAATATAAAATTTGTTATTATTGCAACTGTTTCTAAAAACTTTTGTTATAATTTCTCTACTCTAATTTAGCAGTTTGTCAATACTGAGATTACTGCTTTCTTTAAAGATTTTAAATATCCAACACATAAAAACCATATTCACAAGTAGGTATAAAACTTATTTAGAATTGTATCACAACCTTTGCTTTATTATTGCTCATAAATTCCTCAAGAAATTAATTTATGATAAGTATTTCATTGACAGAAAATACAACCACATACATAACTCAATTAATATACATCTAAAGCATTTTCACTTTTAAAAGTTCAAAAATACAATAAAATATAAAACATTTTACATGTGTTTGCAAAATATACAATTAAATCATATCACAAATTTTAAATGAATTGATACCTATAAAAAAACCTGATTCATAATGGAATGCACATAGAATAAATTAAAAAGAAAAGTTCCACAAAAAATTTATATTAATGAAAGACAATTTTGTAAATATGAAGTACAAAAAATACATTTTTTAGATATCTATACAATTATATATCCAATAAAATTGGTCAATATAGTTTTATTTTTAGATGTCGTTTTAATTACAATTCATTTTTTACACTAGTAAAATATTTCATTCTATTATCAAAACATAATTTTGGCATTTACATATTCAGCACCTTCAAGAAGTAAGAAAACATTTACTCTAAATATCAGTCTTTCAACTCTAAACAGAAATAATTAAAATATAAAATTGCTGATAATATTTTATAATCCTGTTTCTCAAGATGAAATATGAAGAATGAAAAATTGTTCAGCAATTTGTTCGGATCAACAACTCTGAAAATTAGCTCTGCTCTTTCTGCAATTACACACTAAATTCATCTAATAAATGCATGTGCAGAGCAAGATATTCTTTATATTTTGGTAAAGTATCCTAATATGTGTATATAACTATCCTAGAAGTAAAAATATCTAAAAATCCTTTTCATGCCTGAATTATTAGCATGTGGATCAGGCACTCTTGTTTCATATTCCTTTAGAATGCTTAATTTAAATACATGGAAATTTTAATTTCTCAATCCCTGTATAAGTAAAAGGAATAAACATTTAAAATTACCTTTTAACAAAAATGGCTTTTTTTAATCAAGCATTTAATACTGTTTAAAAAGCAAGACATGAAGATGAACAATTTAAAAACATTTTCAACAACCAAGCTCATGGTAAATTAGCTTTGGAATGAAAAATATGAAAAAAGTTCCAATACTTTCTTGGCAGCTGCTCATTTGATTTTGCAACTCCACACCAAAATACAACATAAGTAGTTTTTACCTATTAAAGTTTAGTAATGGAGGCAACAGGTGATGTGTAATTGAAGTCATTTCAGCTACTTGCAAATGTCAGGAAGTGCAATTGTAGACAAGCCAATAAAAACAGTATCTTATGGGACACTTGATTGAAAATGAACATAAGGTAATTCTTCATCTGTTGTATGGAACAACATATGTAGCTGGGAAAATACCTTTCCTTGTGCCTATTTTACCTTTCCACCAATTTTTATCAGAACGATTTAGAACAGTAATGATATCTCCTCGGTGTAGTTCCAGTTCTCCATTTTCCTGAGGCTTGAAATCATACATGGCTTGCACCAAAAACTGAAAAAAAAATTTTTATATACAATGATTTCATTAGTTAAGTTTTCTATGCAAAAATTTTAACCTGTTAAGCCATTTTAAAATGTTATGCTGAATAGTTGCATGAAATTGAATCTGTCATTCTAGAACTGAAAGAAAACAGTTTTAATAACTTGACAAAAATTTTAATCCAGAAAAAACACTTAAATCACCCAGCAATTAATGCTTATAAAAGAAAAGGCATACAAGACACTGGTTTTAGTTTCAAAGTACAGTCAGGTCTCGTTTTATGCGGTAGATACGTTCTACCGAAAAACGCATAAAAAATCGCATTAAAAAAGACATTACTTGAATGGAAAAAGTAGGGATACGTTCCTTAGTTTTCTAAAATCGCATAAAACCAAAACAACTAGTTAAAATTAACTTAAAATCGCATAAAAAAATTGCAGAAATGAAAAGAAATAGGCTGATGATAAATTACTTCAAATGTCTGAAAGAAATTCATACAAAAGCTAAAAAAACTTGTATTCAAACCTTAATTCATTTTATTTTATGGAAAAGTAATACACATAATTTTACATTTTTAACCATTATCGCTATCTGATAATGGTTTGCACCGCTTTGCGAAGTGGTTCCAAATCATCATCAGAAGAGGCTGTCTCTGTAATAGATATTTGCGGTAAAGGCCACGGATTTTCACAAACATTCTCGTTCTGTGTAGCTCTTCCTTTTCTGACAATGTAATCAGTAATTAAACTTTGCGATGAGTATTCTTTTATTTTTTTATATAGTTCACGATATCCAGACATGTAGTTCTGCTGCTCATGTTGTAATTTAGTCTCGTTCAGAAGTGGGGTAATTAATAAGAAAATGATTTTCTAATTTACTGTAAAGTTGAAGACCTTCTTGAATTAATTTTCCAGTGAGGCGAGTTGATTTTTCTTCCTCATCATTATCACCTTCTAGACCTACGACGCTGTCTACAGTTAGATCTAAAGTTAAATCAATAATATCATTGTCACTTAATGCATCATCCACAAGCAATTCATCTATATCATCGTGGCTGAAGGTATTAAAACCATCTCCAATTTCATGTGCCGAATTAATTATTTCATCTGATAGTGTCGATGTTTGAGTGGTTGTATTGTCTGTCACACATGATGGGCAAATCTTTTTCCAACAGGCATTTAAAGTTCTAAGTCTTATTTGAGCAGATGCAACATGAATTAAACAATCAAAAATAGAAAATTGTTTCCACACATCTTTTACTGTTAAGGACTCATTTTCTAGTTTATTGAAGATGAATTTGTACTTTGTCTTAATATAGTATTTTTTAAAAGTTGCAATTATGCCTTGATCTAATGGCTGAATAAGGCTTGTTGTATTGGGCGGAAGAAATACTAGTTTAACATTTGGATGTTCTAATAGGGGATGACTTGCTTCATTGTCAACAATTAATAAAACTTTGAAATCGAGAGATTTTTCCTTCATATAGGCTTCCACTTCTGGTACGAAACAATTATTGAAAAATTCTGTAAAAATAGCTGTTGTCATCCAGGCTTTCGTGTTAGCCATCCAATGCACGGGCAGTTGTTTTTAATCTTTACCTTTAAGGGCGCATGGTCTACGAGATTTATTTATTAAGAGAGGTTTCAACATCCGATCTCCTGGTGCATTGCTACAAAGTAATAAGGTGACTCGATCTTTACTTGCTTTATGTCCACTTGCAGTTTTTTCATCCTTTGCGATGTAAGTACGGTTAGGCAATTTTTTCCAATAAAGTCCTGTTTCATCAGCGTTAAATACTTGATCGGCAGAATAGTCCCCATCTTCAATAATTTTCGCAAGCTCCTCTGGAAATACTTTTGCTGCTCCTTCATCTGTTCTCGCACTCTCCCTTGTTATCTTAATATTATGAAGTGCATTTCTTTTTAAAAACCCGGTTAGCCATTCTTTGCTAGCTGAAAATTCTTTTCCAGCTTGGGAAGTGGACGGTTCTGACTGTTTCATTGACTTACAAAACTGAAGAGCTTTTTCTTGGATTACATAACCACTTACAGGAATCCTTTCTTTGAACTTGTTCCTCAATCCAAATTGCGATGACTCTTTCCGTTCTTTCTAATAATACATCCCTTGTGTATGATGCAAATTTGGTGCTTAATTTTGTACCAGAAATGACCGATTTTCTTATTGCAGCTTCATTATTTTTAATTGCTCTGACAGTAGATTCGCCCAAATTAAAATGTTTCCCAATAGCCGTAGATCCTTCTCCTTTTCCTAAGCGATCTAAAATTGCAATTTTCGTTTCCAACGAAATTGACTGTCTTTGATGTTTTTTTTTCTCCATTGGGCCAAATAAAATCTTAGAAAAGAAATTTAAAAAAATTACATTTATGATTTTCTAATGAAAAATAAAACTTTACGACACTCACTTGAAATCCAGAAATCAAAATTTGCTGCTTATTATATTGCAACTTAAATTCGCCACTTATTAAAGTGAAACTTTTATAAAAATGAACGAGGCACCGCTAAGAGAAAATATAATTTCGAAATAATGATATCGTATCGGTATACTATTGAAATAAAGAATGCGAATCTAAGACCGTCGCAGACGTAAGCACCAAAAAGATATGGAAATTCTCGGAATACTACGATCTATGTGTCAGTATAAAAAATAATAACAAAAATCTAGAAATGTTTGGAATACAAACCGCACAACTTCAAAATCGCATAAAAACAATCCGCATAAAAAGAGACCTGACTGTATTCTGGTATTTAACAATTTGACTTTAACTATTTCTGGTATTTACTTGACAATTAATTGTCTAACATAAATTGAGGCAGCAAATAATTTGAAATTATAAAATTTGTCTTGTATTTTATAATAGAATTATTAACAAATTTTCTGCAAGTTAATAACATTTCAAAATAAAATCAGATAGGGAGGGAAAAACTCACTTCTTCCTTCTGAATATCTTTGAGTTTTACATCATGTGATCGGCTTACAGTTGCAGTTCTGTGATAATCTATTAATTCATTTAATGAGTTAAACTTTTTCACCCAGAGAAAAAATTTTCCTTGTGTATCTCTAAGAACTTTAAAATGTTGAATACCTTCTCCACATCTACAAAAATGCAACATAATATAAATTTTTTTATATATATTCTATCTGTAAAATATGTTTTTACAAATATAAACACCTTTTAAAAGTATCAAAACTATAAAGCAGTGGTCTTAAACTGTTTTCCATAGAACCCTGGGGTTCCAAGAGTCAAAATAGAAATTTGAGAAGAAAATTTTAAATGTTTATATAAAATAGATTCACAATCTTTACAGAATTTGTATGACAACGAGTATCTAAAGCCATGTTTTCCAATGCAGGGTATACCTCTCAAAGGGATGGAGGACTTAAAGGATTTCAACACCAGACAGCTTATCTTTTAAGTAATTTCCTGCAACTCAACTTTGTGTATATGAGTTCTGGTGACATTACACGGGATAGGCCTTAACAAAAGTGATAAAAAGCACATTTGTGTTTTATAAAATGTTATGCCGATTACTGGGTATAATGCAAGGGTAAGTGAACCTCTGGAGCACAAATTAATGTTATTAATGAGTAAATTACATTATATTAGAATTTTTTAATAAACTCGATATTTTTTGAAATTTTCTTCACATAAAGTAACTATAACATGCTGAACTACTTTAAATACTATGTTAAGATACATTCTGGCCATGGGTAGCCTAGTGGTTACAGCATCGGACTCCAGACCGGAAGGCCTGGGTTCGATGCCACCAAATATCCTCCGAGTACACACAGAGTACGTGCTTGATAAATCAATGGGTTCAAAGTCTTGAGGGCTGAGTCACGAGCACAGGGACTGGAGAATATTTCCCTCCCCTTCAGTTTCAAGCAGAAATTGTGGAGGTGGAGATAGGTGGCGTCGCCATCTATCGTCCCTTCGGGGAATTTCGCCGAGCTAAATTGTACTGTCACCTGTATGGCGCTCAAGGCAAACGACAGGTGTACTTCTAGCCCCTTGCCACAATGAATTTCGTGGGCCTTGATCTGACTACGTCAGACAGGTGGTAGTAGAAACAGCAACAACAAGATACATTCTTCTAAGGTGGGATAGGGTCCCCCCCCAAAGAAACTTTTATAACTGTAAGGGTTCTGCAATTCGGCAAAGTTTGAAGACTACTGCTACAAAGCATTACAAGTTTTCATGCTTGTATCAACAAAAATAAAAATTAATAACCAAATTTTTTTGAGAAAGTTCTTTTGTATTAAAAAGGGAATTTGTTTTCAGTCTTTTCAAAGAACAAGTTGCATACTTCAAAATATCCTACATTAAATAATTATTCACACATTTAATTTAAAGTTAATTATTTAATCAATAAATTACTTCTTCAGAAATAGTTTATGTTCTTAGTTCTTATCTTCAGAAAAATAACATGCCAGAAGCACAAGTATAAAATTTTCAGTTCAATTAAAAATGATAGAAAAATAATTGACTAATTAATTTTATAAAGAAAATTACATTTAGAAATGTGAACAGAATAGTAAATTTATTACATATAATTCTAGAATAATTTTATAGTACTTTTAATTAAATTAAATACATACAAAATAAGTTGCAAATGAATTTCCTAAATATTTAATAACTACAAATAACTAAAACTTTCAAAAGGCAAAAATGGCTGAGGGTGACGAAAATGGAATCAACATTAAAAATTTTATGTAAAAAATTATTTTGAAGAAACATTAATGTATCTATGAGAGATAACAAGTACAAAAATGAGATAATGGTATTTATTTGAGCAGGAAATATATAATAAAATGAATGGTAAAGGAATAGGGTAAAAATATTTTAAACTTGAATGAACCTAGCAAATGCATGTCAGTATTGCTTATCATATGTTCAGGGATTTTCTGTAATATTTGAATGAATAACAATCATGAATCAATGCAAGAAGGTACTTACAAAACCAATATAATTGTAACAATTCATTTTAATTTACATGTCTTTTTAATACTTATTTATTACTTATGAATTAAAAAAAATATAATCGTCTAGGATACTTACTTAACAGAGAGTGAAAAGTCTCCCGGTGAGCTTTCACTCACTCGAATGAGAAAAGCACCTTCATGTTTTGTTAAAAGTAGCTTTTCTGCATCAGCTCTTGATATTCGTCCATAATACCAACTAAATATTTGATAAAAAGTAAAACATTACATCTTATTTTTTGTACACATAATTCAAGTAGTAGAGTAAATAACACTAAAATTTCTAATTTTTTTACATCAAAATTACTAATTAAAAAGAGTATTCAATTATTTAATTACTAACTTATCTAATTACATAAATCTAGGAAATATTGCATTTTCTTGAAGGCTATTTTAAACAATGCATCTCAGAACCGAATCTGTTAGTGATCAGCAAAATTACCAATTCAAATAAAATCTTATGGCATACAGTACAAATTGCTTTGTAAAAAGAGCAGTAGAAGGATTTCAGTGGTTTATTTTTGCTTAAATGTTTGACTGGTTTATCTTTGGAAGCTTACATATTTAATTGATCAACATTAAATATTTGCATTTCTTACATACTCGCAGAAAATGAATGAAAATAATAATCAAATAATCCCCCCCCAAAAAAAAAAAAAAAACCAGTAACAGCACCTGTACCTGAGTTACATAGGTTTTGCTCTTTTCTGTCCACTTTTTGAATAACACATTTGAAACATTTATACTCTTGTTATATATTTTCTTTACTTAGCTTTTGAAGATAAGTGTTCTATTTTACAAATAGTCTCTTGAGAATTTATTTTGATAACCTAAACCAATGGTCAGCAAACTCTGTCAACAGAGCCAATTTTTTTAAAATCTCAAACTGTACAGATTGGCAAATCGTTATTAAATTAATTAAGAGTATTCCTAAACTACTACATCCTCAAACTAATTGAGGTACACATGCTAAGGTTAACTTTTTCGTCTACACTTGTTCATATATACTTATATTGTTACACTTGTTCATGATACTTATTTCGTAATACTCATTCCAATCTCCTTTTGTTCATCCTCTATATGTCCAAACCAACTTAACATAAATTTCTCAACACTACATCTTGCACTCCACAATGTTCCTTAACACTACCTTAATAAACTTTGCTTAAAATTTTAAATTCAAAAATTAACTATAAGTACATTAAATAAAATATGTGATATTATACATAACTCTAATATGATTGAAAAACACTCAAATGTGTGAAGCTTGGATAAATTAAGTTGGAATGATATTTTTAGTTTTAGGTGTGATTCAAGATTCTCATCAATAAGGCGATTTCTCCATTTACTCTTCAATTTTCTTTTCAGCCATGTCAAACAAGACACCTTAAGTCTATGATTTCATAATGATTAAGACACCAACACAAAAAATTAAAGTCCTTAAATTAATGGCAAAAATACCAGCGAGGTTTTCAGTAGGATGAAAAACATACACTACTGGCAATTAAAATTGCTACACCAAGAAGCCGACATGCTATAGATGTAAAATTTAAATAACAGGAAGAAAGTGCTGTGATATGTAAATGATTAACTTTTCAGTGCATTCAGACAAAGCAGACACCGGTAGTGACACCTACAATGTGTTTAAATGAGGAAATTGATTAGCTGGTTTCTCATACACAAATTACATTTGAACATTGTTGCCTGGTGAAAAGTTGTGATGTCTCATGTAAGAAATAGAAATGCGTACCAACACGTTTTTGACCTTGATTAAGATCTAATCGTAGCGTAACGAGATTGCGATTTACTGTACTGCAGTATTGCTGCTCCCGTCGGTCGAGATCCAAGGACTGTTAGCAGAATATGGAATTGATGGGTTCAGGGCGGTAATGCAGAACGCCATGCTGGATCTCAACGACTCCCTATCAATAGCAGCCAAGAAGACAGACATGTTACCCGCATGACCTTAATAAATCATGCAGCCACATCATGAGTCCTGAGTCAAGAATTGGGGTCATTTACAAAACAATAAATGTCTGCATGAACAGTTCGATGACATTTGGACTCCTAATTCAGAGACCATGACTGCGGCTACCCTTGATGCTGCATCACAGACAAGCGCATCTTCAATGGTGTAATAAACGATGAACCTAGGCACAATAATGGCAAGACATTCTTTCAGGAGAATCCATGTTCTGTTTACAGCATCAAGATGGTCACATCCATGTTTAGTGGCATCATGATGAATGCACATCGACAGTGTGCATTTGTCATCGTCATACAGGCCCCATCACCTGACATGATGGTATGGGGTGCTATTCGATACACGTCTTGGTCATCTCATGCTTGCTTTGATAGCACTTTCAATAGTACACATTACATTTCTAGTGTTATTACCCAAGGTTCTAGCCTTTATTCGAGCCCTGCGAAACCCTGCATTTCAGCAGGATAACGTACGACCGCATGTTGCTGGTTTTGTACGGACATTTCCTTGATATGGAAAAAGTTCGGCTGTTGCCATGGCCTGCATGTTTACCAGATCTATCACCAATAGGTCCTCTGGTCCATGGTTGCTGAGTGACTGGCTCATCATCATACGCCAGTCACTATGGTTGATGAACTGTGGCATTGTATTGAAGCTACATGAGTATCTATACCTGTTTGATTCAATGCCCAGGCATATATATGTAGTTATTACTGCCAGATGTGGCTGCTCTGGATACTGATTTCTCAAAATCTATGCATCCAAATTTCTTGAAAATTTAATCACTTGTTATTTTCAGTATACTATATTTGTCAAATAAATATCATTTTGTTATCTTCATTTCTTTCTGGTGTAGCAATTTTAATGGCTAGTAGTGTATGTAACTTTCTGCTTCAAGTAGGTACTTTTATCACCCACATGATTTCTAAAAGTGGCTAGCACTAACCATTTCACAATGAGACTATTGATTGACTGGCTTGCTCTATTCGTCCATAAATCATGCACGTCTTCTCATGTTTTGTACACTGCAGCTAACCTCTGCATTGTGTCCTCTGTCAACCTCACATGCATACAGGTTGATGAAAAAGCCTGTAACACTTTCACTCTCTTCAGCAGAATTCTGTTTCTTTTTGCAGGAACTTCAGGAAATTGAAGATTATCTTAGATGCCCGTTTTTGAAGCCTTATCCACCCCAACTCCCACTTTTGAAGACATTGCCACAAGCTGCAAAAACTATAAGGGTGTCAGCAAATGTACATGGTCTAAGTCTTGAAAAAGAATGACAATTTCACCTACATGCCTGCCTGTGTATGGTATTTTATGAAAATGCCACACTCAAGAGGCCAAAGATCTGGATGTGACTAATGTGCTATGGTTTGCAGAAAACTGGACTTAAGGACCTAGCAGTGGGCAAGAGCTACTTTAAAACCACATGCAATGGATCTAGTAATTTATATCTCATGAAATGAGAATATATTTCACACAGAGATGCTCTGCTACATTTCATTTGAGGTCATAACTGTAAAGGGACAATTCTGACAATTTAAAAGCACTTAAGGTGGATTTGAGATTAAAATGGTAATTCAACTATTAATATTTTTTATCAAAATAAATTAATGTATATAATGGTACATGACTCAAAAAAGATTATTTACAATAGCTGTACAGATTTTAAACAGAGACATGAAGCAAAAGTTGTAATTTAAATATTCTTTATAAACGTTTATAAATGTGTGTTATATCAGGAAAAACATTTCAGCATATTTTTTAAAAACATCTGCTGTTACTTAAGGAATCAAAACCTGAACTTGCCCAACATAAAATTAATCAAGATGACAAGCAAATAACAATTAAATATAAATTTTCTTAACTACACAATTATTCTCATACAAAGAGAATGAAGCGAGAAAACATTAAAGAAGAAATCAGCACATAAAAATGTAACAATTCTATTACAAACAATGAAAAATAATTATAGGTTGAACATAAAAAATTTCCAACATTAAGACTTTTTAAAAATATATGTTTATATCTTTATATATAAAAATTTTCTGTGCATGTGTATGTGAGTAAACTCCTCCTAAGCGGCTTGACCGATTTTGATGAAATTTTTTGTGTCTGTTCCAGTGGATTCAAGAATGGTTTAGATTCACAACTCGGTCCGATATCACAATTAGTTAAAAAGATATAAATTAAAAACATTCAACTCAATGTTCACCTGCATTGTTGTAACAATGTTGTTATGAAAATTACGTAAGTAGGCCTCGAAAATTGATTTTCAGCCAAACTGGGCCTTCATTGTTACAAAAATGTAGGCGAATCATGCTTTTTAGCATTTTTAATTAATATCTGTTCAAATAATCTTTATATATGTAATTCTTCTGTATGTGTGTGTATGTAACTGAACTCCTCCTAAACGGCTGGGCCGATTTTGATATTTTTTCTGTAGGTTCAAGTGGATTCGAGAATGATTTAGATTCACAATTCAGTCCCATATCACAATTAGTTAAAAATGCACCAAAATGTTATAAGGGTGCGAGTTTGTTCATAAAAAAATCATGGGCAATATTCTTGAGGCCACTATTTTGAGTGGCAAACTTCAAAGTGAAGTTATACTTCTACCCCAGATCCCAATGATTCTTTCAGACTCACTTACTCATTCAAATGTTTGCAATTTCCAATTCGCTTGGCATTAGCTATGACCATTAATAAGTCACAAGGTCAAATAATGACAATTTATGGTTTAGATTAAGAAAACTTTGCTTTTCACACGGCCAATTATATGTTGCATGCTCGAGGTTTGGCAAACCATTGTTGAATTTGTTTGTTTATACCCCTCAAGGATTAACCAAAAACATTGTACATTCAATGGCATTATGATAAATGTATTTTTTATGCATTAAAAAAATATACCTGTTATAAAAATAGCTCGAGTTTTATCTTTTTTACCCTTTAATCAAAACAAGTTTAAGTTTCTACTCAGAATAGCTTTTATATTCAACTAAGTTCATAGTAAATACATACTCACATGCAATCGATAGGTAGAATTGTGGTAATTGTACATGTGATGTCAGGTATTGTAATATATATATATATAACTTTCTTTATAAAAAATTTCATTAAAACAGTCTAGATTGTTTAAAAAAAGTTTGTTAATTTTGGATTTAAGACGCGTGTACAGGACGTCTGTCGGGACCACTAGTATATATATATATATATTGTTTCATAATTTATTCAGGCAAGCAGAAATATACTTTTTACAATACATTCATAACTTTGTATATATTTCAGCTTTATCTTTGGCACTAATTTAAGCAAATACTGGTTCAGTAAACTAAGTATAGCAACATATAAATATAAGTGAAAATCATAAAAAAGGGAAAAAATATCCTACTCATGATTTTTCATTTCTATATAGTTGCTGGGAATAAATCCTTCTTTACTATCAAGTTCTGCCCTATACCAATCAGAATCTTCCATATTTAAAATCTGGAAAGTATTCATTAATTTAAATCATTTTTTACAGTCATAATTCATACGAAAATAAAATTATGTATTATACATCACAAGTAATTTACAACTATTTCTTGCATACAAAACAGTTTCTTAATTTAACTCTATAAATATCTTAACATAGAATCAAGTTATACAAATTATATAATTTCAATGAGAATAAGAGAAAGGATAATATTTATTCTTCATTCTGTATAAAACAACTATTTTTACTCCACAACAAAATTTTACTTTTAATGATGTCAGTTACAGATTAAAATCGATTTATAGATTATATATAATAGCACTTGCCCAAATGGAAAAGTATTTATATCATATCTCCAATAGTTTTAAGTATTGCTATCCTTGAAATTATATATTTTATCACTTTTCATGAATTATTTATCTTGGAAATATTTAGAGAATAATCAAACTTAAGTGGTAAGCTGATTCCAACACTTTAAAAAATTTCAATTAGAATCAAAATTTTATTAAAATGAATACCTTGTCATAGTCACAATAGACACACTTCAAGTGTTTCTCATAATAGTCCCTAAAAGCATCTTTCATCCCATAGATATCATCAGTGTTAATTACTCAAAAGTATCCCTTTTTATTATTACAATGCAATAATAAATTATTACCATTGTATTAGGTAAATTTATGTTTTATAGCTTGACCCTTCAAGCATATTAGTAAATATCAGCTGTATTTCTGAATCAATGACTCAAAATGAGTACTAGTATGCATTTATAACAGCTTTAATGTACATAATTTTTTTTGTAATAACCAATCGCTTAAGAGATCAAAATCTTCACAGGAATTCTTTTCTTACCTTTAAAACTTGACCTTTTCTGAAGCTGAGTTCATCTTCAGCTGTTGCATTAAAATCATGCTTCGCCACAGCCTCCATAGCAGCACTGAAGTATAAAACAGAATTTCCAATTCGTTCGAATAATGTGAAAAAACAAATATTTATTCAGGTAGGGGATAAGGCTAGTTTCTTTCAATTTTCACATTGAAAAGTTAACAGATTAAGAAATATATGAAAGAGAAGGAAAAGGAACTCAAGTTAAATAAAAATTAAGAAGCTAAACTAGACTTGGAATAAATATTAAACATAGAAAATGCATGTAGCGATGACCAGGATTGCGTAAATCCTGAAATGCATAGTCAGCCAAGGGGCAATCATGAGTCATTTATTTACACTTGGTTACACTTATCAGAGACAACTTTGATCAGTTTATTCAACAGATTTCATGTGCAAATAAATCCACTTTAACGAACGCGATGCTTCACACGCATAGAAATTTTAAATTGTAACAAAATTAATGCATAAAAACACTGCGTTTACCTTAAAGGGTGCAATGTGATTTATGATGGAAATGTTTACGATAGTATCAGTCGTAGTTTTTTCTTTTTATTTACTTTTAATGTTCCCAAAGCTTAAATTAAAAACAAAATGGAACTGAATTTTTTGATGACTTATTTAACTTTTATAGCAAAATTACATGATAAACAGTTTGGAGTGATAAAACTATCGAAACCAAATATTCTACTTGAATTTCTATAATCAATCATAAATCTAGTTTGAACTGAAATGAAATACGTTTTTAAAAATGTTATTTTCCAAAATAGCTGTGTTAAAAAAGTAAACGTGCTTAACCTGAAAGTTGTTTTTATTTTACTTTAAAAAGTTTGAAAATGAATAAAAACACGAAGAAAAAGAAAAGGTTTAAGCAACCCAAAGTTCATCTTATATTTGATGAAAAAGAGAGGGAGTGAGTTGTTTTTATTACTCTTCTTCTGTCGATGAATTTGATCTTAAATAGAACTGATGTAGTTGTTAGTTAAAAAAAAAAAGTAATTGTGTATTCTGTTTCATAAAAAATTACCTAATATATTTAATAATAATAAAAATTTTAAGATACATTCTTGAGTATTTGGGGCTTTTGTTATGCAATTAAAATGATTATGCTTAATGTTATATTAATATTTACTTGTGTATGTATTTATACACTTGCCTCCGAAAGTCTGCGTACAGGCAATCATCTGTCATGTTTTTGCTATAATTATTATTAAAATATCACTTCAAAAAATCAATTTACTTCTCAGAGATTCTTCTAAATTTCCTTATTTATACAACCATATTCACCTTAACATGAAAAAACAAGAATGTTTACCAACCACCCCTGCCAAAAGTCTGCAGTTACAAAATAAACCTTTTAAAGACATTTTATTATAAAATAATTACACTAAAAGGTATTTATAAGTAATTATAGTCTTTTATAACGATTTATTAAAAATTTGGGTTGAATGCTTATATGATTCCATAATAGGTAACAGAAAAGAGATTGATGTATTGCTGAAAGAAAGATCATCTTAAATCTTTAAAAAAAAAAAAGGGGGTAATTTTTTAAATAATTGGATGAAACTGAAAATAGGACATTCAGTTATTCAAAAAGTGTTCATTAACTACAAATCAACTAAAATTTTAACGTCCAAACCAAGATTCAACCACCTATCTGCAGTGTCACCTTGAGAATCTTGCTGTGTAATATGATCTGTAGAAATAAACCCAAGACTATAAGCTTCACAAATAGCTATAAGTGTTTCATAGATATTCCAAAAAGAGGCGACTTTAACTACAATTCAAAGAGAAGGAGGACTATCATGACCGAGTTGCTCTCAAGAAGCCATTGATCTTTTGAGTGAACCGAGCTAAGAGAATGACCTTCGCTAAAAAACACCTAAATGAAACACATAATTATTGGAAAAATGTAATATACTCAATTGAAAGTAATTTTTGTCATCAAAAAATTCCTGCACAGGTTTTAAGAAAGAAATTTTTTTCGACTAATTAAATGTGGAGGAGGAGTCATAATGGTTTGGGGGTTCATAGGAACCCTTTGGGTTGGTAATCTGGAATTTATTGAATCAACAATGTACCAAATTGATTAATTGAACTTATTAAAGTAAAATATCAGGGCAAGTGCCGAGAAACTTGCGATTAGAGAGGATTTTTACTGTAAGCAGGACAAAGATACCGAGCAAATAGCTTACATTGTGAAGTCATGGCTGTTCTACCATGTCCTAAATCAATTCTGTATGCCATCTCAGACCTAAGCACAATACAGCATTAGTGGGATTTACTCGTGGATAATCAGGAAGCACATGATAACATCCTAAGAAATACTCAAATCTGTCATAGTAGAAGAATGAAACAAAATAACCCCACATAAGAGAAAACTAAGCTAGTTGAATCTCTTCCAAATATGTTGAAAGAGTTATAGAAAGAATGGAATAGCTTAAAAAGTATTAACTTTTAGTTATAATCCATTATTGTAAAGGTTTTTGCAGTGTAAGCAGACTTTTAATGCACACGATTTCTGGGGTTTTCAAGTTATAAATATTTATATCACATGTGATTGTAGCTTATACTATTTGAATTTATGATGTTGCAGTAATCAATAAAAAGTTGTATTGATTCAGAGAGACTTCATTTAATTAGTGAACTTTGAATGAATATGAAAGATGATTGTCTGTGTGCAGACTTTCGGGGGCAAGTGTACATATGTGTGTGAGTAAAGATGTATGAAGTAACCAACTTGTAGAATTATTTTATTAAAAGCAACATATTTTTATTTCAAGACTTTCTCATCTGTTTGCATTGGAACCAGGATCATAAATTTAATGTCAACAAAATTTCATTATTTCGCAAAATATGAGTTACTTATTTATTTTACTTCATTTTCAGGGATTACCTTACAGGATTTCAGAAAAGAAAGTTGGAGCGAAAATTTAAAAGAAACGAAGCTCTTGATGTTATGCTGAAAAATGAAAAAAAAAGAATAAAAAAAAGTGTATGATTTTTATTATGGTCTATAATAAATTTTTGGTACCAGCGTGCTACCAACTGAATTGTTTTAAATGTTTGCCCAGTTGGGTGAGAACATTACTATATGGCTACCTTGATTTGTATCTACTGTGTTGTTATTTCTGATACTTACGTATTGCAACAATGCAAACATTTAAGATATTTTGCTAAGTTGGCAACTCTGATTGTGCATGTGTCATATGTGCAGAATTGGCAACCTTGTGCTTCATTTCATATAAAGTCACCAATATGGTTGCGATAATATGCCAGTTCCTTATTTTTTAATTAGTTTATTTTTATTGTTGAAAATCAATTAAATAATTTAATTTTTAAAAATTTAACCATTTCTATATTGCACACTGTTGTTGCAGTAATCGTGTTCTATTTTTATGACTTCTTTCCGTTGAATAATAGATATCTCAAAAACTTAATGTGTACCAGGATCTCTTTTTAAGAAAAATATGAAAGTTTAGCATTTAATCATTTTAGACTAAAGGGTTATATTTACATTAGCACTTTCTATAAATTTTGTTTTCATGAAGTTCACATTTCTGATTTATCAATCTTAATTAAGATTATGCTAATATTGACTGCTATAAATAAAAGATAGGACATAAAATTTGTTTCTGAAAAATGTAAGAAATTTGATGGGCATATTTTTTTAAGAGCTTAGGGAGCAAATTTGCATTACCATAGTAATAAATCTGTCTGTCAGTATATATATTCCTTGCTCAGCTGTTGCATTAACTGCCCCTGTCATATATACATGATAGGGTCAAAAACCTGAATAGGTCAATTACATATTTTTAAAAAATAGAATGATAACAATCTTATTAGACTTCAAAATACTGTCCTCTTATATCCACACACTTGTTCCAATATTCGTATAACTGTACAAAACCTGGAATCTATTTCTTGAGAGGTCCTTTAGTTGCTTCATCGCATTTTTCCTCAGGCTTTTGTCCAAATGAAGGTTCATTTTCCTTGGTGATGTTTTTGCTTTCCATTTACTTGACTGATATTTTGTCTGAGGGCTGTTTAGAAAGTACCATGTCTCATCACCTGTCACAATTTTCTTCTAAAAGCTGTCATCTTAAACCATGTCAGTGAAATCCCTGGACATAATCACACATTTCTTTTTGTTCAAGTGATAACATTTTTGGAACCATGTGCAAACTAACACAATGTTTTTCATTTTCAAATTGTCATGAAGGATGCTATGAATGCTGCCGTGGGAAATTCCAAGTTCAGAGGCAATGGTTGTTTATCTGTCCTCACTCAGGATTTCTCGAATGCTTTCAAAATTCTCATCTGTGGTTGAAGCAGAGGGACACCCACAGTCGTCATGCCGACATCTTTGATGTTTGTGTGACCTTCATCAAAACATTTGTCACTCGTACACAACCATTTTTTTTCATGGCATCAGTTCCATATGCTTACATCAGCATCTTGAATGTCTCAGAAGGTGATTTCTCAAGAAAAACGTAGAATTTGATGTTTGCATGCTGCTCCCAAAACAACATTTCAAAATCTGATGAATGGAAAATTTGCATTGTGATCTACAGCTAATGCCAACAGTACCAGAAATGAACTCTAAATGGATATGTGTTTTCCTTAGTAACCTTTTCAGGACGAAAGACATAAATGTGTGCGCACCACTAGGACCAGAGGTTTCTTATGTGAGCATCACTCACAGACCGGAGGGTTTGTTGTATAGTTAAGCCTAAATCCATAAAAATACCAAAATATAAATGTGTTGTTCGATATTGTTCTGTGTATTATACGGAGGGCATATGCTTTATATATTTCATATTAATATACTTTATTTACTTCAGTCACTTTCTGTTTGAGCACAATTTTTTAAACATTTTATTGTCAGTACTTATAAAAGTCGACCTTGTAAAGGTAAAAAAATGACAAATTTTGTCTACCAGATCTAATTGTCCATTAAAAACTAAACTGTAAACCCAAATCAAGTACACTAGCAAAAATAAAACTTTCATCTTCTCTATTCACAAAAACCACATGTTAATTTCAAGAGCAGTCATAAAGCATTCAATTCGAAAACATTTTATTCTCCTAATGTTTATAAATCAAAACCTGCATGCATGTGAGTAATATTTCTCTCCTTTCAAGTAGAGGGTCAGATTTACAAGTTTTTCAAATCTTATGAACATGTAATACCATCTATTGCTGAAAAAACTGAGCTTTAAAACGTTCTGAGCCAGTGGGACGATTGGCCCTGGAAGGAGTAATGCTCTGGCACACATGTGACGTTTGGGAATTGTGAGTGTTTCATGATGGTGCATATACATGACGGTCCTCCCAAAGGGGTTAATGCTGCCAACCTCCAAAAGAGATATTTCGCGTCCAACATACATGTACACCTGTGTGAATGCAGGTGACCATTCTGGAAACTTTCTGATTCTAGTAGTATATGCCTTTCGAATTACAAACCTTTGCATTTTGCTGCTATCTGTAAAATTATTCCAAAGGCTTTAGAATGCAATACAATTGTGTAGTCAGCATTTGTGAAGGATTTACTTATGTCAGAGAAGACTTTACTTATTTATGCCTTTTCTTTCCCCTGAAACACTGTGTAAGTGCAAATGCTTGTGTGAAAAACAGTGACGCTGCAGAGTGAATGGTACAACCTTTTCTCATCAGTTAAGGAGTTAATGGTGGCAAATTGTAAATTTACCAATGTTTTACTATTAATAAAAGATTTCATCATTTTTTAACTTAAACAAATACTTTTCACTTTTCTTCTTAATACTTAATTCTTCTTTCACTATCAGACTATTTTTTAATAATTTTTTACTACAGCTTTTGTTTTTTAAATTTCTTTCTCTATCAGTTGTTAAAAAAAAACCTCACATTGTCTATCCCGGTACTCATATTTTTCAGTGCCATTTTACATGGAAAGTGTTAATACATTTCTTATTTTACTTTTTACATCTATGGTTGTAATTCTATTGTCCTCATCTGCTTCATCAAGTTTCATTCTTTTCTCTTTATTCTTTACTTATTCTTTTTATTAAAAGACGTAAGACTAATAAACTAACTGAAATTTCTTAAAAGTGCCAATTTCTTTTTTAAAGCTATCATTATTTTGTCTAAAATTTTCAAACTTTCTGGAAAACTTAAATGTTAGCCATATTGGTTTGTATTATAAAAAGGAAAAAAATTTTAATTAATCTTTTTTTCCCCAGGTTTTTATTTCTGTTAAAATGAAATTTATTTTATTTGAGACAACATTTTCTTTCAAACATTATGATTCCTGGTGTTTGAAGAATTAATTCTATTTATTTGTGATTGATAATTTCAAGAAAAACATCTTTTGAAAGAAGAAAGAAATTCATGACTTTATCAAAGCTATATTTTGTGGACTTAAATCAAATGTGTAATTTGTGAAAAATGAAACTCAATTTAAATTTTATCTTCTCTTGTGAAACTAACTTGATATAGGAGTGCTATGCGCCATGCAGTGCTTGTTGTCAAGTGATATGGAATCCAAGATGGCAGCGTAGCTGTAACAAATCACCAGGAAAATAATTTTAAAGAATGGTTTTGAAACGTATTAAAGTATATTTTATATAAAGAATATAGGATTATAGATTGAAAATAGCCAATATTAATACTGTATAATAAAAATTATTTATAATATATGATTATATTAAACACAGAATCATTACATAATATATATTAAAACTAAGCAATAATGAATATCAATTAATAATTGCTGATAACTTGTGCAATATTCCAAAAACTGCGAGTTCCTTCAACGAATTTAATTGAACAAGGAACGCTTAAAAATACATTATTTAAAGGTAAAATAATGTGAAAATGCACAATTTTAACAGTAATTAAAAACCTAGTCCTCATATTCTTTTTTAAAATATCCTTGTACTCGCCAATTATATTAAAAGTATTCATATTCGAAAATAGCTCAAAATACGATTGAAGCAATGAATTGAAGAATGATTGCAGTGAAAATGGTTAAATTTTCAAAGAAATCGAATTAAAATTGTCTGAAATTAATAGGGTTACGGCGTAAAAAAACAATAAAAATTAACTATAATATGCATCATCCCCATGACAACCAGATGATAAAAATGTCAAGGTAGCCATATTGTAATGTTATCACGGACATGAACAACTTGGTGCATAGCTCTCGGATATCAAATTAGCATCATTGTTATTTTTGTTTTCTGTACTTCAATATATAAAGAACACTATTTCATACCTGAATTTGGCTCAAATACAGTATATGCTTGGATGACATATGCTGGGTGGGGGTGGAACTATCATCACAATGCTTGGCAAATTTTTTAAATATTTATTTCATATTTGAAAACGTAATATGGCAATTAAAAAACTGAACTTGATATCCAGGTGTATACAACATATGATCCATAAATTTTAATTGATATTATCGTGGATGTATGCAATGTTTATAAGTATTCTTTTATATATTTAGCAAAAAGAAGTTCTAGAAAATGCAATTAAATCTCAAAGAGGAGTACCACCAGGTAAAAATAATATATAGTTCTTTTTAGGCTTTATTTATACAATTTTTTTTTTTGTTTTAAAAATTACCATTGTTTGTTATTGATGTCTGAAATTTGGTATATTTAACTTAAAAATAGTCCAAATAAGAAAAAATTAAAAATCATACAATTGTTAACTTACGTTTAAAAATGTTGAAATGCATGATTCATCTTTTCCTGTAAACCATTTATTATCCCACATTTCCATTGATTTTAATACTGCCATTCTTTTATATTGAAAAATAATTCTGTAATTGGACAGTTTGTTTATTTCACTTGAAGAAGGCATAATTTTTTTTTTTAAAAAAATGTTTACATTTTTTGTGATTTTTTTTTTCTTTCTAAAATGTGTCAATTTTGACTTTTCGCTGAAAGAATGCTCAAAATGTTCTGTATGTCTTTCATAATTGTGATCAATCGAGCTTACATCCTGAAAAAGTGCAGGCTTTGTTTGCCCTTTTAAACTTGGCGATTTGGAAAAACCATATTCCTCAAACTTTTTTATTATGATTCTTTGAAAATTACTTGAAATTTGACTTAAACATTTAACTTCGAAATTTATAAAAATATTAGCATAATTTTTTTTCTCATGTGCCAAACCTGTTATCTGTTTTTAAACTGAAAAATTTATTTAAAAATTGCAAAAATTAAAAAAAAAATTGTTTTTCATTCAAAAGTCTTTTTTTTTAAATTGTTTGTTACTGATGTATGAAATTTGAAAACTTTGACTTAAACATTAAGGCATCAGAAAAAAGATTAAAACTTCAAAACTTTTCCTTATTATCTGTTTTTAAACTGAAAAATTTATTTAAAAGTTATAAAAAATTTAAAAAAATTTTGTTTTTCATTTAAAAGTCTTTTTTCCACATATTTTTATTTTGAAATTATTGTTGTTTATTACTGATGTATGAAATTTAAAAACTTTTGACTTAAACATTAAGACATCAGAAAAAAGATTAAAACTTCAAAACTTTTCCACAAATTACATATTCACTTTCCTTGCAGTGTGTTCAAGGTTCCCCTCCCCCTTTTGATTTTGAAATAGAGTGGAGAGAAAAGAAACTTATTTGATATAGAGGGAAAGTGAATAAAGAGAGGAAAGGTTATTCATTTGAAAAAGCCTTTGAAATCCAGGCTAAACTATTTTCCTGTGTGTCAAACCTTATCCATGTTTTGACTGAGGAGTGAAGTTTGACTTAAAAACTGCAAATTTAAAAAAATTTTCTTGTTTTTTTGTCTAATACTTTTTTTGAGGATTTATGTATACAAATTCTTTTCATTTTCCTGCATAAAAATTACTTTTACTTGTTATTGAAATATGAAAGTTTAACTTAAAATCTAAGCCTTCAGAAGAAAATTTTATACATCCTCCAATTATAAACTAACTTTCCTTTGAAGTGCAATAAGGTTCCTCTCCTTTGGGTGAGAAAAATAGCAGAGGGAAAAGAAACCTGCCTGATAGAGGCAGGGGAGTGAAAGAAATTTTTTTTTAAAAAAAAAAGAATTTTATTGACATGAATATAGAAATCACAAGGGAAGACTGTCATCAAAAGGAGAAAGGGACATATTTTTTTGGTAAAACAAAAAGCAGAGGGGAAAGCTATACACTCAAAAAAGTCTGTGCAATGCATGCCTAATCATCAAATATATATACATTTCTTATTATAGATTTAGACATTTGAGAACAGTTATGAAAATATTCTATCAATTAATAATATTCTGTTGTAAGTTCTTATTGATATCTATTATTTAATGTGGAATTATATGAATAGATTCACATTTGTTTTTGTTTAAAACATATCAAAAACACATAATTAGATATATTTAAAAATATGTTGAAATATTTTTTTTTCGCATTAAAATTTTGTGATACCATTCTGCATAGATATAAATTCTGTAAAATGCTTTTATATAAAAGCTCTTTTAAAGTTGTATTTATGTGTGAAAAAATGTATTTGTTTTTATTGAAATATTAAATTCTTTTGTGTAGCATTGATTTTTTTCTTTCTATTTTTTTAAAATACAATCTTTTATTTTTTAACTAAACTGTTATCAATGTATATCTCCTTTTCTTGATATAGAATTCCAGCATTTAATAGAGCCTGTTACTTACGACCTACCTGATCACACTGTGACTGTTAGTCAGATAAGTAACATGGATTCTATTTATGCATCAACTACCATTGATTTGGACAAAACTCTTCCCTCCAATAGTGTTGATGAAGTGTTACTAAAAGAAACTGGAGAGGAAGTTGATAAGTAATTCTGTTATTATTTCTAGAATATGCTAGTACTGAATTTAAATTTTTTAAATTGACAGTTTTATTGGACATTTTCTTCTTAAAAGATTATCTCACAATTTTAACACTTAAATTAATGCATTTGGCTCGTTTTGTCTCATTAGACTTTTTACTGACTTCTTTCTTTGCATTATTAATTCATTACTAAATATTATTTTCCCAAACTTTTTGGCTTCCCCCAAGTTTTCTACATTAAGGAATTAATAGAATTATAATTTGTATAAGTTATTGTATGTGTAATTGGTCATTAACTAAAAGAAGCCAAACATAATTAGAATATAACTAAGTTTTAAAAGAAATTCGAAAATGATATTTAATTGAAATCTGATATAATTCAATGTTATTCAAATGTATCTGTTTCCCTTCTTTTCTCCATTTCTGGTATAAATGTAATTCATATGACATTTTAATGATATGACTAATATTTTCGATGAAAACTTTCTTTAAAAAAAACCCACTGTTTTCATTATTTTTTGATAAAGTCTTTAAAAAAAATCATACAGGTATTTTAATAAAATTCAACAACGAGTTTAAAAAACTGTTGCATATTGTTGCGAATTGAAATGGAGAAAAGAAAACTTTTCAAAGCATTGCTTATAAAAATAATTGAAATTAAATTTGCATTCAACTCTGTAATGTCAGCAAATTCTATATCCTTATTAAAATTGTCATGTTTTTATGGTACTTATATACTATTGCAACAATGCCAATTTTCAAGAAAACTCGTCAAGTTGGCAACCTTGATTTCAGATGTATCGTACCCCCTGAGTTAGTAACCATGTGCTTCATTTCTTATATTGTAGCTATTACAGTTACAATAATATGCAAGTAGCATTTTTATTTACTTACCAATTAATTCCCCCCTTTTTTTGAGGAAAAATTTTATTTCCAGAAAAGTATTTTTGAATTCTGTTAGCTCATTTGAATCAAAATTTCAAGAAATATGATTTCTTGCAATAATTTTATTGAAATTGAGATGCTTGTTGAATCTTTTTTACTTTATTCATTCTTTGACTCCATAATGTGCATTGAAATTTTTTAATGAAAACATTATATCTTTAGTAATTTTTAAATTGTTACTGAATAGTCATGATAAATTGCACAATTACAAGTGGGGGAAAAGGAAGAAAAAGTCAAAAGGACTGGAGAGTATTTTGATGAATCAACATTTTTGTATTTATTTTTTATTATTTTTGTAATTTAAGTAATTTTTAACCATCAAGGAAACCATTGCTTTCCTTACCGTCAAATTGGTCAACTGATCACTTTTCAGTTTTGTTCAGTCCAATAATGAACTTAATTTCAAAAATAATGAAGCATTTCTTCTTAACATTTTATTTGATTTGAATATTTTTTGGTACTCTTTAGTTAGCTAGATGCAGGCAATAAATGGCCAAAAGTCAAAGATAAAATATTAGTCTATGATAAAATATCACTTAACTTAAATCAGTGGTGCAACAGCCCATGAGGGCCAAGGTCTACTGTGCCCAACTCAGTATATGTGACCTTGGACCCTGAGGTGCATGACCAGATGTTCCGATCAGGTGGTCATTCAGGCGTGAAACCTCCAGTGTTAAGTTCCCAAGCAAGCTTGGTACTCATTTATTGACCCACTGAAGGGATGAAAGGTTGAGTCAACCCTGCCGGTTTGAACCTAGGACCTGTGGGGCAGAAGCGTGATGCACTACCACTCAGCCACTGGGCTTCAAAATATCACTTACTGTGACAATTTCTAGTATGTATTATTGCAACCGCCAACATTTAAGATAACTCGCCAGGTTGGCAACCTGAATTTCACATGTGTCATACGCTGAATTGGCAATCATGTGCTTCATTTCATATAATGCTGCCAATAGGTTGCGATAATATGCAAGTACTCAATTCCCCCTTGTTTTCCATTTAATTTTTAATAGTAGTTGAGTAAAGTTAGCAACAATTTTAGTTAACAGGAAATAATTTTCTTCATATCTTGTGGGTTGACATTAAAACTATCCTCTTGGTGATACTTGCATCTAACTGAAAAATTCCAATTTTTTAAAAAAATGATAACCTCTAAAATTTAAATTACTAAACAAGCATGGTTTATATGAGCTTTTATTAATTAAACATATATACATTTCCAGCAATTTATATCGATTTATTTGTTAGATTTATAGCAATTTAGTATATGATTATTTATAAAGAGAGATAGAATTTTTTGAAATTTGATGACTGCGTGTGAATGTTTTTAAAAAATTATAAGCATTTTGAAGAAAATGTAAATATTTATTTTCAAACAATTTAAATAGTTGCATAATACTCAATGACAAAAATCAATATTAAAAAAAATGCCAGGTAACCTTTTTGACTTGTAAGCTACATTATTTGTAAAAAAATTGTTAAGTTTTATCTTTGTTTTGCAAAGAATCATTTTAGATTATTATTATTTTAAGGACTATTTTCTTAAATTATTGATAATTTAAAATTATTAAAATACCCTGCTAACAAGAATTACTAATAATTTTGGAAAGCATTTTATATTAGAATTTATCATTGGTATGTACATTATTTAACCTAGCAATTAAATTCATTTTTAAATTCAAAATTATAAATAACTTTTCTGTGGTTATTTATAATTGACGTATTTCACTTTTACTGGCTTTCCTAACAATCTTATTTTTTTTTGGAACAATTATATTTAATTTAAACTGCAAAATCACTTAGATTGGGCATTTATCTCCTCTAGGCTTAGAGAACAAATCAGAAATTTGAAAGCAAATAGACTCAAAACCTTAAGAAACAGTAAGATACAAATAGCAGCAAATAATATGAAAAGGAGAAAAGACAAACAGAAAGCATGGAAACTGAGAAGATTATTTCAGAAAGGCCTGAAACAAACGAAAAAAAGTCACAAAAAGAAAAAGCATTAATATTTATGTATTATATTCTAAATCAATAAAATATTTTTATCTTTAGTTTGTAGATTATCATGATTTTTTATAAGCCTTGAACCTCTGATTCTATTAATTTGTAGCGTATGTGTATTTAGGCAAAGAAAGCAAGATTCCTTTTATTTGTCATTCAATAAATTATTTTAAAATTTTCTCTCAAAATATATTTATAACAGTGAAAAGAAATGTTTATTTTGTAATGCCATTTGTAGAAAATTTGGTGGAGCCTTTTATAATGTTATGCTTCCTGGAGCCTCGTCAATCTATTTTGATACTTGCAAAGAAAATCAGCATTCATACATCTAGTTACATTTTAACATATGAGAAAACAGTTAATTTTTGAGTGCTACCATGCAATTTCATTCTGTTAAATTGAAGTTTAAATTGTAAATGGAAGTTTCACATAATCTGCTGTTGAATAGGCGTTGTCTTATGGGCATCCAGACTGTAACACAGTCCTCAATCTCATGTCTTGATAGAACTTGGATGTGGGGTTTTTCATTCTGCTGAGTGGCATGGCGGCGATTGGTTGGACGATGGAATCAGGGAGACGTGGCTAACGTGCTTCGTCAGGGTGGGAAAGTTTCGAGGTTTTTTGGCATGACTGAGAGCTTAGAGGCTGCTCTCTGGTTGGATGCTTGGTCAAGTGATCATTGACTCCAATTGGCTGCCCTGGGGGCTGGGATTTAGAAAATGGGGAGGCGCAAGTCCAGTGGGGAGAGCAAGAGATAAATAATGACAAAAATAAAATAAAGTTAAATTTTCGCTAATAAGGTGAGCAATAAAAATTATTGCACAAAATTAAGAATTACGGAGGGTTGTAAGAATCAAGAAGAATTCTTCTTGGCCTTTTAGTATTGTCATTAGGAGTATATGGAGTTAAATTTTGCATATTGACGTTATTGGTTGCATGTAAATCATTAAAAAAAGTTAATTGCAATTTTCTGAATATGGGCTTTAAAACTATTAATTTTAAGAGCATTGCGTATGTCGTCATTACGCATGTATCTTGTGGCTTTGACGATCATACGTATAAGAGAATTCTGCAGAGTATCTAGAATATTGATATTTGTTTTAGCGGCATAACCCCATACTGGACTTGCATAAGCTAAAATGGGATGCATAACGGCTGTATAGAGAAGAACCACATAATCTGCTATTACTGATGACTCCGTAAATATTTGAATTATTGGCTGATATCAAATCTGAGAGCCTGAAATAATGCATAGCTGTGCTTGCAAACTTCCCCACCTACGCATCTCAAGCCAAGTCTTGGCTTCAAACCCTAATTCCACTTGGGATCTTCCATGCCCAATAATGAGTGTTGTTTCAATTATTTAAAAGGAACTGAATATTCAAATGGTATAAGCTGGAAAGTAGAAGGCTATGATACCAGCTCAGATGTCACCTTCATTGCTTGACTGGGTTTCAACCTTACAATGTTGATTAGTGTAATCCAAAGCATCAAAAACTCACATCAAACAGATATTTAATCTGATACTTCCATATCATATGGACATAATCTCTGAATCCTGAACTTTTTTTCTTCCCTTTTTTAAACCGTTGCTGTTCTATCACTAAGAATTTTGCGGTTTTACATTGAAAAGAAATATTGGATTATCTTTCAGAAGAACGTTAGTATTAGTCAAATTTGTAGAACTTATGAAGTGAGATTTAGTCCACCTCACACACTTTCTTTCTCATGGTAGCTGAAAAGTCATGGACGCGCGAACTCATAGGCTCGAGACCTGCTCTATAGAGAAGCTGACCTTTATAAAATCTTCCAAGTTGATGTTGCATGAAGCTTTTGAGCTGAATGCCAGCAAGGGTGTCATCCACGCCACTTCAAACTCATGAGATCCATCGACAATAGCCCTCGTGTTGCTTCAAAATGCGACGTTAATAATTAATCAACCAACTTAATCCTAATTGAAATCAATTCACCCACCCCATCCCAGTATCATTATTCTGCACAATGATCTTCAGAGGAGAGCAGAATTCTTCGAAATAATTGCACATATTGATTAAAATCTATATGATAGAGATTTTTGGTTCCTAGACGTATTTCATTGAGCAGGAAATTGATGCGGCAGAGGTAGCCGGGTGGTCATGTCATGACTGAGTGAATATTAAAGTCGCACTGTTAAGCTACTCAAGAATTTTATGGACCTGATAATTTTGAACCATAGTCAAGTGACGAAGATGACATGTGAGCTGAGATAATCAACACAGGAAATTTCGAATTTTCGTATACATAATTTCATAACAAACTACGTTTTTAGTTTGTCTTTGAACATCGAATAAGAATAATACCTGTTACCAAAGACCAAACTTACGGCTGTCTATTTTTAGCTTAAAGTTTCAAAAAACAATTATTTCTCCTTGAAATTTTGAACCATCGTCCAATGAAGAGATTAGCACCTAAATTCGCAGTTTTCTGCCCACATCAATCCTGCTTCAGCGAGTGCCCACAGTAGCCGACATGGTCGCGAACTTGTGGTGGCCATTGTCGAGTAGTAGGCTCGAATCCTGATGCCACTATAGACCCGAGGTATAGGGGAGCTAATGTACAGTAAATCTGTCGAAGCTCTTAAGTCCTTAGATGCGTAGTGTAGAGTGAGTGAGGGAATATTAACGTCGCACTGTTCAGCTACACGAGGGTTGGCGACGGACCACGTAATTTTGAACCATGGTCAAGTAACGTGGACGTCACCTGAGCTGGCACTCCCTCTCCTAACTACCACACCAACGGGAGGACGTTTGAGCTCTCGACAGATTTAGCGTGCATCCCTCCCCTGCACGGCGGGTCTTTAGTGGTACTGGGCTCGAACTCGCGACAAGGTCAGCCACAATCCGATACCTTGACCACTCGGCTACCGCGCCCTGCATGGTGGACAATAGGTGTCTTCCGTCGTCGATTGCCCTAGAGTAGCTTCAAAGTGCGACATAAACTGAACATGTCACCATGAGGATTTTGAGGCTTGACAGATTTAACATGCATCACAAACACAGCTCCGCTACACGATGGCCTTTGGAATGAGATCCATTGATTGCAAATCCAATATTCTAACGAATGGGTTATCAAGGCTCCATTATTTATGCGAACTATTTTGATTAGTTTTGAAGCTCTTTGAACATTTGACCGTGGCCATTTATCTTCTTGCGACTCTTGAATTAAGAATGATTGATGTTAACTCAATATAGATGTATAAAATCTGTCGAGTGCTATCTTCAACGGAGATTATATTTATGAACGAACTTGCTTTAGTATCGAATTCATCCAAGTTAATGTGTTTGTTGCCTTCGTTTGAAATTTTTTTTAAGTAAAGTGATTGAATTTTAACGTCGCACTGTTGAACTACTCGAGGGTTTTTGGCGATGGACCTCGTAATTTTGAACCATGATCAAGTGACGAGGACGACACCTCAGCTGGCACCCCCTCTCCTAGCTATCTCACCATACTAACAGGAGGATGTTTGAGCTCTCGATACATTAAACGTGCATCCTTTCCCTACCTTGCAGGTCTGACACTCCAGCCACGAGTCCGTTACCTTGACCACTAGGCTACCGCAGCTATGTTCTTTTTTGAGAAGCTTGTTAATTAATTCATCCAACCAAACAGGTTAGTTTTTATGAAATAAGATTCAAAGTGTGAGACATCTCGTTTTTGCTGATATTCTCTAATAAATTAGTTTTTGACTCTTAGAAACCCATTTGCCCGCAGAAAGTTCCGTAGATTTTTTATTCTAATCCTGGGTTATCTCATGTGCCGGCAGTAGGGTTGTGTGACGTAGTTTTATAATATGTATAATAACTAAAACATGCGAATGTTCCGAATCGAATTCTAGATCATTAAGTTTATCGAAACATTTACCTGAAACTTGAGGATTATTTTGTATGAGACAGGCAAAAGCGTTTGATACATAACAGATTCTTTTTCCTTAATTATTTAAAAAATGAAAAAGTCAGGTAGTTCTAAACGTAAGAAAAGTACATCTGAAAAGAAAGAAATGGGAATAAAACCGGCTTCTGAGAAGAAGAAAGCGCTTAATTTGCAAAATCTGAACATCGATCCGAATGATTACGATTCCTATATTAGGGCTTATGAAAATACAGATTTCCTTCAAAACGAAGTAGAAGCCATCGAAAAAATTCCTGGAGTTATCAGAGACGTCATTATCCTTATTGTTGGCGATTCTGGAACTGGAAAATCGTTACTTGCTTACGCTTTTACTCCATTTCCCAGAAAGCACGTGTCCCGCTACACCAAAACTGTGTTAGATTTGGCTGACACTTTGAACAGATCCCGTTGTTATCTTGGACTGCATATTTTTTGCGCGCCATTTCGATCGGGAGACTATTATTGCTTTTCGAAAAATCATCTGGAGAATCCATTTTACGATTTGGTCATCTTTATTTTTGACATAAATTGTTCTGAGACCTTGCGGAGTATTCAACAGAAATGGTATCCAGAAATATCAAGATACTTGTCTAGGCGTTTACCCCCTTTACTTTTAGTGGGTAACAAGCTTGACAGGGTTCCACCCAGTGCTTTGTCTCCTCCTGTATGTGAAAAGGACCATGTTGTATTTTATCATGAAGGTGAGAGGTGTGCATCACAAATTGGAGCTCGCAGGTACATTGAAGTTTCAGCTTTGACAGACCATAACATAAAACTTCTGAAGAAAACTGCTCTTAATTTGATTGGTTATAGTTAGTCATGAATAAGTCTTGATACATCACGAAATGTGCCGTTTTATATTTTGATCGAAACAATACTTTTGTATGTTTTACTATCTTTTGTAATTTTATTAAATTCGTTTCATGTCTAAAATGGAAGTTTTAATATTTTATACCGTTTTTATGTACCATATTTTTATGAATTTTTAAAGAATGTTTGTATAAAGTCCTATTTTGCTCAAGTTGATATGGTCTGGAAGAATTGTCTTGTAATGAAATCAAGTAGTGTGAATAAAAAGTATTAAAAATCAGAATATAAAATTACATCAAGAGTAGTTAAATGTTATAACTTTAAATGCATGGAAAATTTTGTGATGTGCTATGTGGTAAATTGACAAATACAAATGAATAATTATGATTGATTGATTGAAAGGTTGAAGGGGATATAGAGCAACACAGGCTATGATCCCTAAAAAAAAAAAAAGAAATCCTAATAGATTAGTAAATATTAAAAAAATTTCATTCCCTTTAAAAAAAACTCTGAAAGTTGATTTATTATTCATTGCTCTTTCCAAAACATCTCTAAATGTGATAGTGAAATGTGGATCAATACGAAGAGTAGACCAGAGGTTATTACGATGATATATGCCTAGTATATCTAATACGATTTAATATAATGTGGTCCAAATCATTTATACAATTACATGTAATACACATTGCATTATCCTGTAAATTGAATCTATGTAGAAGGCCTGGAGTAATAATCATTTTACTGAAGATTCGAGTGCTTAGATTTCTTCTCTTCGATTCTCTGTCCACTTTGAAATGATATCAATAGTCGGAATATTTCTCAATTTTTCAAAATATTTGCTTGAGTAAAATGTTTAATTGATTTTTTTGAATTCTATTTCGATATATATTTTTATGAATGTCTTCTGAAGCAATCCAGTCAATGTAAACATTGGACTCCGTGACCGATCTTGCGAGATTATCCGCCTGTTCATTCCAAACAATTTTCGAGTGTCCCGGAATCCAAAGCAGAATTAACTGATTAACGTAGTTAGATAGCATGTAAATTTTATTAGCAAGTCTATGGAATTACTTTATGGGATTTGATCGAGAAATTTTGAAGTACAGAAAGACTGTCCGATAAAACAAATAAATTTACATTAAATTCCACCAGATCATCTAAAGCTTGACAAATGGCCAAAGTTTCTGCGGTAAAAATGGAGTTATAATGGTTGATTCTGTAAGCAAATGAAGATTTTTTTGATATACCTGCTATCGAAGTAATTTGGTGATTTTTAGAAGCATCAGTAGCTATAATGAAAAACTTTTGTAATTCCCGTTCTACCGTTTCCTCAAATAAAACGCTTATTGCAGGAATTGGTAGATTTTTATCTTGAAATTTAAAACTATTGGTATAAATTTTACATGGAAGGTCTAAAAAGGTAATTAATCTGGGAATTGAAATAATTTGATCACCACCAACATTTAAATCATGCAGCACACTAATGATATAATTTTTATCTTCTTCCAAAACATTAAGATTCATTGCCTCTGGGCTATTGTAATAAAGAGGAGAAAAATCACTATTGGAGATTTGATTAATAAAGAACTTGTTTGTCGATCTTCTAATTTTATCTGACAAAATTTCTTGACCAGCCAACTTTAGTAGCACAATATTTGGGGTCCATTGAGGGAGACTGTGATGCGTTGTGGTAAAATGTATAATGTTGCCGTTTTCCCAACAGAGAGACGTATTCTTAAAAACAGCACTTTTATTCGATATAAACATGTAAATTTTAAAATTAATTTACCCACGCGGGTAATGTTTATAAATGGCCTCCGACCTAACGCGCCAGTGCCGAGAGACTCTTATATAAAAAACACATTTTTACCGGAGGGGAGCACAGTGCGCCTCCTGGTGAAGGGAGGAAACACTACACCCCCCACACAAGATTGATGTGTCACACATGATATTCAATCTGATCATAAAGCATAAAATAATATACATTCATATTTTACACTAAAATACAAGTAATTAGCATTACCTCACACTTTAAAAAATATGAAAAAATAAGTATACATAACAAATTACACAAAACTAAATTAAGAATACAATTTTGATATGATTAATTATACCATAATAATAAAGAAAATTGAAATTTAAGGAATTCACATAATAAACATTAATATAAAAAAACTGTTACTCGAAAAGAAACACTAGCATTTTTAAATGTAAATAGACACACAAATAATATGAGATACACAAAATAAGATAAAGAAAATAATTATTCACTAAATCCAAAATTTCTTTTTAAAATTGAAAAGCACATTTGTTACACTAATCGTGAGAGTGCATCAGCATGAGGCATTTTCACACCAGGACAATGTTTGATTGTCACATTGAACTTTTGTAGAGCAAAAGCCCATCGTTGTAGCCTCGCAGATTGTGGTGCACTTTTTGTTAAGTAGGGTAAAGGGTTATGATCAGTATAAAATTCAATTTCAGTCCCAAATACCCATACTTCAAACTTTTTAAGCTCCACACAATCGCAAATGCCTCTCGTTCAATAGTTGACCATGACTGTTGGGTCTTACTTAATTTTTGACTTGCATAAGCAATTGGGTAACACTTATCACCACATTTTTGTGACAGGCAAGCAGCTATGCCAATTTGCGATGCATCTGAATGAATGGTATACGGTTTATCAGGAACTGGAGAGTACAGCGAAGGTGCTTCCACTAAAGCCTTTTTTAGAAGATGAAATGAGGAATCATGTTTCTCAGTCCATGCGATGGAATCAGGTACTCTCTTTTGGTGAGTTCCGTCAATGGGTACACAAGTTCTGAATATTTAGGAATATACTCACGATAGTAATTACACAGTTCAAGTACACTACGAAGCCCCTTCTTCGTTTTAGGCACTGGTAAGTTGTTGATAACTGCAGTCTTTTCGGGATCTGGTTAATGCTTACCAGAACCGATAATATGACCCAAATATTTAATTTGAGTTTTTCCAAAGGCACACTTTTTGAGGTTCACAGTGAAATTTAACTCTGAAAGTTTCGTTAAAATAGTATCCAGATGAAGAAGATGTTCTTCCCAATTTTTGGAGAAGATTGCAATGTCGTCGATGTAGGCACGTGAAAATTCTCTGTAACACGATATTGCTTTGTTCATTTCACGCTGAAATGTGGCAGAGGCATTTTTCAAACCAAAACTCATCACCTTGAAACGGTACTGTTGCCGATGAGTCTTGAAAGATGTAAGATTTTTGCTGTCTTCAGCCATGGGTATAGCCCAATACCCCTTCAAGAGATCTAACGTTGTGATGATATTGGCTCTTCCAATAGAATGTATGAGCTCCACTGCATCTTCCATCGGAAAATCATCAGACACACTCTCCGAGTTCAGAGCTCTGAAGTCAACGTAAAGTCGTAGGGTACCATCTTTCTTGTTAACGCAAACAATTGGATAGGCTATTTCTGCGTCAGATTCTTCAATTAAATCAAGTCGCAAAAGCTCCTCTATCTGCTCATCAACTTTAATCTTCAAGGACTCTGGTATGCGATATATACGAACGGCTTTTTACGTTCAATGTTCGGCTTTAAGCGAATTCGATGAGTCCCTACTTTGGCTATTTTCACATCACTTGTGAATAGTGTTTGGTGTTTTAGAACAATCGCTAGCACTTGTTCCCTCTCACTCTCCTTCAGATGATTCAGATTGATTTCATGTAGAACTCTTTCAGATGTGGACCTCGATAAATTAGGAGTAGGATGGATTTCTCCGAATTCGTGGTCACCTTCAAAAATGACCCCAACTGCAAGTTTACGAGGATGATACTTCCTGATCTTATTCACGTGAACATGTCTTACAGTTCCATCGGGCAGTTTAACTTTATATGAATGGGGTGGATGGTGTTGAATTATCTCTCCAGGTCCAGTCCATCTCGCATAGATCGTATTACTAGAATCTGGTATCAGCAAAACAACTTGTTCTCCGATGCTAAAATTCTTCACAGATGACCTCTTGTTGAAGTAATCTCCATAAGCTTTTGTTTCTGAGCAGCAGTTAAAGAGGCACTCTCAGCAGCCTTTTCCATATTTATCTTCATTTCCTGAAGGTAATCAGCAGCTGACTGGGAAATGTTCGTCGGAAGATGTATTTCGCCTGCCCAGGATGATTTAAGAATGGCTAACGGCCCTCGAGCTTCTCTGCCATACAGTAACCTAAATGGTGATACACCAGTGGTAGTGTTCGGTACTTCACGGTATGCAAACAACAAAAAAGGTAATTGTCGATCCCAGCTTCGTGGATCTTCACGAATAACGTGATGAATCATGTCCTTCAATACCTTATTCCATCTTTCAACTAGTCCGTTGCTGGCCGGGTAGCCAGGACAGGAAAACCTAGGACTAGATCCAATCCTTTTCGTAAATTCTTGGGTTAAAGCCGACTTGAAGTTTGTGCCTTGATCACTGGCAATTACACTCGGAATTCCAGTCCTCGAAAATATTTGTAATAGAGAGTCACATGCATTTTTGGCTGTTAGGGATCTAAGTGGTACTGCTTCAGGCCAACGTGTATGTTGATCCATCATACAAAGAACGTATTTATGCCCTCTACCAGATGGCGGTTGAATAGGTCCGATCACGTCTATGTTAACAATCTCAAAGGGAAGTTCAGGACGGACAATAGGTGTAATGGGAGCTCTATCTCCAATTTTCTCAGGCTTCCGAAGCTGACACCCTTTGCATGTCTGGACGAATTCAGCAATTTCGCCAGACATATTTGGCCAAAAGAAATTATATTTTATCCTCTCTTTTGTTTTCTTAACCCCCATATGACCTCCAAAAAACTGACTCATGGGCTAGTTTCATTACCTTATCTATTCTGCAACGCGGTAAAACTAATTGCATAACTGGTTCATTTAGAATTTTATCCCTGCGATAAATTAATCCATCAATTAATAAAAATTTCCTTTGTTTAATTTTAACTCTTCACGAACCGTTTTAAGAGAATCACAAGTATTCTGCTCATCTTTCATTTTAGTGTAATCCGAATTAAAATTTATGTTATCTGAGTCACTCTCAACATAAAATATATCTTTCCCACACTCTGCTTCATTTTCATCATTTGAAAACGCAATAGAACTATCAGCCGATTCGGCAAAAATCTCATTTTCCTTTTTATTATTTTTGTCATTTATTGAACACAAAGACTCATATAAAGCAGGAGGTATTAAAGCATCAGCATTTAATTTATCTGTGATCGCTACCAAGCAATCCATTGGATGATTCAAAGAATTATTATCGAGAGCTATAGCGGTTTTAATTAGTTTTGCTTCTACATTTTCTCCGAATGCAGAGCCTAAAGTAATTTTTCCGAATTCATCATTAGAACTATCTGGAAAGGTATCGGAATTGCATATAAAAATCTGGGTTCCGCTATCCAAAACACGATTTATTGCTTTTCCGTTAATATAAACAATTACATATTTGAAAGGCTCAAGGTCAACTTTCGGTTGTACATATTGCACTTGAGAAGTCTCTTTTTTCTCATTTTTTAATTTAGAATACTTTCTATTACAATCTCGAGCTAAATGGTTTTCACCGCAAATGTAGCATTCTATTTTTTTATTTAACCTACTTTGTTTTGAGTTAATAAATTTGTTTTCTTTCGGATTGAGATTTATTACTTCCCGTCTCGCGTTAGGAGGGATATATTTAAAATCCTTACGTGAGTCATTCTGATTATGACATGCTCTATGTGTAAACTCCGAAAATGATTTTCCTTTACAAGCATAAAACATGTCACACTCTTTTTCCCATTTCAATTGGTTTGAACCAATTTTGCTCCTGTTTTATATTTATATGAACGGCAGTTTCATTATCTAATGTTTCATATAGTTTATCGCTAACAATTAACTCCTTTAAAGAATTAAAATCATTTACATTTCTCAAATTACAGTATTGATCCCAATTCGTTAACAAACGAGATGCCAACTGAACATGCGTTTCATTTGGCATTCGTTTCGCTTTTTGAAAGTTTTGCAAGCAAATTAAAGAGGTGTTGGCTCAAATTCTCTTAGAACTAAACTTTTTAATTTATTATAGTCGCTTATTTCTTCATCTTTTACATAAACCAAAATATTTTCGGCCTTTTCTCCTAGCAAATTTAAAAGAATTTCTCCTTTAAATTCATCCGGCACATTTTTGGTTTTAAATGAACGTTCTAAAGAAGAGAAAAATAAATTCCACCCCTCTTGTTTTTTAGGAACCGGCAGAGTTAAAGTACGAACACTTAGAATAAAATTTTCTATCGAAGTTTGCTTTGTTTCGGGATTTGTACGCTGCAACTCATTGCTATCCCTTTGACTTTCCAATTTTGCCCTTTCTAAATTTATTTTTCCCAATTCTATTTCCAGTTTAACTTTTTCCAGATTTATTCTTTCAAACTCAAGCTGCGATTCTGCCGTTACACGCGCTTGCTCTTCCTTTGATTTTCTGTCCGAAATAATAGAATCTAAATAGTCATCAATAAACTCTTTATTGTTTTTATATTTGTCGCTATCTAAAATTAAATTTTTCAAATCTATCACTCTCATTTCTGGGGTTATTTCCTCACCCAATTCATCCGCAACTAAAATTAATTCCTCCTTTCTAGCTCCCCGAAACATGACTAGAATTATACTAAATGAATTAATTAACCCAGAAATTTTAGAAAAGAAAAAAAAACCTTGCTGAATTCGCTCAAAACGATACAAAAGGGTTGCCTACCTCGTGGTTCCTTTTGATGTCTTGACTCCCCTCAGGCGTTCTAGATCCTGTCGTGATGCGCCAATGTGATACGTTGTGGTAAAATGTATAATGTTGCCGTTTTCCCAACAGAGAGACGTATTCTTAAAAACAGCACTTTTATTCGATATAAACATGTAAATTTTAAAATTAATTTACCCACGCGGGTAATGTTTATAAATGGCCTCCGACCTAACGCGCCGGTGCCGAGAGACTCTCTCTTATATAAAAACACATTCTTACCGGAGGGGAGCACAGTGCGCCTCCTGGTGAAGGGAGGAAACACTACAGAGACCTAATGCTATTCGGAGGGCTTTTGTTTGGATAACATTAAAAGATTTTAATTGATTTTCAGACCATTTATTTATTATGTGACAAATATAACAAAAAACACTGCATATGCTATTATTGACTAAATTAATGAGATCTCTTGACCTCGGCCCATAGTGTTTATATGCCATACCCTTTAGTGCATTGATCCTTTTCAAGGCTTTACTGCTTAGTTGATTTTTAATATATAAATTTTGACAACGTTTAGAAAAAAAACTCCTAAGCATTTAATAGAAGCTTGCCATTGTAGGGGAAATCCAGCCAACAAAATATTAGGAAGAGTATAATTTCTTTTATTTGATGATTCAGCTATTGTACATTTCTCTGGGCTTAAATTCAGTTTCCAATATTTACACCACTGGGAAATTCTTTCCAGAGTATTTCGTATTTTTTTGCTAATAACATCAAGGGATTTATGAGAGCAAAATATAAAAATGTCGTCAGCATAAACCAGGCATTCAACTTCCGATTCTAAGGTTTCAAAAATATCTTGCATCTAAATAGTATACAAAATAGGAGATAGAACACTGCCTTGGGCTAGGCCCTGCGGAACAAGCTTTTTGGGAGAAAAATAACCCCTCCATTTTATTTGGAAGGATCGAGATGTTAGAAATTTATGTATCCAATTTGCTATATTTCCTGTTATACCAATTTGAAAACATTTATAAATAAGACCATCCACATAAACAGAGTCGTATGCACTTTTAATGTCTAAACTTATTCTTACGAAAAAAAATTTCTGTAATTTTGCATTCATTATTGCTTTATGTACCAGATAAGTAGCACTTCTGCTATCTTTGAAAGGAACGAAACCATAATGTTAGGGATGAAGTTTTCTTTCTTTAGTTAAATAGTAAGAAATCCTATCAGCCAAAATTCTCTCAAAAGTTTTTGAAAATACCGAAGTCAGAGCTATTGATCTGTAGGAAGGTATCTTAGTTTTATCTTTACACGGTTTCGGAATCGGGAGAAAGATTGCATGCTTCCAAGAATCTGGAACGATTGCATTATCAAATAATTTTTGAAAATATCTTAAAATTACATCCCGTTGCCCCATATCAAGATTTTTAAAGAAAATTGCTGTAACATGATCCGCCCCAGGAGTTGTATTTTTTGAATTTTTTATTGCACTATGCAATTCAAGAATATGGAATGGTTTATTAAGAAGGTTATTTTTGTCGTAGAGAAAATCCAAAGGAAGTGGTTCATGATAGGCATTTTTAGATGCAAAATAATCTGCAAACATATCTGCTTGCAATTGAGGATGAGTGATAAACTTATTATTAAGCTGAAGAATATTAAGTTTTTGATCAGTGTCAGTAACTGTGGAAATTTTTTTCAGAATATTAAAAAACATCTTGGGATTAGAAATATTATTGCATATCTTGTCCCAGTACATTCTTTTGGCATTTTTAATGTAGAATCTAAGTTTGCTCGCATATTTATATCTGATCCATAATTCAGATGAAATTTCTCTAATAGCTCTCTTCCTAAATATTTTTATAAGCTTATAGAATTTATAACACGTACTATTCCACCATGGTGGGAAGGATCTATTCGAGACTTCCCTAATATTATTAGTAATGACTTGCGATATCTTATCAGAAAGATTCTCAGAATTAACTTTTGGATTATTTAAAGTAACATGTGTTTGGTTCATAACTGCTTGCCAGTTTACTTTTTTAAAAATTCGTTTATTTGAGTTGAGGAGAGAAAGCTCTGTAATAATTGGACTATGATCACTTTCAAAGGAGCAATCTAAAACATAACTATTGCAGTATCCAGACATGCTTGAAGAACAAACTGTGAGATTTATCAATGATGCTGCACCCGCTGAACTTCTACAGGTGGGAACAGTCGTGTTAAGAACCAAATTAGAATCAGTTATCCATTCAACAAATTCATTACTATACCTCGAAATGTGATCCGATCCCCACATCGGGTGATGAAGGTTAAAATCACCAAAAATAATCATCGGAGCCATTAGGGATTCGAGAAAAGATTTAATTATCATAATATTAAATCCCCGTGGAGCGTAAATATTTACAATATAAAATGAAATATTTCGAACATCTATTTTAATTGCAAAGATTTCTAATTCTCTGATTTGTTGAATCTGTATAGGAATCTGTTGTGCAGAAATATTTGAAGGAACAGCTATTATTAAACCACCACCTGATCTGTCTTTTCTAAAAATGGTTTTATTTGGAAGATTTATATTATCGTGGGTTGATAAAAAAGTTTCTTGAAAAATCCAGATATCTGCTTTAGGAAAGGGAGGGATATTTAACCATATGAATTTATTTTTGAGGCCTCTACAATTCCATTGAATTATATTCATAAATAACTAAGAAAAAAAAATTAACTTGAACAAACTATCCTCCCTTTGAGGAAAGAAAACCAAACTAATGAAGGCAATAATTAGCCCCCAAAACAAAAACTTGAATATAAGAAACATATTTACAAAAACCATCTTACTTCCGTAATTATCCCATGTCTATGTTATTGGATGCGTCACTTTCACTAGAAGCACGTGTTTTATGGATTGAGGATTTATTACCTACAGCCTTTTTTTTCCGTAATGGGGAGTGACTCGATTTCCCCATTTCAAAAACCTTGCTAAGGAGAGAAAGTACAGACTCCATTGTTTTTTGAAAAGCTTCCATAATTAAAGTGGTTTGCTTTTCTAATATTGCTTGAAAAGATGTCAGCATGTTTTCAAGTTTTTTTTCTAGATAGTCTTGCATATCTAGATTAACTGTATTAGTCTGGATTACTGCAGAATAAGATTCTCTTTTATTGTCGCGGAACCTTCTTCGCGCTTCTCCCAATATAAGATGTTGCTCACATTTCAATTCCAATATTTTTTATATATATATATATATTCGGGGCAATTTAATGAGTTAGCAGGGTGATCACCTTTGCAATTTATGCATCTTGAGTTACTAGAGTATTGTCCAGAATGTGAAACACCACAGTTGATACATATTGCAGTTTTTTGGCAAAAAATCTAGTAGAATGAAGAAAACTAAAACAGGTTGTACATTGTCTGGGTTTATCTATAAAATTTTGAATACGATGATTGATGAACTACAGTTTCCGGTAAAGTTGTCCCAAGTATTGTAATTAATACTGGTGAGAATTGTTGCTGAGAACCAGTTTTAATAAATCTTCTCATCTCTATTATTTCAAAATTATTAGTTTCATATGTAGATCCTTTGCTATCTCATTCAGAGACACATCAAGTGGTATTTCATAAATAAGGAATCTAGACGTGATTCCCTCCCAAAGAATATTTGTTTTAACTGACACATTTAAAATTTTATCAAGAGATAGTATTTGTGCTGCACATACTGGGTCTAGCGTAGAGAATCTTATCTTTCCATTACGAGTAAAAAACATACTTTTTATGTTTTCATAACGAGCAATTTCTTTCTTTATTTCTGCATTTAAAAGCTGTGGGTTGGACTTTGGAATCTGAGAGGGGATCCTTGACTATTTTCAACTAAAATATTAATTTCAGATATAATTCTTTGTCCAGCTCGTAGAATAATTTCCGCATCCCTCACAGAAGATCTGAAAAATTTTGAAAATCCTGCTTCCATTATTAAACTATTATTGATTAAGGATTGTTCAACATCAGAGACGATAAATCTAGAGTGACTCAGCTTGAATATTTTTCAAAACAAAAAACCAGAGAAAAATAGAAATTGGAAAATTACCAAAAAACTGAACCAAAAGTAGGGGACCCCCCCCTCTTGCTCTGAAAAAAAAAAGGGAACCAAATAAAAAAAGAAAGATACAACCTTTTAAGACTTGAGGAAATTAATACACCACCTTCAACCTTTCAACCGAACACCTTCTTTCTCAGTGTTTAATCTTACAGTCCACAGATGGCGCTCTGCGCATTCCGTTGTAATATTCGTTAGCGTAAATAAACTTCTAGTTCAAACTCGTTCGGGTGTGGTCGTCTCTGCTTTCAAGATACTATTTCTTTTCAGACCAATTCAATTATTAAGAAATAAGTAACTACTTCTAGGTGCAGCAAGAGATGGCGTTTCCAAATCGAACTAAGAAACAACAAGTCAGGTAAGAAAAGATCGAACCATTTCTTAGTACAACATTTTGGTCGTACCGTAGCCGGAGTTCAATATTGTGAAACATTCTAATTCAAAAAACTTCTGGCTTGTTCTTTCGGCAATATTTTTCTAAAAGATATTGTCATAATTCAATTAATGAAAAATTCTAATTCTCTTTTTTGTGTACTAAGTTTAAAAAGAAACTTTCGAAGTGAAATATTTCAAATTCATGTATATTCAAAAGTTTAATCTTCTTATATATATGGTTATTTCAATGTTTAATTGATTGTAATCAATTAAATCATTCGATCATTCTTAAGTGGTAAATTATTGTGTGTTTCTGCCATTGTCATTCCTGTATCATATGTAACAAGAAACTTCAGTTTCGTTTTACCTCACTTGTGTGTTAAATTTCCTATTTGTACGTTCCGTAGTAATTCCTTTTAGTTTTTCTCCCCCGCTTTTCCCCTCTTTTACCCTCTTCCGCGGCGCCAAAGGAATCGTATCTTTTTCGACTAAACAATTAGTCATTCGCAGCTGTGTTTTTATTATTTGTTTTTCTTTAAATTATTCTTTGCTATATTAAAATGGATATTGAGGTTTTATTGAAGAAAAAAAAACATCAAATCCTCGATTACAAAAAATTGCAAAACAAAAACAGAAGAGGAAATTGAGAAATTAAATAATGTTGGTTTATTGGCTCGGAAAAAATAGATTCTTGGAATTTAGGACTGAAATAAAGGATATTTTGGATTCTATTATAAGTATTTGCGAGGAAAAGGACGAGGAAACTTATTGTACGGAAAAGGACGACATTTTAGATACCTTAGAAGAAATACTTGTCTCTATAGACACCCAGCTTATGCCTTCTGTAGTTAACTCCGATTTTGAGGTTAAAAACCAAGGTTCAAGTCACAGTTTAGTCTCAGCTCGGTCAGCTGAAGTGAAACTTCCTACATTATCCCTACCTATATTTTCTGGTGTAACCGAAGAGTGGTTTGCATTTTCTGATCTTTTGAAGCTGCAGTTTCCAACAATAATGATTTAACGGGAGCGCAAAGTTGCAATATTTAAAGGGCAGTTTAAAATCCGATGCATTAAAAATCATTAATTCTTTATCCATTACCAATGATAATTTCGAAATCTCTTGAAATTGCTAAATGATAGATATTTTAATAAAAGAGAAATTATGTCCTCCTTAATTAAAAAGTTTATTAACATAACGCCCTTGAGTGGAGAATCATCCACACAAATTCTAAATTTGATAGATTCCACTAAGGAATTTGTAAGGATGTTGGAGTCACTTGAATACATGGTTGACCCAACTACAGATACACTCTTAATGCATATGATATTGTTTAAGCTAGATCCGAATTCCAGAACTTGGTTTGAGAGAACCTTTTCAACAGATGTCATCCCAAGGTTAGACGAATTGTTGCAATTCCTTGCAACACAAGCGAGATCCATTACGAGTTCAACTACTAAGAGAAATGTTCAAAGGAAGGTGACTCTGGTCGCGTCCAACGCCCAGTCACAATGTCCTTTATGTAATGGAGATCATACATTGTCGAGATGTGATACATTCTTAAAATTGTCAGTTCAAGACCGTTCAGATTTCGTTGAAACGAATAATGTTTGCTTTAACTGTTTAACTCAGTTTCACAGTGTGAAAACTTGCAAAAGCAAGTTTAGATGTAAAAGTGCAAGAAACCCCACCACAGTTTACTTCATTTTGAAAATGTTAGTGCTAAGGGGAGACAGGGAGCAGTAAATGTGTTAAATTCTAGAGAACTTTCTATCAACGCTCCTGTGTTTTCGCCTGTCCCTATTTCAGGTACTAGTGAACCAAGTGAAAATTCTAGAGTTGTGGATGTTACATCGTGTATTTCTGATGTGAACCCAGATGTTCAAATTCTTCTTTGCACAGCTCTAATTCAAGTAAGAGATATTTGGGGTAACTATCAGACCTGTAGATGTCTTCTGGATAGCGGAAGCCAGGCTTCGCTTATTACAAATGAATGTATTGAAAGGCTAGGCTTACGAAAGGAAAAGGCCAATGTGCGTATATCATGTTTGGGCGCATCCGATACGCGTCTAAATGGGCTGGCTGAGATTCAATTTACCTCATTTTTCATCTCAAAATTCTTTTCATGCGTCCGTCTATGTGATCAACAAAATTGTAGGCATGATCCCACATCACGATTTAGATTCCTCAATGCGTGAATTATTTGGGGATATTTCTCTGGCTGATCCAGCATTTTACAAGAGTAGTCCAATTGATGTGCTACTTGGTGTTGACCTTACTTTGCCATTGCTAAAGGGTCAAACGTTATCTTTGGGTAAGGATAAGCCATTTGCCATTCGTTCAGAATTGGGTTGGATAATTGGAGGCAAGGCAAATTCTAGTGGTCAAAATTCTTTCCATGTCAATCATATTCAGTTAGTATCGGATCAGCTAATCAATAAATTCTGGGAATTAGATTCTGTGCCATGTGCCAAACCCTTAACTTCATTAGAAGAGGCTTGTGAAGATCATTTCGTAAAGACACATTCTAGGGATGAGAATGGCAGATACACAGTAAAGTTACCATTTCACACTCCTCCGACGCGGTTAGGTAATTCAAAACAAAATGCAATTCGTAGGCTAATCAGCGTGGAACGCCATCTCATTTCTAATCCTGACAAATACAAGCTGTATCGAAATTTCATAAAGGAATACATAGATCTAAAGCACATGGAACTTGTTCCGGACTCTGAAATTAATAACATAAAAAGTTTATACTTTCCTCACCATGGAGTTGTTAGGGACACCAGCTGTACAACAAAGCTTCGCGTTGTTTTTGACGCCTCCAGTAAAACTTCCTCTGGACTCTCTCTCAACGATCTGCTTATGGTTGGACCAAGAGTGCAGCCAGAACTTTTCCCTATTCTTATCCAGTTTCGAATTTTCAGTGTAGCCATTTGCGCTGATGTTGAAAAAAGATGTTTCGCCAGATTAAAGTTCACGAGGAAGACGTAGACTGGCAAAGAATTCTCTGGAGGGATTCTCCAACCGAACCTATAAGGGGAATATCGCCTAACAACTGTTACGTATGGTACGTCCTCAGCACCATTCCTCTCTACGAGAACCTTACGACAGCTTGCCATTGACGAACAAGAAAATTATCCAGCCGCTTCAAGAGCTACCCTTAGTCATTTTTACGTTGATGACTTGCTGAGTGGAAGTGCGACAAAGAAGGGAGCCATTCAGCTGGTGTCAGAGCTGCAGGAGATGATGAAAAGAGGAGGATTTTCTCTGCGTAAATGGGTGTCTAACGACCCTGACGTATTGGCAACCATTCCAAAAGAATTAAAGGCAGTTGATTCCAAACACACGATCAAGGATGACCAACCTGTCAAGATCTTGGGAATAGCTTGGCTTCCAGATGTTGACAAGTTTACCTTTACCATCACCGTGAACGAGACTGATGTGTGGACTAAACGCAAGGTACTTTCTGAAGTCGCCAAAATCTTTGACCCCTTGGGCTGGTTGGCACCATCAGTTGTCATTTCTAAAATCTTCCTCCAAGAGCTATGGAGTCACCATCTAAGCTGGGACGAAGAGCTACCAGATTCTCTAGCAAGACAATGGAGAACATTTCAAGAACAGCTTCCTCTACTTACAAATATCAAGATCCCACGCTGCATTCTCATTCCACAGGCTATAGACGTACAAGTACACGGGTTCTGTGACTCTTCAGAAAAGGCCTACTGTGCAGTTATATACATTCGTTCCAAGGATGCAACCCAAACCGTAGTATCTAGACTGCTAACTTCTAAGACACGTGTCTCTCCAGTAAAACCTCAGTCTCTACCTCGACTAGAGCTTTGTTCTGCCCTACTTCTTGCCAATTTGTTACAAGCTACCCTTCCAACTCTAACCCTGCCAATTTCCGAGACCTTTGCGTGGTCTGATTCCAAGATCACACTGGCATGGTTGAAGTCCGAACCGAGAAGATGGCAACCGTTTGTAGCTAATCGAGTGGCACAAATTCAAGAGCTGACTCCTAACGTGCACTGGAACTTTTTGAGTGGTCTGGAGAATCCTGCTGACTGTGGAACGAGAGGGATACCCCCAACTAAACTAGAAAAGTGCAACTTGTGGTTCAATGGACCCGATTGGTTAAGAAGTTTAACTTTTCCGATTGGAGAGTTTGAAGATAATCCACAATTACAAGAACACATGTCTGCCGAAGCCAAAGGAACATCCAAGCTGATTATGCTGAACGTGGTTGATGCGACTTTCAAGGCTGAGTTCTTTCAAAAATTTTCGTCTTGGAACAAGTTGAAAAGAGTTGTTGCTTATTGCTTAAGATTTGTGAAGGACTGTTCTCTTTCTGCGTGTAAAAGAAGAAAGTCCTTTTTAACAACGGCAGAATTGAGCGAAGCCGAGAAAGGCATTGTTAAGTTTATCCAACGTGATCATTTTTCGATGGAAGTCTCCTATCTTTCAGCAGGTAAGCAGCTTCCGTCAACCAACAAGCTTATACCCTTGACTCCGTTCTACGATGATTCCGGAATAATACGTGTCGGTGGTAGACTGAAAAATTCAATACTTGCAGACTCGCAGAAGCATCCCATCTTGCTTCCTAAAACCGACCATGTTGTGAACTTGATTATCTCTGATTACCACCTGAAACTTCTTCATGCCGGTCCACAACTTCTCCAAGCAGCTCTCAGAGAAAAAAATTTTGGATTCTTTCAGCCCGAGATGCAGTTAGAAGAGTAGTGAGAATATGTATCTCATGCTTCAGAAATCGTCCAAAATCCGCCGAACAAATCATGGGAGATCTTCCAGAATCCAGAGTTTGCCCCTCTTCTGTATTCCAACGAACTGGTATTGACTTCGCCGGCCCGTTCTTGATACGAAGCTCCAAGGGAAGAGGAAGCCGGAATACTGAGTGCTACATCTGCGTCTTCGTCTGCTTAGCAACGAAGGCGGTTCATCTAGAAGTCGTTAGCGACTTAACATCAAAAGCATTTATCGCTTGTTTAAAAAGATTCGTGGCTCGCAGAGGTAAAACCATCAGAGATCTTCTGCGATCAAGGAACCAATTTCTATGGAGCTAGCAGAGATCTTAGAAAGGAGTTCCGCCAGTTGATGAAAGAAGATGCCGTTCATCAATTCCTGGTAACTGACAACATCACCTTTCACTTTAATCCTCCATCTGCTCCCCACTTCGGAGGCATTTGGGAAGCTACAGTGAAATCTTTTAAGTTTCATTTGAACAGAGTTGTTGGAGTCACTAGTCTCACCTTCGAAGAACTATCCACGTTATCAAGCCAAATTGAAGCATGCCTCAACTCCAGGCCACTATGTGTGTTATCTAGCAGTCCAGATGATCCTTGTGTTCTCACACCAGGACATTTTCTGATAGGAAAGGCATTAACAGCTATCCCGCAACCTACAGTTCCAGACGACCTTCGCCACTGCGACCGTTGGCGATTGCTTACAAGAATGACTCAACATTTTTGGAATAGATGGTCTTCAGAGTACTTGACATTGCTGCAGTCAAGATCGAAATGGCGCATCGTTCAAAAGAACCTTGACATCGGAGATCTTGTGTTAATCAAGCACGACAACTCACCCCCACTACAGTGGAAATTAGGGAAAGTCACGGAAACATTCCCTGGTAAGGACGGTAAGGTTCGTGTGGTTAAGGTAAAAACTCAAACTAGTGAACTTGTGAGGCCAATTGCTAAACTGTGTCCACTTCCTATAAACACTTGAACATTTGTGAATAATACCTAATTTTTTTCTTTCAGCATTGTTGAGGTCATCTATACTTCTGTAAATCTCATTGCTTAATTTCATTAATTTAATAAAGTAAAGACTTTTCCAGGGAGTCTGAACTATTTTTTTTTTTTTGAAACATTCACATTGTTTTCAGAGTTACAACCATTTAAAATAATTATCAGCGTTTTTTTCTTAAAATTTCTCCCCTCTGTTGTCGTAAGACATGAATAAACCCACTTCTAAGTTATATATTTCAAATATTCTAGTTGAGCCTCTGAACAGAGGTCTGAGCTGTATACAGGCAAAATATTATAAAAATAGAAGCATTTTTCACAAAAGAAGAACATTTGGAAAAACGATTATTCTACGTAAATTTTTTGCCAAAGTATTGTACTTAAAAAAAATTGTCAAAATATCCTTAAAACAATTTTATGCATATATTCTAATCTAAGTGACACTAAATATCATGAAAATTATTTATTTATGCGCTTTTTTAAAATCACGGTTCCGAACGTAGTTGGATACCATAAATCTTGTATTTGCAATACATCTGTTAAAGTTTAACTGTGGTTAGGATTAGATGTAGGGTGAGGGGCTTCTGATGATGTTTATTTTCTTCTAATCCTATTAACATACATTTTAGTATTTACTAACATAAGGAAGATATAATTTGCAATCTGTTGTCTTGCACCTATGAAGATTGCAAAAATTAATATGAATAGTCATCACAAGTGAAAAGCTTTTTATTACAATTATTAGAAAATTGTAAACTAAACTATTTTTTTACTCCTTTACGATATAGATGTTGTAGCGTCGGCTCATTAGATTAACACTTTGCGACAATACTTGTCAAGTTTGATGTACGAGGATGAGCAGAATGTGCAGATGGGACCTTTGTAATTTTTCAAAAGAAACTGTGTATTCTTTCCTCATCTTGGGGGGAGGGGGGCAAAAAAAAGTGCTAAGCCGATTCTGAAAACGTCTTTGTTGTTACCACACTTCTTCCTTCGACATGCGGCCGCGGAGCCAAGTGGTCAAGGTATCGGACTCGTGGCTGGTGTGTCATGAGTTCGAGCCCAGTACCACTGAATTACCCGCCCTGTAGGGGAGGGATGCATGTTAAATCTGTCGAGAACTCAAACGCCTCCCGTTGGTGTGGTAGTTAGGGGAGGGGGCCAGCTCAGATGTCATTCTCGTCACTTGACCATGTTTCAAAATTACGAGGTCCGTCTCCAAAAGGCCTTGTGGTGTATTCTCAATTTACTTTCTAACCTTCTCATCAGTCAACACAATTATCTTGATTATCGCTACAATCAACCAAATACAGTCCGTCGTGTTAAAACCTCTCCTAAGGAACTCTATTCTTCGTGCAGCAAACCGCACGCTATACGTCGGTTTTTCTCACCGAAGGAATTCAATTTCCTTCACCTCAATAACAGTCCAGTGCTTCCAAAACGAGACTTTTTCTTGCCCTGACCACCTAGTTCGAAGGTCAATCATCTTCTCAAAACACAGCAACCCCTCCCCCCGAGGATGTGGGAATGTCGCCTACTCTTAAAGAGTCTATCGCCAAACAGTAATCAGCACTACAGCCTCATGCAGCTGAACAGTGCGACGTTAATATTCACTCACTCATTCTCCGACACCCAGATGACGTTCAGCCACAGCGATGTAGGGAAAACGCGCTCCTGTTGAACAGTTTCTATTGTTTGATTCCTTCGCACATATGGACCGCGAATTATTTGAACGAAAAAATGTCGGCCTGTTTTGATAAAGACATGTCCAAGAGGGAATGCTCAGTGTCAAAGTGACGGGTCAATTGATAGACTCTCCATATGGTGTACGAGGTACGGTGATATAGTTGCTCTCATTCGCACTGCCCTATTGTCTCAAAGAACCGATAGAGTTGGGACGAAGACAAGGAGTGCCATGTGCAGATCCGCTAAGCTCGTCAAACAGAGATTATTGGGGGGAGTGTAAGAGGCTTACCCAGGGGTTTTAAGGGTCAGCTAGAGAGATGAGGAGGATCTTATGCATCAGCTTTTTTTCTGCTTTGAACATACGTGTTAGAGGTTATGGGGTAGCCTCTCCCGAAGGACCAAGAGAAAGTAACTGCGATGACCTCTTAGAGGCGGAGTCTTCGGAGCAGCCGCTCGAGTGAATTGATCGGGAGCGAGACCAGCGAAAGGGGTTGCAGGGGTTCCTCCGAAAATCTTTGAACTTATTGTTCCCATTTTGAACTTTTCTCCAGCAAAAGACTGTGAAGATTAGCATAATTGATAGTACATATAAATTTCGTTTTCAATTAATTAATAAATAAAATGCCTTTTGGCAAATAGCTGTGTGATTCCTTTCGCTAATAAGTAAAGTAATTTTCAAAGCTCACGACACTACAATGTATGGAAAATGTTCTTCGGGCGAAATGCTCTTCAGTTTTTCACACACACATTCGTCAACTCAATTAAAAAATTCCTAATCCTTTCAAACTCCTTAGTACCAGTATCGTTGTGGTGATTTGAACGGGATTTAAATTTACAAATTCCAATAATTCTTCTGTGTGATTTTTAAGTACGACAATAAGCAATCAATAAAATTATATTAATTTCCAGTATATTAACTGTAAAAAAAGAAGGGAAAAAAACATTTTTAGAAATTTACAATTTTCCTCACAGAAGTACAAAATTGGACCAGATGTTAAGTCTTAAAAACGAATTAAGCAACAATATATACAGTGACTCCCAAAATTGAGAGTACACTTAATTTCGAATTCACCATCGGATCACCAGGTGTAGAAATTAATATGCTATGTTAACGCACTTTTGTACATTCAAAATGCATACATTACTCTTCCAAATAACATTAAATGTAAGACATGGAAATTGGTTGAAACAAAAATATGAAGGTTTGAAAGAAAAACTACACCATTTTAATGTCACAAAATTGAGGGTACACTTCTTTAATCACTATGCAAAACTACCAGTAATTTTTTAAATATAAATTTGATAATAGATCTATAATAAAGGAAGGCTTTCACACACACACACACACACACACACACACACACACACAAAGGCTATCTGATAACAAATTTGTTTGTGATTTGATGTCTTGATTAAAATGGAGAATCGGAAGGAAACGACGATCGAAGAGAGAAAACTTGTTATTGAACTGTCAAATGAAGGTAAATCCCAGCTGAATATTGCTAAAGTAGTTGGACGAAGTGTTAACTGTATCCAAAAAATCCTGCAAAAATTTAAGAAGACTGGTATGCTGGCAAATAACGAAGGAAGAGGGAGAAAGAAAATTATGAACTCCATAACCGAGCGGAGAGTTATACATCAAGTGAAGATTGATCCTAAAATTAGAGCTCCTAAAATTGCAGCCAGTACCTCTAATACCATAGGTCTATCGGTTTCTGCAGAAACGGTACGAAGAGTCCTAAGAAAGGCTGGCTATAATGGTAGAGTAGCTCGAAAAAAGCCCTTAATTGGTAAGAGAAATAGAGTCAAGCGACTGAAATTCGCTAAAGAACACATTTTAAAGCCTCAACAGTTTTGGAACGAAGTCATTTTCAGTGATGAGAGTAAGTTCAACATCTTCGGCAGTGACGGTCGTCGTATGGTGTGGCGTAAACCAAATACCTCATACCACCCAAAACACACAATTCCTACTGTGAAGCACGGAGGTGGGTCAGTGATGGTTTGGGGGTGTATGGCTACGTCGGGGGTGGGAAAGCTAGTATTCATTGATGGAATCATGCACAAGATGGCTTATCTTAATATTCTGCAAAATAATTTGAAAGAAAGTGCTGATAATTTGGGATTGGGGTCGAATTTCATGTTCCAGCAAGACAATGACCCCAAGCACACTGCGTTTGTTGTAGAAGAATGGCTGCTTTACCATTGTCGGAATCAACTTAATATACTTCCACAGTCTCTCGACTTAAATGTTATCGATCATCTGTGGTCCCACCTTGAGAGATCTGTGCAAAAACATCAAATTACAAGCAAGGAACAATTGAAAACGGTATTGCAAGAAGAATGGCTGAATATTGCTCCAGAGACCAATAGACATCTTGTGGAATCGATGCCTCGGCAATTGGAAGCTGTCATATCAGCAAAAGGTTATGCTACTAAATATTAACTCTTTATTATTCATGATTTATGCAGGAAAATAGATGCATGTACTCTCAATTTTGTGGCTATTAATTTCTGTTAATTTTCTTTATAAGTTATTATATGTATGTTTAAACTAAGAAATATTTTGTTTTATCATTCAAAATAATGAATTATGATCTAATAAACGCATCTATGCTTAAAGGCTTTAATTATTTCCCTCATTTAATATAATTTTTTCATTCTAAACATTGATTCCCGTTTTAAAAGTAGGTGTACCCTCAATTTTGGGAGTAACTGTATATGTGTATGAATTAATTTTCTTAGCTAGTAATGCGACGCTGGTTTAACTTAAATTATTTAATTTATTCCCATTATATCCATTTTATAAACCCAGGTTCTACTGACTTTGCATCGCATTATAGCTTAAGTTTAAACGCTAAATCCTTTAAAGACAATAAACAGTATTCTAAATCAGAAAGCCGTTCTTTAAATAACACTTAATTTATTTTGAAACAATAAGATTAAATTTAAGTTAATGTACAAAGTGACGCATAAAAAAATTCTACTTAGCTTTTGAAAGAGGGGCGAAGGAAGAGGAGTGACATGTCGCCGCTCGGAGTCTCGCGGAGTCCTGGATCTCAAAATTGGAGGGGTTGATTCAGCCCTAAGTGTGTGTGAGAGCCTCTAATCGGGGTACATCCTGTTTTTATTCGGCGCCTAATTGCACCTATGTGCTAGAGCGGATTCTTTACTGTGTCTGCATAATTTTCTCTCATTGGTCCAGAGTCAGCGTATGGTTACCGTGTCACGGTCAATGACATCCCCAAGCGCGGGAAATCCTAATGACACCCCCGATACCACGATATTTATGGGTACAATGCCCCTTTCTAGGCGTGGGAACATGTCACCCTTTTTGGTGGGGTAAGAGAGACGCATTCACCAAATTCCGTTTCTTGTAAACAGCAAGAGCAGGGCAGATGTAAAAATTGCAGTTGTAACTTTATGGACCGGCGACCTCCCATCACTCCTCCCCTCTTTCAGATTAACAAAACTAGAAATAAAGAAACACAAAAATTTCAGTGAAGTAAATGTAAATACAAAATGCAATAGCGTCAGCACATCCAACACAAGAAAAATTCATTGAGGAAAATGTCCATATCAAAGTGCAAAAAAAAAAAAAAATGTATTATCAGTTCCAAAAGACTCGTCTTCCTTTCAACAGGCACTTCACGGACTCTGATTCACAGACTCCTGGTTCACGAACGGCTGTCCACGTCCTGATGGGAGAGAAAGAAAAAAAATGTCTGGAGCGTCGTAATCTTGTTGAAACAGCGTGACAATTCATCGGTCTTGTAGTAACCCGGTGCTGTTTGAATCTTGTAGGGGTTCTGCCCATGGTGCAAGGGGTACATCCAGAGGTGATGTCCGTAACGTCGTAATATTGTTGAAACAGCGTAACAGTTCATCGGTCTTGTTGTAGTATGAAGAAGTCCGCGGCTCGTCCATGATGCCTGTAGTTTTATCGGCGTTTCCACATCTCTAACGAAATCTGCTAAACTGCAAAAATAAAAAAAACTTTGTCTCCCAGGGAAACCATATTAGGAATGAAGCCACAATTATTAAAAAAAATAAAACTTGGCACTTTGTGACCGCCGTCGAAGACTCCAAGCACCAACCTTCAACTCCTCTCACCTCTCATAACATAAAAATAAGAATGTAAAAAAAATTACAAGCAATTTCCAAAGTTCCTACTCAATTCCGTGAGGAAAAAACAAATTAACTATCAACAACTACAATCACGTTTATGTACGAAAAGGAGAAAAAAATTCACTGAATGGATCACCCAAACAATTTACAAAAACATCAGACACAGAATGACAAATAGAAATAATTAAACAATCACAAAGAATCGTGTGCCACTAAATAATAAAAAAATTAAGACAAGTAACACATAAAAAAAATCAAAATTTGCGTATCTAACAACTGCGCTACTCACAATAACCACACATAGGAGTATTGAACAAAATACACTGATAAGAAATAAACGCTAGTGAAAACATCTATATACAATTCAAGCGTGGCACCCAGAAACAGACACCTCATAATCGTTTAACATCGAAATCTTGACACGACTAATGTGAAGTGAATGTCCCAGACCACCAAAAAAATTACTAGCAGAACTCTTCACATACTCAAAGCATAAGAAATTGCAATGGTTCACTAAGAGCATTGATAACAATGTTTCATGAAAATAATTAAGTAAAAGTAAAAAAATGTAGAGATTGAAACGATGGGTGTGCATAGGTGGAGAAAAAAAATTTATAACCTCCGAGAATGCTTAATAGCCTAAGAAATTAAAAAAAAAACTCACTACAAGCATTGGTTACAAATGAAAGTTTTTTTTTAAAAAAAAAATTAATGTAATTAATTTTCAGATTTGCAAATTAAAATTCTATAAATTAACAAGTCGTATAAATGATAAAAAAAATTTTTATAACCTGTAAGAATGCTGAGTAGCCTAAGGAATTTAAAAAAAATTTCACTACGAGCATTGGTTACAAATGAAATTAAGAAAAAAAAGTTACTGTAATTAAATTTAGAATTGCAAACTATGAGTGCGCATGTGATCAGTATGCACCCCCAATGTGTACAAAGGCAAAACAAAACAAAACTTCATGAACTCCTAAATTTAAATAAAACTTTTAACTAATCGGCTCTCGCGTAAATACATGCATAGGAAAAAAAAATTCACATCAATGTTAAAAAAGAAAAAAAAATTCAAAGAGCACCAGTACCTGTGACATTCTGCACCTTGCACCTTTCCTCTTACCAAAACTACACGAAAAAAATTCACAGTATCAAATTCGAGCAATATATAAAACATAATAGCACACGAGATAACAATTTGTTGTGGTGATCCATCAAGAAACGTTTACAATATCAAGGATGTAAAAAAAAAATTTCCGAAGACCGATCATCGGCACTAAATGATAGTACAAAGAAAAAAAATTTAATATCCTGTCACGGTACCATTATAATGCGACGCTGGTTTAACTTAAATTATTTAATTTATTTCCATTATATATCCATTTTATAAAACCCAGGTTCTACTGACTTTGCATCGCATTATAGCTTAAGTTTAAACGCTAAATCCTTTAAAGACAATAAACAGTATTCTAAATCAGAAAGCCGTTCTTTAAATAACACTTAATTTATTTTGAAACAATAAGATTAAATTTAAGTTAATGTACAAAGTGACGCATAAAAAAATTCTACTTAGCTTTTGAAAGAGGGGCGAAGGAAGAGGAGTGACATGTCGCCGCTCGGAGTCTCGCGGAGTCCTGGATCTCAAAATTGGAGGGGTTGATTCAGCCCTAAGTGTGTGTGAGAGAGCCTCTAATCGGGGTACATCCCGTTTTTATTCGGCGCCTAATTGCACCTATGTGCTAGAGCGGATTCTTTACTGTGTCTGCATAATTTTCTCTCATTGGTCCAGAGTCAGCGTATGGTTACCGTGTCACGGTCAATGACATCCCCAAGCGCAGGAAATCCTAATGACACCCCCGATACCACGATATTTATGGGTACAATGCCCCTTTCTAGGCGTGGGAACTTGTCACCCTTTTTGGTGGGGTAAGAGAGACGCATTCACCAAATTCCGTTTCTTGTAAACAGCAAGAGCAGGGCAGATGTAAAAATTGCAGTTGTAACTTTAGGGACCGGCGACCTCCCATCACTAGCATAGTTAATCTCTATAAACGTTTTTATAAACCCTCCGCTTTTTTTCCCTTTGGAATTGGTTAAAGGATTAAAGCCATGATGTATAAGTTTGAAGAATGGGGTAATAGTTCAGGTGTCTCAGCCTCGTCAATCAAATGTGGCTCAAAATTGAGTTGTAACCTAGGGGTCATGGTCATGAACTCGTGGCCGGTGTTGTAGAGTTGCCAGTTCGAGTCCTGACGTCACTGAAGATCCGCCGTTTCGAGGATCTGTTGCATATCAAATCTGTCGTGGCTCAAAACTTTTCATTTGGCTTGGTGTGGAAGTTTGGAGATTGGGGTGCGAACTCTTTTTCGTCACCTGATTGCGGCTCGAAATTACGAAATTAGTCACCAATAACCCATTTTACCAATAGCCGTTGTTTCAGAGGGCGATGTCAATGAACACTCCTTAACACAAAATTACGAGGTTCGTCACTATTAACTCTCATGTAGCTTCTAAAGCTGAATTCACACCAAGACTGTCAGCATCGAGCGTTGAGCGTCTAGCCAATCAGAGACTTCATTTCGGGTGAGATGAAGTCGCTGATTGGCTAGACGCTCAACGCTCGACGCTGACAGCCTTGGTGTGAATGCAGCTTAAGGATGACGTTATAGTACAAGAGCTAGCAACGTCAGAAAAACAAGAATTTTAGAAAAGCTGATTTTTTAATATTTCTTTATCGTGCAGGCCATCTGGCTGCCGGTAAACGTTGCGTTTATTAATGCGCATCATACCTTTACAGGTAAAAATATTGATTTTTTAAATAATTTTAGAAAGAAAGGTTTTGTTTTCATTTAATTTAAAATGTTATTGACAACAAGAATTTATTAATGCCAGACATTTTTGGTGTTGAAAATAATGTGCCAGATGCCATTTTGTATGAAAAAAAAATCATTAATCTCAAACCATTTTAGAATGTCTGTAATTTTAATATTATTTTATTTATACATAAATAAGTACAAATTTAAATTGCCAGACATTAATTCGGTTGCTTACTTAACATACAGGCCGATTTATACCGTGGTATTATGCCTGTCGTTAGAGCGAGACAGTGGCAAAGTAGGTAGACGGAAGAGTGACAGGAATACTTTCGAAACAATTTTTTTTAATTTTTATGTCTTCGAGGATGAATGTGATAAAAATTTAATATTTAAATTCTAATTAAAATAATATTAAATACTTGATTAAAGTATTTATAACAAAAGGGAAAATATCGTTTTTTAAGTATCATATAAATATAATTGTAACTGAGTAAAAGGATTTTATAAAAGATGAAGGAAAAATTGATACAATGACAAAATTCTCACTTTTATTTATACATAATACGTTTATATGGTCAAAATCATTTTTCCATGAAATATGTATTTTCATTGCGTAAAAGTGTCACAAAAAACCGATGCATCTTCATAGTCGTCATCATTGTCACTGCTCCCATTATTATCAATATCATCATAATCATCATTTTGCTTTGTGTTTTGGTTTCTAGTAGTGTTGGTTCTTGAGCAAAAAAAAAAGCATTATTAGGTTATCATGGTCTAAATAATAATTTACTCTTTCGATTTATCCTATTATAAATAATACTTTACTTTTATGACAATGTCAGCAGCTGATGACGGAAACTGCTCCCCAGCAAACCAAACGAAATCGTATTTATCATCATTGACGATCCACCCGGAAGCTAACGGCGTTAAAGATGATGGATTTTTTAAATAAGCATTTCTCCAAAACTTTGTCACATACCGCACTCTCAATAAATGCTGATATAATTCAGATTTACATGGTGGTAAACTCGATGAATCGAAACTTCGACATTTCTTTTCGAAATTATCATCGAGTTCTTTTGATTGATAAGTTTTGGAAAATAGATAGAAGGGAACATCATTAACATTTGAAGAGTTAGGCACCCCATACATGTGACATATAAATTTTTCCAAAGTGGCAAATATACGTTCAAGTTCATCGTCATCATCAGTTACAATCTCTTGACATACTAACTGATACTCGACAGATTTTTCGAGCAGCTTGAAGGGCCTTAGTTTACCTTTCCGAAAAAATGCTGGGGTATAATCGCACCCTGTTATTGCGTGGAAACATGGTAGAGCTTTCGATAAAGAAATATAAAGATCTTGATATAAATCATTGATGCTTATTAGACGTTCATGGTTTCCTACACCCCATTGGATCCAAAGTTTCAAAGATGCATTCAGATTATCCAAATTGCCAAGAAGTATAATCAGAATAACGGAGTCTGAGCAGCGTACAACAACTTGAGCGTCAACGCTTATCTGGCAAATATGATATATAATTCGAGTATCACAGAGCTTCATGTTCATCACACGATAATGATTCTTCAATACTTCTAATAACTTGGTTATTTACAACGCGATACGAATAACACTTATCGAAGCTTAGATCAATAATTTTATTCCCAATAAAAGGATACATCGTTAGCCCAATGATCAATAAAAAAAATTACGAGAGCTTCCTTGAACTGAGTATTTTTCAGTTCACTAGCAACATTATGATGCCGAATTTAATTAGGTCCGATGGAAACTCTACTGGTTGTTTCATTGCGACGTAAGCGCTCACAATCTTTTATAGAAGGTGTGAAATACTGATCAAATACAATATCAATTCGAGGTGATTTAAACTGTGAAATCATTTTAAGGAATTTTTTTGATATGCCATCGAAAGTTTGGGGCACTTCTTTCATGATGTGTAACATGAAGAAACCGTCTAAAATACTAATATAAAAAAATAAGAGGATTGCTGATTGACCTTTCTAACTTTTTTTTCGAAAACTTTAATTAATTGTGCTTTATCTGTTTTACAAATACTACCGTCTGTATGACACATCGATGTTGGTATCGACGTTAGTGGAAATCACAGTACTTTTTCAATATAGACTTTGTTGGTCATAGATATACCTAAGAGTCAACCAAACAGACCTCGTTGCATTCTTAGCTCAATAACTTTGTTACCAAGAGTTATTTTTTTCTTCTTTGGAGCACCAGCAAAATTAAGCACTTGGTTTTTTTATTGGCTTATCAAATCTATTCTGATCTTCAGCACATTCAGTAATAAACTGTTTCCGTAAATATTCACCATTTTTCTCAATGTTCAACAAAAAGTTCACTACATTTTCAGGTACAGGCTTGACAGTTGCCATATTATATAAACTATCTTTGTCTAAACTTTCATCAAATGGATTAATATTATTTTCAAAAATTTCATTGAAATCAGAGAGTTGTTTGCCATAAATTTTAATTCTATTTGGTTGCAAATCCGCAGACACGTTTTGTAATTGCTTCAATCCACAAACATCGAGAACGTGAGAGATTATAGTAGCTCTAATACTGTGACTTTTGGTCCAGCGTTGACGGGCAGTTAAGGAATTAGTAAAATGTGCAATACAACTTAGGCATCTAGCCGCTTCAGAATTGATAGTCTCTCCAGTGTAAGATCAATTGGTATGCTCGAAAATGGTTTGTCGGTTCTTTTTATTGCAAAGCATCCATTCATGAAATCATTTTTTAGTCCAGGATGTATTTCATCAACTTTATTTAGATTGTCTACATATTTAACACACCATCGAGCATAATTCGTTGATTTACTGTGAAAAATAAATTGGTTATTTTTGGAATAACATATTTGAACATTTTGAAATCTCCCATGCGTATGCTTCTTGACAGGGTTATATAATAGTTTACAAGCTGGATATGTAAATCAAATAGAATTGAGCCGTTTTCCCATGCTCACCTTGTCTTGTTTCTTCTACGAATTTTTGATATGCAGATAATACTCTCGATAATACATTATTAGGTAATTCTATTGGCATAGACGAGTGAGAATCTATAACTTCTTGATAATGAAGGAGATCGTCGATAACTTGTTCCTTCAGGAGATTGTATTCAATATTGTCCAAAAATGATCAAAATGTAACATTTTCAAACCAAGAGCCATCAACGAATGCAGACGTTTGCAACGATTAAAATATTTACCTTCAACTAAACCGTTCACTGAGCCACAGAAGCAATATAATATTACTCTCAATAATCATATGAGATAGACCACACTCATTTATAAAAACTCCTATGGCTTTGAAGAAAGCCATCATTAAATGGAATGAACCAAGATGGATGAAAAGATTATTGAATTGTGGCTTTGACGTTGATTGGATTTTATATGCTATTTTAGCTATTGCCAGGTCATAAGTAACTTGCACATATGTTTGATTACATTCCTTTCCAACAACTTGGGCCTGTTCCATTGTATGTGTAACTACCGCTATATTTGTTGGTGAAAAATATTAATATGTGTAAGATAAGATACTTTTTGTTTGGGACTAGTATCTTTAATAATTTTAGAATTATAACCTGTCTCCATTGGGGTATTTGGCACATGTAAGAAGTGTGAACGTAAATATAACAGATCTATTGTTTCTATCAAAGATAAATTTGCGGGAAGAGTTGGTTCATTCTCAACTGGTGTTAAATTTTCTAACATTTGCAATCGATGATTAAACGACGGTAGTTCTGGAATTTCCTTGTTAAAAGTCCGTCCTCTTTTGTTGGTGGTAGCGGTATGTCAATATTTCCACTTATACTCTACTTGAATTTAATTCAATATAGTAATCAGGACTTAAATTTTCGTAAATGATTCCTACGGTGTCATGTAAAGTGTCCTTTCCAGTTAAAGTATCGACGTATCTATCAAAATTATCGAATGCTACACCTGTGCTTAATGACCGACTTTGAATAATGTCAGGAGGGCAAATTTGAGAACGGTTTACAGATGAGATCGTAGCTTCAGTTTCTAGTTCTTCCAGCGTATTGTAGTAACAACAATGTCCAAGTCGATTTAAAACATTAATCATTTTTCTACTACTTGTAAGACTTTTCACGGCCATACCCAGTGTTATGTGCTTTGATGGCTTGACAGTACCATTACATACACAATAAATAGCATCAGAAGCCAATGAATTGTTTAACCTATGACAATTGACTCCATCTCGGTGACGAATATCTTTACCTCCAATTAATGCTTTGAAAAAGTGATCTAGTTTTTCTGGAATAGTATACTCACCATTAATCAAATCTTCCATCTTCATTACAACAGGTAATGTTGCTTTATCCATTTTTAAAATAATACTTCGTAGAATGAATGCAACTTTATCAATGAGATCATTCTCTTCGAGTTTTTTTATAAGTTACTATCTTTATGCATAATAATTTTTTTCTTTTTTATTACAATCTTAATTTGCTTGAATTGTTTTACTATTTTTTCTTCAAGTTGATGATTTGTCATTAAACTTATATCTGCTTCTGGTTGATGTATTAACTCTTCTTGTAATTCTTTATTATACATGTCACAAAGGGAAGTTAATGACAAATAATTTCTTTTTTTAACTACATCTTCTTCAATTAGTGACACAAAATTTTATTAAAAATATCCTTGTGAATATCTCGTACATTATGCCAGGAGGTGCGTACAGTATTCACGGTTATTTTCTTGTAGTCATTGAAATATCCCACTTCACACGAATGGTGATAAAAAATTGGAGCAATTGAGGTTTATAGATTATTGGTTGTTTGTATTAATTCTTGATTTTGGAATTTGGTAACCCATTCTGTTATTTTGTCATACACATTGGCATCATTGGAAGAATGTAAATTTTGTTGTTTAACTTTAATTTGCTTTCGATCTCAAATTATAATGTTCTATAATTTTATAACATTTTTGTTTGTTTATTGATTACTTATCAAAAAATAATGTTCTATAATTTTATTATATTTTTCTTTGTTGAGTTGATTAATATTTGTCTCAACAAACGTAAACATATGACTTGGGACTGATGCGCCGCTAACATGCCCTGCAGCAATTATCTTCTCCAGCAGCCAATGATTGATTAGTATGTAAAATAGTTAAACTATCGGGTTGGAGGGAAAGTTCTGTCGTATTTTAAATAGGCAGGTGATTTTTCTTGTAAATAAAAAAAAAAACATCTGGCTAGTGAGTCATTCAGATTTTTCTTTGTTTTTTAGCTGCTGTATAATGTAAAAGGAGTCCTTTTTTACCGTTCATCATTTACTTGTAATATTTAAAGTGAAAAAAAATATCAGTAGATAAAGCGTATTTACGACACTGCATTTTGTATGAATTACACAAAGGAAGCAACGCATCGGTCACTCTTCCGCCTACCTACTTTGCCACTGTCTCTCTCTAACGACAGGCATAATACCGCGGTATAAATCGGTCTGTATGTTAAGTAAGCAACCGAATTAATGTCTGGCAATTTAAATTTGTACTTATTTATGTATAAATAAAATAATATTAAAATTACAGACATTCTAAAATGGTTTGAAATTAATGATTTTTTTTCATGCAAAATGGCATCTGGCACATTATTTTCAACAACAAAAATGTCTGGCATTAATAAATTCATGTTGTTAATAACATTTTAAATTTAGTGAAAACAAAACCTTTCTTTCTAAAATTATTTAAAAAATCGATATTTTTACCTGTAAAGGTATGATGCGCATTAATAAACGCAACGTTTACTGGCAGCCAGATAGCCCGCACGATGTTCGAAAAGTCATAGAGAAAGAAATATTAAAGAATCAGCTTTTCTAAAATTCTTTCTCGAAAACGCTGCTAGCTCTTAGACTATTAATGAACTATGATTTCTGCAAGGAAAAAATTGGAGTTCGAATGTATCCCCAATGTCAGTTGCCAGACATAGACGTGAAGAGTAGGGAGCCAGTTCAGATGTTGACTTCGTCCTTTGACCTTGTTTATATTTTCAAGGCGGATTGCGCGCGGTTTGTGGACCTTATGTTGAATAGAAATTGGCATAACTCGAGTCCACTACCCGTTGGAAACAGCATCAGTCAGGAATTCGTGATCACTATCACTTGGATACCGAGTCCAATAGTATTAAATCCTAATATGCCGTGTATTGCAAATTTAAATAAATCATTATTTGATAAACTTAGTAATTTCTGGATTATATTTAGTGTGATATGTTTTGCATGTAGGCGAGGTGTGATATACTCACATGCGCAGCGAGTCTAATTCACTCTAAGACTGTTCGGTCTTAAAGTCCCATTACGGTGGCGAGTGGAGTGCCAACCTCGTCATTCTACCTTTGCTTGAAATTAGAAAACGCATTATGGCAACTATTGAGTGGTCTTTTGTGCCAGTCAGAAATAAATGACCGCGGAAATGTTTTTGCTGCAACTAAATTTGTATGTAGCATAGATGTCAGATACTTATTTTTGTAGAACGTTTTTTATACAAAATTTTTCTCTAAAAATTATTCCAGAAGGCAACAAAAATATGGGCAAAATGTATTGCATTTGACATTTAAAGAATACGACCATTGATTTTAACAGTAACTCAGTGTAAGGTTTTTCTTTAAAACATATTTGAAAGGTGTTGAGAAACACTAAAATTTTTTTCCTTTAAAGTTCAGGATTTTGATTCGTATTATTTAAATAAATTCTGCCTTCGTTTCATGTTAAACAGCCAGATTCAAAGAATGCATTTTCAGATAAGTCCCGGATTTTGTGTATATATACTCATTCATTATACAGTGACTGTAAAATTTAGAAATATTATACTAGAGAATAGAATATATATATATATATATATATAATTTCGATATGGGAAGTGATAAATCCATTTAGTATTATGGTATAGGAGACCACATACGGAAAACATCTTATGGTAGAAAAAATATGCTTACCGTATTTTCCTGTATATAATCCGCGGATTATGTGCTAAAAAAGTTTCAAATTTCTTTGTGCGGATTATACGCCGCCGCGGATTATCTGAGAAAAAACATTCTCCATCAGAAAAGTTAACAAAGTTTTGAAAGAAATGCTGTTTATGTTTTATAAAATAAATAATAGATGGCGCTTTCACGACTCGGCTGACGTATTACGGCCATAATTAGTTTTTGTCCAATTACTTTCAAGAACGAATTCGGTTCCTCGGAAGGAAATAGCAGTTACAAGTCGCTGGCGTCATTTACAACTTTGTCTTGACTAGAGGTGTTGCATCCTTTGAAAGTTTTTATCATGATGAAGCGTAAGCGTGTTAGCTATACTGCAGACTTCAAACTAAACGCTGTAGAGAAGGCTAACGAAGTCGGAAATCGAGAAGCTGCAAGATTTTTCAACGTTGACGAATCGAATATTCGTTTGTGGAGAAGGAACAAGACTAACTTCGAAAATTGCGATAGACGTAAAAGGACCGATCGTCGTGGAAAACCTCACTGGCCAGAATTAGAGGCAGAAATACATAAATGGATTTTAAAAGAAAGGAGCGATGGGAAAGCTGTCTCGACAGTTAGCATCAGAATGAAAGCCCGAGTTATTGCACGCGAAATGAATATTGTTAACTTCTCTGGTGGGCCCACGTGGTGTTACCGGTTTATGAAGAGAAACAATTTAGTCGTTCAACGGTCGGACAGAAATTACCTGATGACTGGGAAAAACAATCTGACGACTTTTTGACATTTTGCAAGCAAATTATTGTTGAAAATAATTTTACATAGGATTTGATTTTTAATATGGACGAAGTTCCATTATCATTTGATATTCCACCTACCAGGACCGTCGACGTTCAAGGAGCAAGTAGTATTCCTATAAATACTACTGGAAATGAAAGAACGTCATTTACTGTAGTTTTATGCTGTGCTGCAAATGGTTTGAAATTACCGCTGATGTTAATTTTTAAAAGAAAAACGCTCCCCAAAAAAAAACTTTCCTAACTGTGTGGAAATTCATGCGAATGAAAATGGCCGGATGAATGAGCAAATCATGTTGTCATGGCTGCAGACTATCTGGAGAAAACGCAAAAATTCTTTTTTTTCGTCCAAAGGCATTTTTAATTTTAGACTCTATGAAATCACATGTGAGTGAAAACGTTAAAAATGCTCTCAAGTCCGCGTCGGCAAAAATTGCCATAATACCTGGAGGACTGACAAAAAAAATTGCAGCCTTTAGACGTCGGTATTAATAGATCGTTCAAATCCAAAGTTAGAAAGTTATGGGAACAGTGGATGTCCGATGGAGAAAAAACTATACAAAAACGGGAAAATTGAAGCGGGCATCATATGAAAATGTCTCCCGCTGGGTCCTGAAAGCATGGAATGACGTCGCTGAAACTACAGTAAAGAACGCTTTCCGAAAATGTAATATTATTGTCAAAAATGACTCTGACGATGAAGAGTCTTTACTATCGAGTGACTCGGATGTGTTACGCGAAGATTTGATAAATTTATTCATTTCCGAATCTGATGAATCAGATTTTGAAGGCTTTTTTAACTGTTAATAAATTTTTTCATTATTCAAGATGTTTTTATTTTGAAAGTGTATATAAATGTAAAAGGGGGATCTTAATTTTTAAAAAAATTTTCCGTGTGCAATGTTTTGCTTAACTTAAAACATAGATGGCAGTAGCAGAGAATTTTTTTGTTTTATTGAGATTATCGTACAAAATATATTATGAAATATATTATTTAAATAGATGTGTTTTATTATAAATGCTGTCCTCTGAACAATTTCTTCTATTTTTAATTATATTTTTTTTATTTTATGTGTCTCCTTATCGGCAATTTATATTTTTTGGATTATTTGCCGCCAAAACTGCCGCGGATTATACGCCGCTGCGGATTATATACAGGAAAATACGGTAATTAGATAAAAGTTAATGTGAGTAAATTGTTTGATTTAGGATTAGGAAGTCAAAATATATATTAATACTGGAGTATTTTGTATTTCAAAGCATTGAATCGCATTCTTTAACGCCTGCAAAGGAAGCTTTGACAAAGCGAGTTAGGGGAAAAGGGTCTAGTTTTTTTTAATAACAATTAGAAAATAACGATAGCACTTAAGTCACAATACCTTCATTTCTCAAGCTAAATAATGCAATACATAGGAGAGTTCTGAGACTACGAACTTTTAATGTGCAGCAGCTTCTAATCTTCCTCAAGAGATAAAACCACCAACCCCCTTTGATGAAATCCTCATCTATGTGTTTTTGTCTACTGTTTCTTCAGACTTAATTTTAAATTCCGTGGTAGGTTTTCTTACGGGCCCTTCATTATGGCTATGAAAAATTTATTTTGAATTTTTTAAAATTTATAAGACTTTTTTATGTTGCTATTGTTCAACGAGTCATAATCCTTGCTAATATTATAAATGCGAAAGTATGTTTGGAGATGTTTGGTAGTCTTTCACAGAAAAACAACGGAATGGATTTTAATGAAACTTTACAATAATATAGCTTATACATCAGAATAATACATATGCTATAATTTATAAAGATATTGTGTGAAGTGTCCAAAATATAACGATAATTGTCAAGTAAGTATGAAAAATTTCTGCCATCTGTAAGCAATTCTGAGGTGTGCTGCAAAAAATCCGCGACAGCATATATTTATCTTTTATGTGTGAAGAAACCCTTTTTGTTTTGTCTACGCCCTGCCTCAGTGCGCGCTTGCTTTTAATTTATTCCGTTGATCAGTGTAATCACTATTTTTTTATTTCATAATAAAACTAGATTTAGAAGGGAGAGGTGGTGGCACGATTTTAACATAAAATAAATACAACAGAAAGTAATATTAAGGGGTGTTGGAAACCTCTCTCTCTCTCTATACTGACAATGTTAAATTGGCTGTTTTCGATGTACCTTTTCTCAAAATCTGTTTTATGTACATGCTTGAAATTTTTCATACTATTAAAGTACACCTCTCTTATTATACTAAAATGAGCTTTTAGCTAATTTTGAATTTTTTAAGAAATTATGAAATATTTTATCAAACATTGCGAAATTTGACCCATTTTTTACTTAAAAAATTTGTAAAAATTAAATTTTTGAGTGTTTTAAAAAAAGCTCATTTTAGTATATGTTAGACATCATCATAAATAATTCATAAAAAATTTGCATACCTGTGAACAGTAGTTTGTCAGAAAAGGTACATCGCACATTAAAATTTACATTTTGAGATAAATTGATTTTAATGTATACAGTGAGACTTCTAATCGGCTAGGAAATAAAAAAATAAAAGGCTCAATTTTAAATAAAAGATACATGTTTTTTAAATAAAAGATACATACATATCAATCGTTACACTTTTAAGCAAAAACAAAGTAATTTGTTTACAATTTTTGCCATTAAAATGGGTGTGGCCCAAATTCAACGAATATTTAAAAATACATTTTAAAGGCTTCTAAATACCCCAGAGGGTTCAAGTAAGGTATTTTTAGAAAGGTTAAAATCTATACAATTTGAAAATGTAAATATCTCAAATTGTCAAAAAAATAAGATTTTAGCTTTCCAACACCCCTTAATAGATTACACTTCCAGATATAAATTATTAACATTATTTTAAGCGTTCATTACACAAAATATGTAACAATGTGTTACTTTTGCTGAGCAGAGATCAGTTTAGGAAGGTGCTTTCAAAAATCGACTGACAAGAGTTTCGGGGAGTTATAAATAAATAAAAAATCCCTTTTATCAGCTATTAGATCTACAGACTTAAAATTTAACAAATATGTTTTTTTTCCGTTCAGCTGAGATATGCAAAAAAGTTTTTTTTTGTTTTGTTTAATTTGCAATTCACGTAAAATTAACTCATTAAAAATTCCTTTATCCTTCAATCCGTATTGTTTAATTTTTCAATTCACCCGTGCGAAGAACGGGTACACCAGCTATATAACATAAATAAAATATTATATATCTATACACGAGATTTTCTTTTACTGCTACTTCTTAAGCAAACGGTATGTCACAATTATTTGCTAAATGAACATTTTTTAAATCCATTTTATTACTTTAAAACCTAAGAAGGAAATTATTATTAAAATAATGAATGTTAGTTTTGTATAATATACTTTGTTTTCGCCCGATACGTGTTTAAATAATTTATTAAACACAGTGGAATGAAAAATTATAAAATTAAAATAAAATATCAAAATGTTTTAGCTATCTGTAAATTTTTCTTTTATTTATTACTTATAGAAAATGGATTTTAATTAATATATATGTTTTTTAAAGGGATTATTTCTATTATTCCATTACTGAATTAATTATTTGTTAATTAAAAAGTACATCGTCTATAATTTTGGATAAAAAATACATTTTAGAGACATTTTCAAGCTAACTATATGTAACAATTGATTGATTCATTAAAATCTGAAGTTTATTTTATTACTTTACATTCTTAGAAACTAACTATTATTAAAAAAATGATGGAAAGTTTTTTTGTTTTACTCTTAGGATCAGAATTGTTATCTTTTTATTGCTTCACATTAATAATTTATAACTAACGTATATTGTTTTTTATAAGTCATACATCGAAATTTGAAGCTTTATCTTATCTGTGAGGGGGAGGGGAAGAAGGAACAATAATTTTACTCCAAAAAAAAATCCGCGTTATTTCGGGCTAGAGAGAGGGAAAAGAAACCTGTCTTAAATCGAAAATAAAAGGAACAAATTTCGGAAAAAGGAAATTTAATGAAATAATTTTAGAAATCACTGCTATTGTGTGTATGCGCGCGTACAAACACACACTCATAATTGCTGGCGTCATGAGGGAAAAAGAAAGCCCGTGCAACACTGAGCCATGCAGCTAGTGAATTATAATTTTAAAAAACTAAAAAACACGCTTTTATAGTAACTAAAAATAATTCTTAATTTAAGAATAAAGAAGCTCGTTGGTAACGTATCACACTTCCAGTCCACAAGTCCAGGGCTTAAATCCTGGGCTGGGCAAGGTCGCGACTCAGCCTTTTCATCCCTTCACAGTGGGTCGATAAATTAGTACCAAGTTTGCTTGGGAACTAAACATTGGAGGTTTCGCGTCAAATTGACCACCTGACTGAAACATCTGCTTATGCATCTCAGTGTCTAAGGTCACGTAAACTGATATTGGCACAGTAAGTCTTGGTCCTCATAGACTGCTGCACCACTGAGTTTAGATTGTATAAGAATAAAATGATCAACGAGAAAAGTATAATGTCATTGTGGTAAAAGCGTGAGGTGCTCTATATCAATTGTTATAATTTCTTACTAGCTCTATTCTGAAATGCAGAGTTAGAGTAAAAATGTAGTACAAAGCATTCCAGGATTTTACCACAAGGACATTAAATTTCTCGTTAGTCATTTGATTCTTATATTAAGAATTATTTTTTAGTTCGATTAACTATAAAAGCGTGTTTTTTTTAGTTTTCTAAGCTATCCTTTATTCATTGATGAATTAACCTTAACTGTGACCTTTTTTTTTAGAATCTGGAATACCTATTGGCATCCTATCAGTGTGTCGATACGGCCTGGTTTTCAAAATGTAGGATCAGTTAACGCACCCTTCCCTTTTCCACATAAACAACCATAATTTCACATAATTGTTTGTTGTATTTGTATTAAACATGAGCGTTTTCGATTTAGGGTTGAGAAAATCTTTTAGTTGCCAAATCTGGAATTAGTACCCAAATGTGGAAAAGGGAAATCCTTAATCCTGATGATCCTGAGCAGTGGAAAGGGACAAAATTATTAAATTTTTGTATTGTCATTGGTTCTTGACAAGTGTGCAACATTTCGAATTAATCTGACCTTTTAAAGTGGGTAAAAATCGAGTTCAAAGATTCCGGTAAATACAGGTGAAGCTACTAAAAGCGTGTTAAAAATTAAAGTGTGCATCGCTGAGCTTCTTTTTTGGAGGGCTAAATATTTCCATTTTTAACTAAGATAGAGTGATTTTCTCAACTAGATGTTCATAATTGCTAGACATGCTTTTTAAATAAACAAAGATAAAATAATTTTGGAAATAAACTTTTAAAAATGGTATATATCCGTATTTGTTCCTTTGTACAGGATTCCCACCACGCAAAACGTGACCGGAGTGCCACAGGATAGAATCCTGGTGTTACTGAAGACCAGCCGTATGGAGAGAGGAGATGCATGTTAAAACCATCGAGGTTCAATATCTTCCCGTTGGTGGGGTAGTTAGGAGAGAGGGTGAAATTCCAGGTGACATTTTCGGCACTTGACCGAGGTTCAAAATTACGTTGTTAGTCGCCAATAGCCCTCATGTTGGTTAATAGAGTGTGAAGTTAATAAAACTCTTTGCTCTATCATAAAAAAGCATCAGAACGCGCAAATTCAATGGGTTCGTTGCCATACATACTGGCACGTTGACTAAAAAAATCCCCTTTTTTCCCTATCCATATCTATCTATTTATACAGGGTGTTCCAAAAATAGCTCGCGAACTCTGCACAGCTAGATTCCTCTTTGGGAATACATAAAAAGTTCCCAGAGAACTGTACCTGTACGACCTATAGTTAACTAGCAAAATGCGAAAAACAAAGTATATCGATGCTAGGAAAAAGCACCAATTAGAAACATCTACAGAAGTATTTGCAACTATTTAAAAAGGTAGATGTTCAAAGTGTCCGCCGTGTATATCAAGGCAGGCTTGAGTGCGCCTTGGAATGGATGCAGGGACGTATTAAGACTTCTTGAGGCCCTGGGCTCCTACGCAAAAGTAGGCCCTGGGCCTCTACACAAATGTAGGCCCCACCTATGCGATTTCCTATGCCCTCCCGCGATTCCCACGGGCTGCGTAGATATAGCAAAATTTGCGCAACCCGCGATTTCCACGGGTATGCATCTTTCCGACAATTCTACTGTGCAACCCGCGCTGCTTTTGTTTATGTTTTCATTTATGTTTTTATGCTCACATTTTGATGATCTAAGTCTATATTTACAAAAATTTACTACTTTTATAAAAAATTGTTGTATATTTTAACTCTAAAATGTAGATTTAATATATAGATTTGAAAAAAGTAATAAAGCCATGCGCAATTTCTGAATCTACTTTGATGAAATAGCTACGCAGCGAGAGGGTTAACAATAGACAGTACATAGCATACGTTGTCAAATACTCGTGCAAACAACAACCCGAAACAAATAAATGTGTATGACCTACAATTGCACAAATCGGTTTGATCGACTGCCTCCTTTTAACTGAATGAGTAATGACGGTGTATGGTGGTAGGCCTAGGACGGTGGTCATCACATGTAACCAGTTGACATATCGTCCGAAATTCCCAGTTTTTCGGAGAATACAACCAGGAAAAACATTTGATCATTGAAATTATTCAAACCATGATCTTATAAAAGCTGATTTGAGAACGGAACGAGGCCCCCATCGTGGCCGAGGCCCTGGGCCTAGTTAGCCCATGCCTTAAGACGCCCCTGAATGGATGGATACTTACGTCACAGGGGCGAAGTACAAGCAGAATATAAACGAGCAACTAAGTCCGTTTGTGCAGTCTCTACGCGTCTCGATACACTAATTACTTGAAATTACCATGTAGGAAAAAAATCCAATGCTTTGAGATCTGTCGATCATGGATGCTATAGAACCGAACCCCCGTGTTCTATTAAGCGGCCGGAATATATCACATCCAGGCAATCACGTACAGGAGTATAGAAATTCGTCGGTGCCCTATTGTGAACCATTATTAATTCATTACAATTTACCGTATATTTCTCGTAAACTATGGATCGTACAGGTATAATTCTTTTAGCATTTTCTATGTATTCCTAACAAAGAATCTCACTGTGCATAGTTAAGGCGCTATTTATAGGACCACCAGTACATAGACTTGTGAAGGTCTCCTAGGACCTCACTTTGAGAACGAGAATAAATAGGAGTCATGTAAGAACCAGTAGCCATTTTTATAAACAACTTTCTTTATTTGGTTATCTTATCCAAATAGAATCAAAGACTTATTAACAAATCTATTTAAATAGTATTATGAGGTTTTAAAGATAATATCCTTTAAATTAACTTAATTAATGATCTCATTAATTAAACATTAAATAACGATCACGCAGAGATTACCACGATAAGAGATCCCAGCATTATATTTAATAATGTTCTTATTGAACATTTAACTTTAATCTCACTCCTAAAACTTTAATGAGACTTTAAATACAAATCAATAGTTACCACTCGGAATCTCAATTCTTGAGATTAAATATCTCTCTAACAAGAAATCTTCAATTTAAATCCACGATAACTTTCTGCTTCAATCTCTATCTCCTACTGCTCTAACTTTACTATTTCGTTTGACTTAAATACTTAATCTAATCTGCATAACAAGGAATCCTGTCCGCTTTTTGGAGTTGATTGGAAATAGGTAGGGAATTAAATTTCCCTAAAAAGGTCGACTCAGAAGGTTAGTGATAAAATTCCGTATAGATTCGTCACAGACTGACCGAAACATTTGCATATGCATCCCAGCGCCTATGGTCACGTAGACTGAGATAGGCAAAGTAGGCCTTGGTTCTCATGGGCTGTTGCGCCACTGAGTTCGGTAGATAGATAGATATAATGTATTGTTTATGTTAAGTTTCAATTATACCATAAATATTAATAGTTTTGTAGTTATTTAATATTGTTACGAATTTTGTGTAAGTAGTGTAAATAATTTGTATTTGAGTGTTTAAGGCATTTATATTACTCTATGTTATATGTATTTCATGTTAAAATTGTACTATTCACAAGCAATGCCACCCTTATGTTATAATGGCGATTCAATGAGAACTTGGCGAAATCTTGGCGGTAGAGCCAAGTTGGCATCATTTTTGGAGACTAAGTTGGCGGCCAATTTGGCGACCATGTTGGCGAGTTCGGAACCCTCTGGAATCTTCTAGAAAGTAGTAGATCTCTCCACTAGTGTCACGTTCAATGACACGAGCGGTTATATTTCTGGAAGTTTCTATCGCACCTATAAAAACTATGCTCGCCGATACGGAGAGGAGTCTTGATTAAACCAGCGAGTAGTGAGGATTGTTTTGACTAGCTCGGCTGTGCTTGTGAATAATCTTTACTTACGTATATTTTTAAACACTGTTATTGTGTTTGATTGCTGTTGAAGGTGTGAAGACCTTCGGATATTTATCCCGTGAAATTGTTGATGAATCCTGTATTGAAAGGTTTGGATTTTCGATAATAAATTCGCATCGCTCTTAAAGAACTGATTATTTTTCTTTGTGATTGTTTTTGCATAAAATCCTCGAACCCTCGGATCTACGTAACAATATTAATTATTATTATTTTAGAGTGAGTTATGATTAGGCTGTGTTAATAAAAAAAATCCTGAAATAATCTTTTCTAAAAGAATCCTGAATAGATCCTTTCCAAGTTCTTTACCATGAAACAAAAAAATCTCTCCTCATAAAAGTGTCTTGCGTGATCATTTTAAAATTTTTCTTCCACAATTTAATTACCTTACTAAATGAATCATAAGGTTTTGAGAAAAGATTAAAAAAGTATATATTTTCCAATTCGACTGTCCATTTTTATCAGGAAACACCCCCTACGAAGTATAATGTTTATGACCCACATCACCATAATATTTATTACATAAATTGGTACTGTACTTAAGTGCGGAACTGAGTTTGTATGAAGATTAAAACTTTTCTAAACTGTATTTTCCTGCAGCAATATTGTCCTTGTGAGAAAATTGAGTTTTACACAGGCAAAGTTTGCTTCTCAGCGTGAACTTAAAAAATAAAATTATGATAACAACGGAAGTTGTGACTAGGGTAGCCAGATTGGCGACTATGCCACCATGGAGTTATTTCCATGGAATCATCGAGAAGGCTGTTGGATAGACCTTCATGGAAATTATCACGAGGCTTTATAAAGGGCCTTTGAAACAAAGGTCAAGGCAGTTTAGAAGAGAGTTCAGGCAGGTTATTATCTACTTGTGTGTTGACTGCGATAAGAGAGAGAAAGATTATTTATCTGGATTTCTGTTTGTCGAACCGTTCTAGATAACAGTTTCTGGAAAGTTGTGAAGCTTGTTTACAAAGAGTATGTTTTGCTCTATTGTAAACAATCTGTTGCAATATTTCTTTGTGTATATAAATCTATTAGTTTTCATGTAGTCACTTGTTCGTCCTTGTTTATTAATAATTCTGTTATTATTCAAATAATTGGAGTTGTCGATTGCTTTTTCACCCACTCACAAATTTGCAACAGAATTGAATCATTTCTTGTCATTTATTGAGTTCATGAAATATTGTGTTCATCATAATTATATCATCCATAATATAAGTTAATGTGAAAAAAAAATACTGACATAAATATGTCTATGTGGGTGGTAAACAGGGTTTCTTGTGAATTAAATCAGCGCTTTAATTTATATTTTATAGAACGGGATTAACAACGCAGATAGCATTTCTTAAGGAGGAGGATAGAACAGAGAGCATGGGCCAACTGGGCCCGGACCTTGGCCACAATGGGGGCCTCCTCTTGTTCTTGACTGAACCGTAATAAGACAATGATTCAAATAATTGCAGCGATCAAATGTTTTTTCCGGTTGTATTCTCTGAAAAACTGGGAATTTCGGATGGTATAGGGGGTAGGCCGTCGTCCTTGTATAGGCCTAGGCTTACCACCATATACCATCATTATTCATTCAGTCAAAAGATGGAACTCGGTCGAGCTAGTTTGTGCGATTGTAGGCCATGCACATTTATTTGTTTCGGGTTATTGTTTGTACGAGTATTTGACAACGTATGCTACGAATTGCAATTTTGAGGCTTATATGTGGGATCCACATTTGTGTAGGGGTCCTGGGCAGGGGCGTAGCAACCACCGTATTAGCCGTATCAATGATACGGGGCTCCAACATGTGTAAGCAAAAAAATCTTAAAATATAAGGGGTCCCCTAACAAGAGATCACAAGGAATTTTTTTCATACAGGGCCCTCTTAGAACTTGCTATGCCAGTGAGCCTACTTTTGCGTAGGAGCCTATAACTTTAAAAAGTCTTAAGACGCCCCATGAAGAGAGAACGTGGAAACTGTAATTAAATCATAGAAAACACAACAAGAAAAAATATTCCGTACTACACCCTGAAATATTCCCCATTCTTCAGTACGGAGTCGTTCTTGTAAAATTATAGCCACACAGAAACATTTTCTTTCGTCCTTTCCGCCTGTAGGAAAACAATAAGTTATATGATCTCTTTTTTTTTTCGCTGCTCGTTATAGATACATCTATTTTTTTTCTTGTATATCTAAGCCGAACTCTTCTCAAAGCTGACAATGTATACTCCGGATAGAGCTTAGGTATTTGCATTCAATAGAATTGTTTTAAGGAAATTGAAACTCTATTTTCTGAAGTATCTTGTGACTCTTTGGCATTAAAGAAAAGCTGGATTTTTCATTCGAAAGTTTGGTTACTTTCGCGGTAAAAGTATCGAAGTTGTTAAAATGTACACATTTTATCAACAACTCGTATGTGCTTGAACTTTGATATATTTTGCTCCGTAATTAAATAATTAATTAAATTTTTGAAATTTGGCACACTTAAAACAAAATATTAGCCTATGTGACATTGCACTTAATATGAAAATGAATACAAGCGTTTTGTTATCTTTCGTAATTTGTCTGATTTCAGGTCAGTATTGAATATATTATTTTTAAAAAAAGGCCATTTAGATTAAATTTATTGCAATAAAATTTTAAATGTTGCATTAAAATTGTTTTAAAGGATAAAATTTTGCCTTATAATTGTTAACATTATGTAAAAAAAAATTTTTTTTTCATTTTTTTTTGGCGCAGTATAATTATAATTTTTTGTGCAACGAAATATGAATAATTTAAGTAATGTCTCTCTTTCTGGAACTTGTTTTGATTGATTCTTGTAATTTAATGCTTTTTTTCATCGATTTGTTTCTTTGCTTTTTTTATTCGGGAAAATTATCATTCCTATATAAATAAATTATTTTCCATAAAGCTGTTTTTTCTGTTATTTTTTAAAATTTATCATATACAGGAGAGATGAGTGAATATACAGTTTTTGAAATAGTATACATTTTAAAATAATTTGAGTTTCGAGTGTTTTTGTTAGAATTATATGCTTATTGAATATTGCGACTTATTTTATGAGTAAAAAAGGATTTTTCGGCTAGTTTTTTGAGTGAATTTAGTCTATATATTACTCCTTTTAACAGAAAGTAATTTAAGGAATTAAAAAAAATAGGCTGTCAATTAAAATTTTCAGGGTATTATTAAACTAGAAAATTCTTCATTTTAATGTATTATTAGTTTATTTTTATTTATTTATTTAGCTCAACGCATGATTCGCAGATTGTCTTTTGTAAATGAAATTTAATATTTCGCAAGATAAATTCATTAAATAATATAATTCTTACAAAAATTTGCAAATAATTCAATATATATAGATTTGAAACTTATTACTTCCTTAAAGCTTAATACTTCAGTGCCGAGCAAGTAAAAGTCTTAAAATTCTTTCCGTAAAAATTTAATTTTCTGAAAATGCTTTGAAGTTTGATAAAATAACAAGCCCATAAAAGATTTTCATATAATCAATTTTTTAAAAGGCCAATACGTAGGTTAACTATGGATTAGGATACTGAAAATACTCAGATACTGAAAATTTGGGGAAATGAAGCTGAAAAAAGTTCGATTTTCAAAAGCAAAAATCCGAAGGCTAAATTTGCTATTTCGCATGCCCGTTTTTATTTCTTAAAGATTTCTAAATCCTGTAAATTAAATTTTCGATAGAGATTTTGGTTTCTGTCCTAATTTTAACAATCACATTTTTTTAAAGTTGATAACAGTGGTAGAATGAAATCGAGAAGAAAAAATAGACAAAATTTTTCCACAAAGCGTCTAAAAAGTTGAACATCATGTTGATGAAATTGTCAGTCTTTCATACCATGTACATAGTCTATTTTTGATTGAAAAAAAAATATCTTCTCATTGAATTTGTAGCACGTATCTTAAATACTTGTTATTTGTTCCTTTTAAGGTATCCGACGGCGTTCGGAACCATGATTTTAAAAAGTTCATAAATGGATAATTTTCCTGATAGTTAGTGTCACTCAGATTAGAATACATGCATAAAATTGTTTTAAGGACACTCTTTGACAAAAAAAATCAGTTAAATCTAATATTTTGGCAAAAAGTTAATTTAGAATAATCTTTTTTCCCAATGTTCTCTTTTTGTGAAAAATGGTTCTATTATAATAATATTTTGCCTGTATATACCTCAGACCTCTCTACAGAGGCTCAACTAGAATTTTTGAAAAATTCACATTATTTTCAGAGTTACCACCAATTGAAATAATTATTCTCGCGTTTTTTTCTTAAAATTGCTCCCCTCTGTTGTCGTAAAATATGAATAAATCCACTTCTAAGTTTTGTATTTCAAAAATTCTAGTTGAGCCTCTGAACTGAGGTCTGAGCTATATACAGGCAAAATATTATTCTAATAGAAGCATTTTTCACAAAAGGAGAACATTTGGAAAATGGGTCATTCTATGTTCATTTTTTGCCAAAATATTGTATTTAAATAAAAAATTTTTGTCAAAATGTCCTTAAAACAATTTTAGGTACATAATCTAATCTAAGTGACACTAAATATCATGAAAATTATCCATTTATGCGCTTTTGAAAATCACGGTGCCGAACGTAGTCGGATACCTTAAATGTGGGAGGTTTCAGAAACCTATCTTGACGATGCCGAATCTGTTGATTCCGCCTGTTCAATGTGATTTAAAACTGATTTATTGATGATACATATTAAATGGTCATAGAAACATAGGTATGTTTTATATGTCTCTCATCATCTTCATATCTGGCAAGACAGCACATCGTGAGCCAGTGCCTTCCTTTGAAAATTCCATGACAATGACTTCTTGTTTACTTTTCTTCTCCAGTTTTCTAGTTTATAATTCCAAAGTGTGATTCTACTGAGTCTGCTCATCTCAGCCTTGGTATTCCATGCATCCGAAAACCAGTGACTTTGAAATGCAGTACCTTTTTGACAACATTATTCTCTGGCGTTCAAATTATATGGGCTTTCCAATCCATTATATTTATTTTTATATATTTAATGATATCAGGTTGCTTATAAATTCCGTATAATTCATAATTGTATCTTCTTTTCCAGCTATTGTTTTTGTTTACACCTCCAAGTATACTTCGAAGTATTTTTCTCTCAAAAGATGCCATTCGATTTTCTTCCAGTTTTGTTATTGTCCAAGTCTCAGTTGCACATGTCAGAGCTGATCTAATGATTGCTTTGTAAACTAAAAAAAATTTGTGCTTCTTGAAAGAAATTTAGATTTTAAAAACCTCCTCAGTCCATAAAATATCTTATTTTCCAGGTCTAATCGATTTTAGATGTCTCTAATTAACCCATTTTTGTAGTGACCGAAGTTCTTTTTACTTTTATTGTTGGCTTACTCGTTACGAAAAAGTACTCATTAATGATAATAAAATATCTAATTTAATAAAAAAACAAGTTACGTTTACTAAACTCTGCAAGCTCTCGAATGAATTTTATTAGATTGTTGCTCGCTTTTAAGCAATCCATTATATGTACTATTAAAAAAGCTTGCAGTCCGTATCGCATAAATCTAGACATATTTAGTAAGAAAAACTATAAATTATATGACAGACATATATAATTTACTGATGCACATGTGATTGAAGTAATATTTACAGAATGTTCTCAACAGTTTCAATTAATTCCAGAAGGGAAGTAAAGTTGCAAATTCTTAAGTGTTTTTCACTTAATACGTTTAAGGCAGGGGTGGGCAGACTTTTCGAGGGCGCGGGCTACTTTTAATTTTTTCAAGGTGTTGGGGTCCACGCAGTGGCGTAAATGTAGTGAACTCAAAGAAAGTATACAATACAGTCGGGCTTCCATTTTAAACGAAATTCTCTATTTAGCGAACTTTTTTCTGGAACCAATAACATTTTACGAATTTCTTCGTAAAATAACCTCCAATTAGCGAAGTGCATTTTATATTCAACGGAATTTCCTCTAATGATTCGATTTTTTCCGTATTTTTTAAAATACCGTATTTATTCGAATCTAAGCCACACTTTTCCCCCAATGTTAATGCTACTGAAAATTCGGCACGGTTTAGAATGGAAGGGAAAAAATTTGTTGGATGGGGTATTTAGAGCAATTACAGTTTCATGCATGTGCTTAAAAGTTTCTAATACTAATAAAATGACTGATTATTCACTTCTTATTAGTTTTCCTTTTAAATTTATTTTAATTTCATAAAATTGGATATCGCGATAAACCGCGTTTTAGACTATTTTTCAATTTTCATAAAATCTTGTAGAGAGTTTGGAACACAGCTTAGATTTGAATAAATACGGTATTTCTAGACCTTCGTATGATGGGATGATTATTAGGTCTTAGTGAAGGCGGTCACCTCAAAATGTCTTGGCAGTCCACTGGTCGATCGCGATCGACTTAATGCCCACCCCGGGTTTAAGGTATCCGACTACGTTCGGAACCGTGATTTTGCAAAAGCGTATAAATGGATAATATTTATGATATTTAGTGTCACTTAGATTAGAAAATGTATATAAAATTGTTTTAAGAATAGTATTACAATAAAAAATTATTTAGATACAATATTTTGACAAAAAATGAACATAGAATGACCCATTTTCAAAATATTCTCCTTTTGTGAAAAATGACTCTATTATAATAATATTTTGCCTGCATATAGCTCAGACCTCTGTACAGAGGCTCAACTAGAATTTTTGAAATGTATGACTTAGAAGTGGGTTTATCCATGTTTTACGACAACAGAGGGAGAAATTTTAAGAAAAAACGCCTATAATTATTTCAATTGGTTGTAACTCTGAAAAATAATGTGAATTTTTCAAAAAAAAAATAGTTCAGACTCCCTGGAAAAGTCTTTACTTTATATAAGCATAATATTATTATTTTAGAAGCATTTTTTATAAAAAGGGAACATTTTGAAAAAAGGTTATTCTAAATTAATTTTGTGCTAAAATGTAATTTTTTTTGTCAAAATGTTCTTAAAACAATTTCATACATGTATTCTAATCTAAGTGACACTAAATAGCATGAAAATTATCCATTTATGCGAATTTTTAATACCACGGTTCCGAAAGTAGTTGGATACCTTAAATAAAGTAAGGATGCACTTCTTAAGATAGTATAAAATATGTTTAGAATACGTTTTAAAACATACAGCATCATAATATTAAGTAAAATTATATGAAAATAATTTGAGTTCTAAATTATTTATGAATTTTTTTAATGTTATTACATGAAGCTGGACTTTAATAATGTAAATAATCTTTCAATGTGATTTTAAAAAAATATCAGAAGAGTGAGTGATTTAGTAGATAAGAGTTGCATGTAGGATTTTTGAATTGATTTAAATGGTAAAGTTGAAACTGAAAATGCTCCACTTTTGCTGCTAGCAAAAATCGAAAATAGTGAGGATGTAACTCATACAATAATAAATGGATTTATTATTTTAATGTGGAGAATCTAAATTTATTATTTTACTGTGAGAAATTCCTTAAAATGCTTTTATTCCAGTAAAAATAAAGTTTACTCATGATTAAATTTTAGATCTCTAATCTTCTTGGTTTTTAAAATGGTTTTGATTTTGCTATTTTCCGCGAAAAGTATAACAAGGAAAGAATATTATTAGTAATTCATTTACTGAATCACTTAACTATTTATTTTGAATAAGTACCACTAAAAATATAGTTCATTTGTAAACATTGGGTACCCAATCCATAAATTTCTTGTTCTTAAATTTCAGGATCTGTGAACGCAAGTGAACCAGATTTGACAAAGAATTTTGTATTTGAAAAGCTCCATAATGGTAAAACCACTCCACAAGTGACAAGAGAAAATTCAACAATTTCTACGGCAAGAAGATTGTTAGCGTTAAAAGGATCACCTGCAGTGAGCGATGATCAAGAAACACAGGTGAAAATTAGATTACCTGTTGCAGTACATTCTTCAACAGCAGAAATAAAGGAAGCATCAATAACCATTCAAACAACTACTGAATCATCGACAATCGAGATAACTACGGAAACAACCATCGAGTCTACTACAGAGGAAACAACAACAGCGGAGTGCACAACACTCGAGACAACAGAAGAAACAACTACAGAGTCAACAACAGTTGAGACAACCGAATCCACAACAATGGAAACCACAGAGGCTACGACCATTGAGACGACTCTTGAAACCACTGCTTCGGAAACAGTAATGAAACCAACATCGAAGTCGTTGTTAAAAACTAATTCACCCAATGTTCCAGATCCAGCTGAAAATGTAAATACCACGAAATCGTGGCAGAAATATCTTTCAAAATCTACACCCAAACCGATACATTCCACCCAATCGCCTGTGAAAGATCCTAAGTCATTTTCTAACAAATCTCTGCTATCGAAACTCAATTCAAATCCATCTTTAGCAGACGTAAAGAAGTCGGTGAACAAAGATCCCAAACAGACTACTCTCACTGTCGATAAGAATCCAACCCCAAGAACAACAGATAAAAAGTCGACACCTTCCAACATTGTGTTCCAGAATAAATCACAGAAAGAAGACGCTACAGAAATAAATATCCGTGCTCCATTAACAAATCAAGAGATGACAGCGACGACTCCATCGAGTAACAATTCATCAGTAAATATCAGCATTGATGTCGACGTCGATGTGAATTTAAGGTCGCATTACACCAGTGCTTCCCCTAATGCATCTGCAGAATATATATCTTATGATCCTGATGGAACGGAAAATCCAAAAGACCGAGAAAAGCGTTACGAAAATAAAAGAATAGTGGCTGGTGTTATCTTGGTCGTGTTGGTCTCACTGTCTGCTGGGTGTGCGCTTCTACTTGTTATCATGCCTTCAAATTATGACGTAGTATCTCGTAAGTATCGCACAAGACCTGATCAGGTGGCTTTGATTCCTCCAAGGAATAGATGCCGACCTAGATTTTACGATTCCTCTCTTTACATGGGACATTAGAACATACTTAAGTTATAATTTTTATTATCTTTGTAGTGAATAAGATTTTCCTAATGTTGAATAATTTTTTTAAACAGTATTTTATTAAAGATTCTATATCAAAATTCCCCTCTTATATTTTGTAAAGAATATATGTATTTTTTTTAATTGTAGTTTTATGCATCATAAAAATGCATGGCTGATTGAAACTCAAAATTTAATTATGATAACTACAGAACTTTTTTCACATGAAACATAGGTATTAATCACATGGAGAAAGCTTTTTTTTCATAAATAGGCAATTTTACAACAATTGTATGTCATTGTATTTAATAAACTAATATGAATCATAAGAATTGTGTGCAGTCTCATGTTTCATAACTTAAAATATATTCCAAATGGCAAAAATATATTAAGTTATTATACACTAAGATATTCAAATTAATAATAAAAAAGGGTTAATTTATAAAAATATATGTTTTTACAGTTTTAATTATTTACTATATAATACAGAAATTATACTTGTGATTTTTAGCGTGAGTGCTTAAAGCGCACAATATTCATAAGATTTGAAAGATGAATATTTTGAATATATATCAAGGAATTGATCGATTGGATTTTATACAAACTTTTAAATACCTAGTGCTGGAAGAGCTTTTGACATTGGACAGGACTGAATTTCTGAAATAGAGAGCATATTTATCCTTTACACCCTCGTAACACCCCTCCCTCCTAGAGAATCGATTTACGCAAAACTTGTTCTTAGCGTATTTCTACTCAACAAAACAAAAATGCGTGCCTAAGTTCAAGTCTGTCGGTCTAAAAGTTCCGAAGATATCGTGATAAGTAAATGAGTGTGCGTGTAAGAGATAATTGCTTTTTTCCTACAGAAACCGATTAAGAAACCTTTTGCAGATATTTTTATATAAAATTATTGCATTTCAAATTATTTCATAGTAGTGTCAAAAGTTAGTTCTTTGATGGATTGAATTATTGTTTATTGATGCCACACTCGGTGGCGTACACTCGGGTGGAGTTTGGGGGCTCAAGCCCCCGCCCCTATAAATGGTCGTGTTCTTTAATGATTCACTGAGAATCTTATCTTTTATAAAGAACTATTTATTTATACATAATTATCACATTAAAAGGTTACATGCACGGATTCAATGTCACCTATATTATACATAGTACAACAACCAGCCCCCAAAACCTCTGTGTTGTGGGGGGCAGCATTCCAGGGGGCCCAAATCCAGACTTTGCATAGGAACCAGTGACGTAGCTACCGCGGTATCAATGATACGGGGCCCCCAAGCTACAGGGACCCCTACATGTGTAACTACAGTACAACTAGCAGGGCTTTCTTTTCTAAAACACTAGCTACGGCAGTGATAGCGACCCTCATATTCACCGTAACGCCCTGACAATAACAAATGTATATATATATATATATAAAGTCAAAGTTGTAGTACATGTTTTCGGTTCTAGTTATAGTAAACACAATTTTATTACAATATAAAATAGAGCACAATAATTATAATAGGTATGTGACATAGATAAATAGATTTTTAACTTTTAGCATAAATAATATGCCTCCATGCTTTCGTCTACGTCAGAGGTTCCCAAACATTTTTGCCTCATAAACCACTTGCCATGTTTTTTGGTTTGGCGTAGACCCCTGCTTACCTAATATTAATTAAATTTTTACAAATTTTTCAATTTAAATGTCTTTTTTACAGTTACTATAAAGCTACTTACTTTAAAAGAATTACATTTCTCACTGTGTTGAAGTATAGTGTTTAAAACGTTTAAAGTACAAGTTAATTAATTAGATTAAAATTTAATTAATACATAAAGTATCTGAACAACAAACAAATGCTTTCAATGGGAGGGATGAATCTGGTGCTTCAATAACAAATTTTCAACATTTGGTATCAATTTTTTTTTCAGGTTTATTCCTAAATTTCTCATCTGTTAGTAATGACCAGTTTCCCCCCTTTCTCCCCCCTTTTATTTGTTTATTTTGGATATTGGCCACTGCGCTGAAACTCCTCACTAAGAAAAGCAATTAAAAACTTTCTCACGATATTCCATAACAGGTATGTCTTTTTAAAGGCAAAATTGTTTGTGTCCGTTTCTAAACTTTACTTTAAAATATTCGTTAGTGCCTATTTCGATCAGTTCCTATTGTAATATGATTTTTTTTCAATGTGACCTTATGAATTGATCGTGACAGTGGTAATACAAACCATAGTCAAAGCATACTCAAACGTAGTTTCAAAATCTGAATGCGGGCATTTAAATGCTGAACGTAGATTAAAACGTCCTGATGGATTTTCTGTGACAAATTGGGAAAACGTATGACCTCCAATGTTATGCTTTAGCTTAATACTGGAAAGAAACGCTGAAATGCCTTGTTTTAATAACATATATGCTGTCCCCTTATAACTGCAATTAACCTCATCAAATTTAGTAAATAGGTAAAATCTGGTATAGTTAATAGGCTAGTAATAGGTTTTCCTTTTAAAATTGAAGTCAAGATCTGGTTTAATGTGAGCCACTATCATAGACCCCCATTTAATACCTCATGAAACCTAAAGTTATTTTTTCGCTTCCATGGAGCCCTTGCAAGTCGTCATAGACCCCTGGTGGTCCATATAAACCATTTTTGGGAATCACTGGTCTACGAGTTCCTTAAAGTTAACCCCTCTCATGAAAAATATGTACGCTACTCTAGAAGCAAAATTAGGGTTATTGGCAACGAGTTTTGTAATTTGAAAAAGCAATCAGATGACAATGACAATATATGTGAGCTGGCACATAGGGTCCTTTCCATACTTCGGTATTGTGAGGATTTTGGGCCCCAACATATTTATTAGGCATCTGACGTGCTATTCGATAGAAATTTGGAAGTAACGAGATACGAACAGAAGACCCTATCGTTAACGAGTCTGTCAGTCATTCAAGTAGCCTGCAGCAGACTTTCGTTCGACAATGGATTTTTCTTTTACGAATAAAAGCGAGTTCAACAAAATCACGATTCCGCTAACACCTAATAATTAATGTTTGTTTTATGACATTCTGTATCGAAATAATTCAAAAAAGATCTCTTCAAATGTAACACTTTTAAGCCATAGGATGTAAATTAAATATAAGCACTAAGAGGTCTTAAGGGTGTTAAATTTTTCTAGAGGTTTGAAAATATAAACAATTTTCAAACAGGTATAATTCTTTTAAATTTAAATTAAATGATTCGAATCTTTTACACATTATTTATAAAAGAATGGAGCTTCAGAAAAGTATAAAATGTTTAAAATATAATAATAACGTTAAAAATCATAATCATGAAAATTCTATGATAAATATTAAGTATTTTTTTGCGTTGCGCACGCTATTTTCTAAAATTGTAGCCTCTAATGTATAAAATTTTATAGAATTATAAAATGCATCATACCCTTTAAGCCCTACCTAAGTTTAGTATTATATATCTTTTGTATTTCAAAATATTAGTAAAATATTGCAATTTTTTAAATATTTTTAAAAAATGTATTTTTATTTATTAAAATATGTAAGTTATTATTCTATTTATATAAAAATAGCTACAGTGTAATGAGAATACACATTTAACTTTATTAATCAACTTATTGCTAGTAATTAAAGCTACTATTTTAGAAAATAGCATCCGCGACGTAAAACTTAATAAATATTTCTCATAGAAAAGTCTCTTATTTTCATATGCTTATAATTTTTAAAATTATGATTATATTTTAAACATTTTATACTTTTCTGAAGCTCCATTCCTTTATAAATATTGTGTAAAAGATTCGAATAATTTAATTTAAATTTAAAAGAATTATATCTGTTTGAAAATTGTTTATATTTTCAGACCTCTAGAGAAATTTAACACCCCTAAGACCCCTTTTTTAAAGAAGAGTCAAAGAAGATATTTCGCGCGCCATTTTCAATTTCATGTTACTATCAAGAGAAGTTTTCTTTTTGTTGCTATATGATTCCCCTCCATAAAAATCATTTTAGAGTACTACATAAAAGTGATGTATTAATTCCTAATTTTTTAAATATTCTTTTAATTCGCTTTCGTAACGCGCCTCGTGTCAGTCAAAGAATTTTATAACTACATATCGTGTATTTATTGTAACCATTTCAATTTCGGGAATAATTTCGTATCTTTCTAAATAAAGTTTACGGCCGTAATTTTTAAAGAAATTTATGAATACTTGACTATTCCTTTGTCTCGAAATGATGTTATATCAGAGTGTCTTGATATCTTACAGAATTAAGGATTCCTGTCTTCGTAAACGTTACTTTTCGAACAATAAATTTACGGAATTCGTTCAAATTCTGAGTTAACTGATATATGAACAGTGCAACATGTGCTTCTGTTAGGCTTCTGGAACAAAAGGTAGACGATCCACTATTGCAAGTATGTGACTTTCTTGTAGCGCTTACCCAACTAAACTCAGAATTCAAATTGCCACATATTACTTTTTGAATAATAAGGTGATAAAAATTTACATTGTTAGTTCAAGGAAAGAAGTATAAAAGCTCGAAATGCTTACGTTATCTGTCACAGATATTGTGTATATTCAGCCAATTTTACTTCTAGAACAGACACGAAGGTAAGTTTTCTTATTTAAGATTTTAGAACACAATATGTGTGTTTAAATTTGTGCAAATTCCAAAAGCGTGTTTAATGTCTTAATGCATTTTTTTTGTTGGAGTAACATAATTAAATTCATTGGATATGGATACATAACAATAAATGTTATTTTATATTAAATATATTTATAAAGGTTTTTTTTATCTAAAAAATAATGGATGACTTGCTTTAAAATTTTAACTTGTCCAATTTCATAGACAAACGAATAATTAATGAATTAATTTCCAAGTTCCTCTAGTGGCCGCGGTAGTCTAGTGGTCAAGGCAACGGACTCATGAATGGCGTGTCATGAGTTCGAGCCCAGTACCGCTGAATACCCGCCGTGTAGGGAAGCGATGCACATCAAACGTCTTTCCGTTAGTGCGGTAGTTAGGAGAGAGCTCAGTCAGGTGTCGTCCTCGTCACTTGATCATGGTTCAAAATTACATGGTCTGTCGCCAAATGCCCTAGAGTAGCTAAACTGAGTGACGTTAATATTCATTCTTTCACTCACTCCAAGTTTCTCTAATGGTCATGGTCGCGAACCCATGGTCAGCATTATTGAGTAACGGGTTGGAAACCTAATGGTACTGAAGACTCGCCTCGTAGAGCTGATGCATATCAAATTTGTCGAGGCTCGAAGTCCTTCTAATGGTGTGATGTGATAGTTAGGAAAGGGTGGTGCCACACAGATGTCGTCCTCGTCACTTGACCATAATTCAAAACTACGAGGTCCATCACCACAAAAACCCTCGTGTTGCTTCACTCTGATATGTGAATTAGAATCAACTCAAAATCTATATTTTTCTACGCTAAGTATAGCGTTATACCTTTAAAACATTCTCGTATTCAGGGTCTCTCCGATATCTAATAGATTCATATGCGTTATACCATTGTGGGATTTCAACGATAAAGTTGGATTTAAAATTTGGGATATCCAAGTTTTTTAATGTAAAATAAAACAGAGGTGTCATACTCAGCATATAATGTATTTATCAATTGTAGAAATATATATATATATATATATATATATATATAGTGTAAATACATTACATGCATAAAAATAACTTGAAAAATTATGAAATTTTTAAAAATTTGTTGAAGTAGATGAGAAAAAAAAGGAAAAATTGGAATCTAGGTACTAATAGTCAAGATGGTGGTATTTAAATATAAACACTCAAAATACTTTTGCAAATATACATATATTTTTATTCGTTCACCATTTTGTGGTTATTTAAATAATAAAGATAAAAGTATTTAGATATACGAGGGGGAGATTAACCTAATTGAAGGGATGGAAAAGGCTATGTATAACTAACAAAGTTCTAAAAAAACTTAATTTCAAGATATAGTTGATAGGATATTATTTTATTATTATTTTCTCTTTTTCAAGATTTTATTCTACCTATTTGGAATGAATTAATTTCTCAGATATTATTTGTATCTATTTCATTTTAACCACCATGTTCAGTGCATTTTTCAATTCTTACTAATAGTTCACTAGTTCTCTCTCTCTCTCTCTCTATATATATATATATATATATCTTATATATAAAATAAATATTTCTTATATATATATATATATATATATATATATATATATATAAATATTTCTTAAATATTTCTTATATATATATATATATATATATATATATATATATATGTAAATATTTCTTATATATATATATATATATATGTAAATATTTCTTATATATATATATATATATATATATATATATATATATAAATATTTCTTATATATATATATATATATATATATATATATATATATATATATATATATATTTCTTATATATATATATATATAAAAATATTTCTTATATATATATCTTATATATATATATAATATTTCTTATATATATATATATATATATATATATATATATCTTATATATATATAAATATTTCTTATATATATATATATATATTATATATATATATTATATATATATATAATATTTCTTATATATATATATATATATATATATATATATATAAATATTTCTTATATATATATCTTATATATATATCTTATATATATATAAATAAATATTTCTTATATATATATCTTATATATATATAAATATTTCTTATATATATATATACACTGCTGGACAATTGCTAAGGATAGATCACAAATTGCTATGTAGCATAACATTAAGCGAGACATGAGGCCTAGTAGGATAAAATATAGTTAACACACTGTTCAGACATTAGAATAAATAATATTTATTGTTCTGGAAAGTACAAAAACTGTGAAACATCTGAAAGAAAAAAAAAACGTTCATTTGATCTGCGTACGGAGAAATGGAACAATGCATCTTAAAGTCAGAAGGCACCTTAAAGAAAGGTATCAGTACGGGATATGTCCACCGTGGAGTGTGATGCAACATTCCACATGTCGTACCATACTTTGCACAACATTATCCAGCAGCTGTTGAGGCAATTTATCCCATTCCTCTGTGAGTGCAGGGATGAGGGTGTTCTTGTTTGTCGGAGGATAGTTTCGACCAGCAACTTGCCTCCCCAAAGCATCCCACACATTTTCAATGGGGTTTAGATCTGGAGAACGCGCTGGCCATACGAGACGTTGAAACCCTCGCTGTCTAGACAATCCTGAACAGCGAGTGTTCGATGACATTTTGCGTTGTCGTCCATAAAAACAAATTTATCACCGACAGCACCACGGAAAAGACGAACATGAGGAAGTAGAACTTCATCAATGTATCGTTGGCCTGTCATAGTCCCATTCGCAACCACATGTAGGCGCGTGCGGCCATTGATCATGATGCCGGCCCATACCATGATACTGCATGTCGGATATCGGTCCTTTTCCTGGATATTTTCTGGACGATAAGCAGTACCACTCTCGCGCCAGATCAGTTGGCGTCTACAATCCGATGACAGACTGAACCTACTCTCATCTGAGAATAGTACGCATACCCAGTCCTGTTAAGTCCAATTGTGATGCTCACGACACCATTGCAAACGGGCAGTACGGTGCTGTCTGGTCAATGGGACACACACAACAGGTCTGCGTGCGTATAGTCCTCCTCCCCTCAAACGTCTGGCAACAGTTTTTCGGGAGATCTGCTTTCCTGAGGCAGCAAGAAACTGATTTGCCACCTGCTGAGCTGTGGTGCGCCTGTTCCTTTTTGCTGATAGGACGATATATCTGTCTTCTGCAGGCGTCGTACTTCTAACACGACCTCCCCCGTGCCGTCTATTACACATTCCAGTAGTTTTAAATGACTTCTACAGCCGTGAAACAACGCTGTGAGCGATGTCGAACTCCCTGGAAACATCTGTTATATTTCGCCCTTCTTCGATCTTTCCAATAATTCGGCCACGCATAAAATCATCTATGTGATGTCGGGAAGACATGCCAAAAATTTTAAGTTCGTCTATTAAATGTTTCCTGTAAAACTTTGACTTGAAACAACAACTGTCCACACGCGTCAAAACCTTTAAGCTCTTATGAACGCTATCACGTGATGAACAGACGTGGGAAAAAATTTGCATACTCATACTTCTTCTTACTAATATCCCGCACTTATTCTAATTTTTCACATTTTGCTTCCTTTCATTTTGTGGTTGCTATGGATGATAGTGTTATCCGTCCTTAGCAATTGTCCAGCAGTGTATATATATATATATCTTATATATATATAAATATTTCTTATATATATATATATATATATATATAAATATTTCTTATATATTTCTTATATATATATATATATATATATATATCTTATATTATATATATATATATATATATATATTATATATCTTATATATATATATATATATATATATATATATATATATATATATATCTATATATATATATATCTTATATATATATATATATATATATATATATATATATCTTATATATATATATATATATATCTTATATATATATATATATATATATATATATCTTATATATATATATATCTTATATATATATATATTTTGTTTAAATTTTCAATCGTTAATAAAATACTTTTTATTCATCCACTCAAGTTCAAATACATTTTTTTTAAACTTGTAGTGGATGACACTTGATTTTAATACAGTTTTTTGAAATATTAATTCATTCATTATATTTAATTAATGAATAAATAGTAACAAACAAAAATAATAGTCCAACAGTATATATAAAAATTAAAACCGCTCATGGTGTCCCTTTAGCGCAATGGACTTCTAATCCAAAGATCGTGGGTTCGGATCCCACCTGGGATGGCCTGATTTTTGAGAATGTGATTTCTCTTTTACCATACTATTTTATTAGAATAATTGAATTTAATTAATGAAAATAAAAAGAAACAAAAAAATAATAGTCCAACAGAAAAGAAAATGGAAAATCGCTTTCTATTTTGCCTCTTAATATTATGATTCTGTCACATGTATATACAGATTTATATTAATTGTAATTATTTATTATAAAGCAACTAAAATAAAATTTTCTTTGTTGACCTAAGTAGGAATTGACTTAATTTTTTTATATTACTTGTTTGAGGTTATATATTGCTTATAAATTGTATGTAGTGACAAACTTTATAAATGTTTCCTTTAAAAAAAAGACATAAGGATTCTGACGGTGCTTGTTACTATTTTATGAATATTTTGACATTTCTAGGATTTTACGGCATTGGTACGTTGCTTTGAGTTATTATCTTATTTGAAGCACATACTCATAGTTGTAGCACATACTCACAGACTTTCCTGAACAGCATTTTAAATTTCACTTTGGAACAGTTAACTATATTCATTATGGAGTAACAAATTCTCAAACTTTCTTTCTCAATTGTTACCTATATTCCCTTAAAACAGGGGTCTTCAAATCTTTTCAACTGACGGTACCCTCAGAACAAAAGAAGGCATTTTTGTTGAACCCCATTCAATACACACACTAGAAGAATATATCTTAAAATTATATTTAAAGGGGATCACACATGTATATATCATGTTATAGGTCACACATGTTATAGGTGGTTTATGTAAACACAATTAAAAAAAGTGTTTTATTTGTTATTAAAAAATGTCAAAGTAATTTTTTCAATATAATTTACTTATATTGAATAATATCAATTTGTGATCTACATGTCAGCTACCCATGCATTATATTTAAGTAATTGGGAAGTGTTTTTACACAATCTATCGGAGTCTGTTGAAATTATCTGCTGTCGCATTCCACATTCTGCTATTAATTTGTTTTTATACTTTGTTTTTGTAGTCACTCATTCATACGTTGGGAGAAATGACTTTAACTTAAATGTATTGTTACGAATGGTTGTCTGTTAATATATCATTAAGTGGTTCCCTCTCCTTCAATATAGGTGTTTTTTTCCTACATACAAGAAAAAGTCCATTTTCCATTAGAAAACTATTTAGCTTTGAAATGCATTGTACTAATTAGTATAAAATTATATTTCGGGAAACCCTTTATATATATTCGAATATATAGTAAGCAATTGAATATTCACAATCAAGTACATACAAAAATATGTTATATATGTCCTTTTATTATTATATTTTATAATAAAAGAGTTAAAAAGAGTATTACAAAATTGAGTTATGTATATATATATATATATTTCTACATATATAATTCTTTCCTTTCCTCTTGGTACATAGTATGACAAATTACAGGTGAAGGTTCGCTGGCCGCAAAACTTGTTTAAACCTGCAATCCTGGTTTCTAAGGCCAGGAGTTTCTCATTATACTACTGTGCCTTCTTCCTAATTTTAGTTATCTTAGGTATATAACTATATGTTTATTTTTATATTTTCGTTTATATATTTGTGTATATGTATATATATGTATAAATTTATATATATATGTGTATGTACACTGGTGTGCAAAAATTAAGGACGAGACGGTTTTTTCAATATAACTGTGTACAAAAGCTTTCCAAATCAACACATTTAGTACCGTAAGATCCCCAATACGTAAGGACATGTGTAATGTAAGCAACACTTACTAAAAGAGAAATTAGAGGGATAAAAAGAAGCTTTATTGAAAAAGTAGCATGGAGCGCAATGCGACTGAAGGCCGAAACATCCCTGTGATGGGTGTCCAGCAAGAAACATCCTGTCTTTAGTAGGGGATATGATCTCCCCTGACTGCTAGGCAGGTTTCACAGCGTCTGCCCATGCTGAGAATGAGGGTGTCAATGAGTTGTTGAGGCATTGCTGCCCATTCGTCTTGCAGCGCCAATCGAAGCTCCCGAATCGTTACTGGTGGTAAGGTACGAGCTGCCAAGCGTCTGCCTAGAAAATCCGATACATGCTCGATGGGATTGAGATCCGGAGATTGTGCCGGCCAATCCATACGTTCAATATCCTCACTCTCTAAGAGCTGTTTGGCAGCTACTGTGCAATGACATGGTGCATTGTCGTCCATGAAAAGGAACTGCATACCCATAGCACCTCTAAAAGGACGCACATATGGAAGAAGAATCTCGTTACAATAACGGGTCCCGTTGACTGAACCTGCGTCGAAGATGTGAAGGCCTGTACGACTACCAAGCATGATGCCTCCCCAAACGAGAACACCGCGACCTCCATACCTGTCCCTTTCAATGATGTTCGAGGGATGATTGCGGCTTCCCCGCTCTCTCCAGATGAGTATGCGATGAGAATCGCTACACAAACTGAATCTGCTCTCATCTGTAAAGAGTACTCGTCCCCATTCATTGTCTCTCCAATTCCGGTGTTCCTGGCACCACAGAGAACGCCTTCTCCGATGGGCAGGCGTTAAAGGTACACACCGTACAAGGCGTCGTGCAAGCAGACCACCACCGTGCAATCTTCTGGCCACGGTAAAACGCGATATCGGTCGTCCAGTCGCCTGTGTCGTGTGTCTAGCGATTTCTCCCGCTGTCTGCCGCCTGTTTCTTCTGGCCTGTAAGACAATGTACCGGTCATCTGCGGGTGTGGTTCCTCGTGGACGACCACTACTGAACCCTCGGATAGCTGTTCCTGTAGTTTGAAATTGTCTCCAAAGTCGTGAAACGATGCTGTGAGCAATTCCGAACTCTGCAGCCACACTTGTCACACTGCGGCCTTCCTCCAACTTCCCAATGATTCGACCTCGGGTAAAAGCATCCAGATGTCGTCTAACAGATTGATTATTCGCCATTTCTCGCTGAGGCAGCAACTCGGTGTGATTTTAACTGCTATACGGCGTGCAATCTCTGCCAGAAATACTGATCTTACACCGACAACATGCTTTATACTACTCAGACACTCCCCCATTACGTCTACCTGCATATCTGCGCATGTGCTACCGTACATCACCTTACTTAATCTCCTGATTGGTCTTTCTGTCCGCTCTGCCTCTTCGTTCAGCTGATATGCTAATTTTTCGGCTTCGTCCTTAATTTTTGCACACCAGTGTATATGTATATAATTATATATTGAATTTTTTATATTGGATTATATATATATATATATATATATATATATATATATATATATATATATATATATATATATATATATATATATATATATATATATAAAGTTTTTAGTTTTAACGACTAGAATGAGCTTTACATACTTGCGGTTATACAAATTTCAAAGAGAACGTAAATCCCTTTTGCATACACAATTATGATTTTCTTTACGATTTTTTATTGTGATTTGGAGAACCCTGGGTATGTCTAGCAGAATCTCAGGTTTCCGTAAAACGCAGTTTGAAGACTGCTGCCTTATAGCTACTATTTGCAAGCCATTTCGAATTGATGAATGTAATGTAAATTTTACGGAAATCCTATTTTCTGATTCAAATCTTGAAAATATACAAACTTTCTCTTCGGAATTAATTTTTTTCGATGTTTGAAAACTATTTCTTAAAAATCTACACACTTATAAACGAATAATTAAAACGGAAGGGAGGATTGCAATTTTAAGGAATCTTCATTACTGTTAGCACTTTAAGGTGCCTTTTATCGCATTCAAATCGATTCATTAGATTAGGCTTGAAAAGAACTTCCATATGAGATATGCTTTGACATTTGCGGATCCATACTGACCGGTGCACGGGAGCCTTAACTAGGGCATATAAGTTCCCATAATTTACATTAAAAGGATTAAACTTTTCTTTTCTGATTCTACGCTTGTAACGAATGGCAAAATGATGGTAATAGCCTCTCCTGGCCGTATGGACAAGTAACAAGTCAGCCTGCCACCTCGGTGGAGAAAAGACGGGCCAATGTCCGCCCGCGCAAACCCCTTAGTATTTGTATTGTATTAACTGTTTTTATGTGTTTGTGACTGTGCTCAATCAGAATGTACCACCAATTAAAATTATTTGAGCTAGCCGCCGGTTTTATTTTTCAGTACAGGTTATACGCCAAGTTTTTTGGCAGTTCCGGTGAAATTGAGCCGAGATTCACATGCACATATATGATTAAAACTCATATTCTTTTACACGTTTACAGTAACGGACGTCCTGTTCGAAGCTGCGTTGGTAGAACTCTTTATTTTCAGTGACTATATCCAAGAAAGCAACAAAATCTGATATTTTGATAGGAACAAACAACAATAAAAAAGAAGCAATATATATATATATATATATATTAGGAAGCAAAAATTTGATATTTTTGCAACGTTAATTTTTAAAAAATATCGTTACATACATTTACGAAGGCTTATACTCTGCCAGTTACTCAGCTGCTTTAAAATTCATGACTTTTAGGTACAAATGACTCAACAATGTTCGGTTTAAGCTACTTAAGCAACGACAATATAATATACGATAATATAAGACAACGATAATATAAGAAAATGTCGATTTCTACTTTGTTAGAAAAATTTACTCGCACCATCTGTTGCAAAAATTCTTTGGAAATAGTGCACAATAAATTTAAAATTAAAAAATAAAATTTAATCAATGTGAATTAATTTGAAAAAACTGTATTAACATCAAGTGTTATGCGCTACAAGTTAAAAAAATTTATTTGAACTCTTGAATGAATGCAAAGTATTTTATTAACGATTGGAAATTTGAACAAGATATAAAAAGGGAGAGAGTGAACTAATAATAGGAATTGAAGAATATAAGTCACATGATTGTTTTATAAGTTATTATTGGCTGCTATTCCTTATCGCATGAATGAAAACAAATAATCGAAATGTACCGATAATTTTGTTTGCTACTTTATCAGATAAGGCGCATGACAAGCAAGTCCTTTTTTAAATATTCTTGTGCAAAGTTTACTTCCTTTCCTAATGAGCTGCATATTGGCAACCAAGCCGTTGAAGACACGGCAAATCCCAAATGTGAGAACCATTTCATAGTGGCAGCTCTCGCTACCAAATTTAGATGCTTGAATTAATTTTAATTCAAGCTCTCATCGGATGCTAAGCATTGCCGTGATTTAATTTTACCGAGAGTACCAGAGCCAAATAGAGGTTCTTTTACATGCCACATAGTGATATGATATGCGTGCCAACGAGTTTTGCATCCAGAAAATCTATCGACTCCAGCAGGGATCGAACCCACTAACTTGGGCTTACGAAGCAGGCATACTACCTCTAAGCCACCGAGCTGATTTAAAAGTACACGACAATGATTTTTTTATTGAGCAGAGAATAATTCAATCATCTTTTCAAATCTTAAAAAAAGCGCTGATACTGTGACGTTTTTGCGTCACATAGCTGAAAAATTGGATTATTTTTGTGGATAGGATAAATGCGTTCATATGCACCCTTGCATCCCAAAACATTGCGGGGTCCTGTCTTCTGTCATCACCCCGGCAACCTTTAACGTGAGAAACCCCACTCCTCCAACTAGCCAGATGTAATTCGAGGTGTCATAAATAGATCACCCCATCCCGGAGAGAGCAGAAAGGTGAGTCTGTTGGAAAACACTGAAGAGAACGGTTGTGATCCCCTCCCTCACAAATATCATGTTCTGAATCATAATGAAATAACCAATATTTTGAATAACTTGAATATAAATGTATATACTATAATTATAAATAATAGCTGTGACGTAAATAAACCAAACATTTAAATTTCCAACTCTCACGTAACCATTAATTTTCTGAAACGTCACAATACCCTATGTGTAATCCAGAGTGTTGTGGTTTGGCTGTCTGATACTGATGAAGACCCACAGTGAAGAGGGAGTTGAAACACGTTAAATCTGTCAAGGTTCATTTTCCTCCTGTTGGTGTGGTGTGGTAGTAGGAGAGTGTGGCTCCCACTCACGATCGAGTGACAGTTGTCCTCGTCACTTGACCCTAATTAAAAATTACGAGGTCCGTCACCAAACGCCTTCGTGTTACTTTAAAGAGCGATGTTAATAAAACTGTCTCTACCTTTTTCTTTTTACTGTTATATGTATCAAGCAGAATATTTGTAAAAAAGCTAAAATTGAGTGAAATAAAGATATTAAAAATAATTTTAAGAAATATAATTTTATACGCTTTAAAATATTTTAATGTTTTAAAATTGTCAGGAATGTCAGTCACGTCTAAAACTTTACCAAAAAGCTTCTAGTAGCCATTTGAGTTTACAATTAACTTTTCGGGAGAAAATGGTAATACACACCGTACACATTGTTTTGAATGTAAATATGCTAGGCATGAAACTTCTTAAAATTATTTTAAAAAATAAAATTTAAAATCGCACTTTATTATTTTAATTTTAGTACAGGGATAATAGCTGATGTTAAAACACAAATTGAGAAATGTTACCACTTTGTAAATGATAATTTGCAAATGAATTTGTACTAGCTTTGAAATAAAATAAGATACGTTATTTACGAACTAATAAAGGTACTAATTACAAGAAATAAATAATAATATTAAGAATAAAGATTATTAATATAAATGAGCTTATATAATATATATATAGTATATATATATATAGTACATATATATGTATAGTATATCTAGTATATATAGTATATATATATATATATATATATATATATATATATATATATATATATATATATATATATAGTACAATAAAATAAAAGTGAAGAATAACTAGAACCCACAGTACTAAAGAAGTAAGAAATTGGAATTCAGCAAACACAACAAATGTAGATACAAAAAGTCATAGGACTAAACTGGAGACCTATTATGACTTCTTATATATATATATATATATATATATCCTATTTTTATATGGGAAATTTGTATTAGAAGGAATCCAATCTATTGCAGATTTGAAACCCAGCAATTAGAAAATAAACTTCAAAATGAGAATATAGGAAAATCCTGATGTGTTTTAATGCAAAACATAATTCTGTTATCTTTTTCGAAATTAAAGTTTACATTTCAGTTGCGTTTTAATAATTCGTACAGAAAATGAAAAAAAAATGAGAATTGAATAGAAAGTTACTTATCTTCTTAGAACTTGATACGAAGTGAAACTCAACTAAAAGCAGAGTTTGGTTCAATGTCAGAAAACCAATTAATTTTTTAATATAGCGAGGCAAATAACCTCGCTCCGAAGATCGCGTTGCTTATTTTATTTTATTTATTTTTTTGCAGCATATTTACAAACTTTTATTTTTCTGCCTAAAAGCTAGATTAAAACCATATTTGTATTCAATTCGCTTCGTGGCAGCTGGACATAAATTGCCAAGAGTTTCCTTGACTTTTACAGACTATTTGAAGGTGAGATTTTTCTTAAGTTTTTTAAATTTTAACTTCACTTATTTGTCTTCTCGTTTAACTGATAACTTGAATTCTTGAATAAAATCTCGACCCTTATTTCTTTTTATTTATGCTTCTGAAATCACAGACTATAGTGTATTGATTCGGTTATAAATGTTTCCAAAATATTTTTTTGATTAAAGTTACAACCACCCTTTTTCCTTTTTCTTATCACCTGCAAAGAAAAAAAACATTCAGACCATTTTCGCTCATTGAATAGAAGTTTACAGAAATTGAATTTATAAAATTAATAATAATTTCATTGGTACAAAGTGTGGAATGAACAAATGGAAATGCAAAATATTTGCATTTGCTTTGAAAGATAACACATGTAAAAGAAACCTTACTAAAATCGTGTTATCGTTTAAGTCAAAGTCATGAGTCGCGTTTTAGAGAGAAAGAATACTTGTCAATAACTTGCATATACGATTTTCTTATAGAATTCGATAATACTACATTATAGATCACAGTAGGGTTCTTCCACCCATGGTCCGCGAGACACGAGTGGTCCGCTGAAGGCATTTTAGTGCCCCCACATTTAAATTTGGGGCAATTTCAGGAAAAGATGCCTTGTCAGTTTTTTGTCTCGTAAAAACATTTTTCTCACTTATTCTTGATATTTAAAACATTCCATTTATATATTTTAGATCCATTTCAGAAAAAAATATTCTGAAAATGATGAATATTTCAAAAATTTCCATTTAACTTTTTTTAAAAATCATTATACACACACACACATATATAGACCTCTAACAGAGTTTTCCCACTTAGAATCAACTATAGTCTAGTGAAACAAACCATCTCATTTTTGTATAAATTTTATGAATGCACTATTTTTTGGTAGAACTTGTGGCCCATGGATCTTCGTGAACATATTGATGTGGCCCGCGGTTCTTTGCGAATTTTTTTTATGTGGCCCTCGGGCATAAAAGGTTTAAAGCCCTTAGAATAGAGAGTAACGATTTGTGCGAAACTGTAATCCGCTTGAAAATCATTGACGTATGGAACAAATCCCTTAGATGAAATTATTTTCGGAACAAGTTAAAAGCACATAAACTATTTGATTGAAAATCAAAAAAAATTTCAATTTCGAATTCAAGTGTATCACAGCGTTATTGTAAATATCTATTAGATTGCTTGTGTGGTTTTTCTCTAAAATAAAAAAAAGTAGGATACAGCATTAAATGTACATAAAATAGCATACATTGTAATAGAACAACTAAGAACAGTTAGCTTGTTTTCTGTATACACACACGCATGCATACTTCTTTTATTCTCATATTTTAAGTAGCATGAAATGAAAATTTGAAAACATATGGTTTAAGCAAGGATGGGCATTAAGTTGATCGCAATCAACCGGTGGACCGTCAAGATATTTTGGCTTACTAAGGCATGCTTACTAAAAGAAGTATATTTATGGAACACCGACGCCAGCTAGAATGCAGAAGTGGATTCTCACAATCGACGCGACTGTGTTTACTTAAGCAAATGATTCGATTAATATGTGTGTACGATACATGTACTTTCACTGGAAGCAAACGATGATGCTTAACACGTTCACCGCCGCTGTAGAGAAAAAAGTGATCACTGCGATGTCAGCCGTAGAAATGAATTTTCCCCAAATGACAACTGAAGGGGAGAATAAATGTTGATGCTCAGCTCTTCCCGTGATAGCACGGGACCCCGTACCATGGGAAAGTCCGCCCACCTCTAGTTTAAAGATTTCCCAGAAGATGATACTCGTTCCTCTCTTTAAATATACAGAATACTTATAATAATAAACCACGTTCTGTCCAAATAAATAAATATATTTATTTGGGATGTGAAGATTTACAAAGACCATTTCAGCTAGTTTAGAATAATAAACTTCTTCAACCAATTATACAATTCTAAAAATTGTGTTTGTAAATAATTGTCAAACAATGTATTATATATCACCACATTTTTTTTTGTCCACATGCTAAACACTAAAAACCAAGTGACATCTTATATATACTTACTATACTGTTCGAATTAATTGGGACAAATGGGTGAAAAAAGGGGGAGGGGATTTTTTTCTAAGCCCTCCGCTTTTTATCACTGCGTAACCTAAATAGATTAAAAAATCTGTACATTTGTAAGAAGCATGGCTTCCTTTAGCAGAAAAAACCTTTTCAACCCGTCTTGGCATTGACTCTACTAGAGTAGCACACACATGTTTTTGATTTCATCTTAGAAACACACTAGTATAGCCCTTTTTATCATTTGCTCTGTTGTCATGCGATTCCTTTTAGCGAAATGGTTCTTGAGAATATGCCATCAGTTTTGAATCGGATTTATGTCTGGGGAATTCTCAAGCCAATCGAGCACTTTTATTTTACTATCCGCATAAAAGTATGGACCAGTTTCGAATTGTGACAAGGGGCCAAGTCATGTTGAAATGTTCCATCAAATGTTTCCATGAATGGGACAATCCTACTACATAATATTTCTATATATTTGACAGAATTTATCATGTACTAAAGAGGAACTAAGCTTCCAGGACCATTTGTTGTGAAAAAACCCTCCAAACATCTGTTTAGAAGGGTGTTTTACAATCTGTTGGATATGATCTGGTAACAAAGTTTCAACATCACTTCGTCTAACTACACTTGATTTGTATCCCTGCACAAATAAATGTTTCATCACTCAAAATCACCTTCCAGTCGTTAATAGTACATGATCGATATTTTTTGGCCTATACTAAACGTTTTTTCATCATTTTCTGAGTTAGAAATAGTTTTTTCCCCCACAGTCTTGTTGCCTTAAGGTCACCTTCCAGAAGCCTTTTCCGTGCAGCTTAGGTACTCACTTCAACACTATTATCCAATAAATCTTTTCAAAGTTCTAGGCTTATCTTTCTTGGATTTATTTAACTACTTATTAAAATTGTATCAATTCTTGGAATAGTTTTCCACTTGCGCCCACATTTTCCCTTTCTTTTTGGGAACAATGATCCAGAATTTTGAAATGTTCTTAAAACACTTAATTCATCACACCAACTGCCATAATTATATCTCCATAGTCATAAAGTGTGTTCATTGAGAGAGATTTATTTTAGAACGGATCCTCGGAGTAATATCCATCGTTGAACAAGTAAAAGTAACACGTCTTATAAAGAACACAAAATTGAAATTATCAGCTGCCACAATGAAAGGCTTAAAACTGAGCTTTTGATACATTAAAATGAATAAATTATAGTCAAAGTCGATCTGTCACACTACCTAAAGGCAGATATATCGGGTTTGAGGTGGTTCAGGACATCATTAGTGATCACATACCAAAAACATGTTTGTCCCAATTAATTCGAACAGTATAGTATTTCTACCGATGGCGGTCAAATTATCACTTTTCAAATTAACCATGTAATATCCTTTTCCAGTTGATTGAAAATAATACAGAATTTATAACGGGCAATAAAACACAAAATAAATTGTCATGTAATAATACGAAAACTTTTCATCTTTTTCATTTTAGACATATAAAGGGTGTTTTTTTAGAGGTATAGAATTTTAAATTGCAATAAAACAACGATGTATTATTCGATTGACATGAATTTTTTTTATTCGAAAGATAATCTTGTAGCATTACATTTTAAATATGATTTCTGGCATAGGACTGCCACGGCTGTAGTCCAATCTGGACGTCCAATTTTCGATGACTTTTTCCAACATTTGTGGCCGTATATCGGCAATAACACGGCGAATGTTGTCTTCCAAATGGTCAAGCGTTTGTGGCTTATCCGCATAGACCAATGACTTTACATAGCCCCACAGAAAATAGTCTAGCGGTGTTAAATCACAAGATCTTGGAGGCCAATTCACAGGTCCAAAACGTGAAATTAGGCGGTCACCAAACGTGTCTTTCAATAAATCGATTGTGGCACGAGCTGTGTGACATGTTGCGCCGTCTTGTTGGAACCACAGCTCCTGGACATCATGATTGTTCAATTCAGGAATGAAAAAGTTAGTAATCATAGCTCTATACCGATCACCATTGACTGTAACGTTGTGGCCTTCATCGTTTTTGAAGAAGTACGGACCAATGATTCCACCAGCTCATAAAACGCACCAGTCAGTTTTTCTGGATGTAACGGTGTTTCGACATACACTTGTGGATTAGCTTCACTCCAAATGCGGCAGTTTTGTTTGTTGACGTAGCCATTCAACCAGAAGTGCGCTTCATCGCTAAACAAAATTCGCTTATGAAAATCGGGAACAACGGCAATCTCGTTTTGGGCCCATTCGACGAATCTACGCCTTGCTTGATGATCGTTTTGATGAATTGCCAAACCAAACTGAGAATAAATCACTTGACAGCTGTTAAATCGGTCGCCATCTTGGAAAGTAATGCCAACTTAAACTTCTATACCTGGAAAAAAACACTCTTTATTTGTAGAAAGAAGAATAGAAATTGTGTGTGTGTGGAAAAATTGTTTCACTTTAGTAATTTACAAACATATAGATATTGTTTTTCAAATTAATATGAAGTTCATTCCTCATCCTAGGTTTTACATTTTATCAAAAATGCATTTCTTATTTTACCATTTACAATGTTGCGTTTAGGCATATCCTGTCGCCTCCTGATGTTCTTTGAAAATAATGTCACGAACAGGAAATCTTCTAGGATCAGAACTTATTTGAAATTTTACCAAGCGATTTCATCAAATGAAGCTCCACTATTGTGATCGTTTTCTCTACATGTGTCTTTGGAACTGAAGAAAAATCTTCGTTTCCTACGCGCATTTCAGAAAGTTCTTTTCCTCACTATCCCTGCCGAATAGCTCAGTGTCCGATGGATCATATACAGTGAAATACTTTTAACGCGAAAACCCTTAAAACGAAATATCGGTTAACACGAAATAATACGGTTCACACAAACTAATTTGTATTTTCATACATTTTTTCTCTTAACACGAAACTAAAATTGCTGAACACGAAAAGATTTCATCGGCTACTCAGGTGAGATTTAAGAGAGGTGTGAAATGAAAGAGAGATGGTTTCACATGTTTAGTAGAAAGGAGGTTAACTTGGCTTTGAAATACCCTCGGAATAGCCTGTGACACGAGACAATTTTGCTTATCTAAACTACTTTCACCTCTTCTCCTACAAACTCCACACAAAAACATTTCATCTTTTATCAGCTGTCTTTAAAATTCCATGAAGAGTATATCGCAGTGTGAGTAAAAATCAGTGAGCTTGGTTTGCAATTTTTTTCTATTTTAGAATTTTTTTTATAATAAGAACAATAGCAAAGAGTTCAGGGGGAAAGCAAACTTCTGTTCCATTTAAAATGAAGATGGAGCTTTTTAAGATTGTTCATCAAAAACAGAAGACGAAAATGGAAATCTGTAAAGATTTTGGTATATCTAATTTTATATTAACAACAACAATAATAATAAAAAAAGAGAGCAAATCACGGAAATGTTTGAAAGGTGAATTTTGAGCTAAAGCTGTATGTAAATAAAATGTACTTCTCTAATAAACTTAATTTTGTTCAATATATGTTTTTTTTCTTCTTTTTTTTAAAATACTCTTTAATAAGAAATTCTTTTATAGCTAAAAAAATATTGCAGTCCCTTCAATTTCATGATAAACGATTTTCACAGCATATCATCTTCACTGCCAGCATTTTCTCCATCTCTCTGTTTCAGAACTTAGCTTCCTTATATTATTTATTTCTTGCGACAATTTCCTTTAAATTGGCATTTAGAGGTAGATTTTTCACGATTTGTGTTTTAACTATCCAATAATAATAAAATACAAAAACAAGTATTGTAAAAAAAAAAAAGTCAATTCCTACTTTAAAAGGATGAAAAGAAAGTATTTTATTTTCGAATAGAAAGTATCATATTGAAAAAATGAACGATATATATACGAGGGCTGTTTTTTAAGCAAGGTCCGTTTATTTTTTAAAAAAAATAGCGACAATATTTTGTTTCAAAAAACCTTTATTTTAGGATTGTGCATACTCTTTTGCCTATTTTTCTACACAGTTGCCGAGTTTATTGATCACTTGTCATACCTTAAAATTAAGTTTTGAAAACCCTCTTTAAAGAAGCCTGCCATCTGGTTGGGCAGCTAAGAATTCACGGTCGCTTTCACTTTTTCGTTGTCACTGAAACGCTTCCCGCCAAGACTATGTTTGAGGTACCGGAAAAGATGGAAATCACCCGGAGCAAGGGGCTGTATGGTGCATGGTCCAAAACCTCCCAGCCAAAAGATTCGATTAACTCCCGAGTCGTTCGAGAAGTGTGAGGCCCCTTGCGTTATCGTGGAGGAGCCGTTTGTTTTGAAGTGCTCTTCGGAGCTTCCGTAGAGTTGCACAGTAGGCACCTGAGTTGACCGTTGTTCCTTGTAGCATAAAGTCCACCAGAAAAACACCGCGCCGGTTCCAGAACATTGTTGCCGTAATCTTGCGCTTTAACAGCGTTTGTTTGGCTTTGACCATGACGGGAGAGGATGTGTGTCGCAATTCCATAGACTGTTGCTTTGATTACGGGGTGATATGGGATACCAATGTTTCTTCTCCAGTAACGATTCGATTCAACATATCATCCCCTTCTTCCTCGTAACGAATCAAAAAGTCCAATGAAATGGCAAACTTCTTCTCTTTGTGTTCCGCTGTGAGTAGTCTGGGTACTCACCGCAAACCCAATTTCTTAACGTTAAGGGGGTACAGTATGTTTATTTGGAAGGAAGAAAGGAGAGAGAGATATAAGAAAACTAAGCAGCTATTTATAATAAAGTCGTGTATATATACACACATATTTGTAAAACCCATACACCGGAATTTAGACATGAAATATCTCCGAAATTTTCAAATTGTCATAAAACTACGATTCTTTTCCCTGTTTCAGTGCACAGCAATGAAATTCCTCGTTGTTTGTTTGATCGTCCTGGTAACGATTACAGCATGTCATGCATCTTCTTACTCTATGTCGTGTTCCACCGGGCCAGATGGACGAATGAAATGTGTCCAGCAGAGCGATCTGAATGGCAACTATGCCGGGGCTTTCGCCAATACCAATCGCATGGGTAGCCAAATGCTGGCTCAAGCTGGAGTGCCAGGATACTATAAATATAATTATGGTAGGTAAAATTTCAAGCATTCTCTGTTTTAATTCCTAACTTAAGATGCAATAGAATATTGTTTCGAATTTTGTGTAATACGTTAATATTAGTTTCTGTTGTATTTCTTTTTATGCTAAAATTGTAATCTTCACAAGCAACCCCGTTCCTTACATTATAATGGCGATTCAATGGAAACTTGGCGAAATGTAGGCGATAGAGCCAAGTTTACATCATTTTTGGCGACTATATGGATGCTTCTGAAAATTACTGGAGAAATGTCTATTAATATCACGATCCATAACGTAAGCAGATCTTTCGAGAAAAATCCGTGCTGGCTATAAATAGGAGCCGATGGGAGATCTGTCAGTATTGTTTGTCAGTACCGTTGAAGAGTCGACTAGCGATTAGTTATTACTTCGACTGTAGAAAAAGACGAGTGAGAGAGATAGTGCTCTTGTGAATAATATTTAACACACTTGTATTTTATGCACTGATAGTTGTGACTAAGTGCTGTGGAAGGTGTGAAAAGAAGATGTATTAAGTGAATTTTAGAGCTGTGTATCCTGTATTTCAAGAATTGTTTTTCTACGATAAATTTTCATCGGTTCTGAAGAATTTTCTTCCTCTTTGAGACTGATAACCTAAAATCCTCGAACCCCTATCTACATTGTAATATTAAAGCAAGTGAGGGGATAAAGCAGCATTTGTTATATGCAAAGCGGTGTATTGTTTTCGAGAATCTTTCAATTTATTTTTCTCAACTTACGTTGCATGAAAATAACAGATCAAGTGCATTCTTATTTATGAATGGCCATGCTGAAAAGGGTCCTGTTCTTAGTGAAAAATTAAAATTCCTAATTTTTGCATATTAAATTTTGTAATTCACTTCTTTTTTGTGTTTCAGAATCCCCCCTCCCAATTACAAATACAATAACGTAGAAAATAATGATAAACACAGTAATATAGAATGTAAATCTGACTTAAATCTTCTAATATCATTTAAGTATATACTAAATGTAAAAAGAAAATTATTCAACTTAATATACTTTTGTTAAGTTTTGAGCATTAAAGGTTAAACCAAATACGATAAATTCGGGGTTGGTACTGCGAAGTTAACTTTACGTTAACAGTTATTTATTACTTTTGATTAGTGTACACATGAGCAACAAATATCATTACAAAAATGAAGGACAAAGGACATGGACAGTTTTTCATGGCGATCACCGGGGACGTCTTAAGACCCTGGGTTCCCACGCAAAAGTAGACTCGAGGCCCCCTACGTAAAAGCAGGCCTTGTGCCCTATACAAATGTAGGTCCCACCTATGACAAATGAAAATAGCCAGCCTGCGTTGTTAGATAACCCAAACAAATAAATGTGTATAACTTACAAACCAACTACCGTCATTTGACTGAATGAGTAATGATGGTGTATGGTGGTAGGACTAGACCTATAAATGGATGACGGTCATCAAATGTAGCCAGTTGAAATATCGTACGAAATTCCCAGTTTTTCGGAGAATACAACCGGAGATAACATTTGGCCGTTAAAATTATTCGAATCAGGATTTTAATTAGGCTGAGTCGAGAATGTTTCGCTAGAAATACCAATTATGTTAAGTCTTAAGTTTATGTTATATATTTCACATGTTCTTTTTCTTTTACAGCTAACATGAAGTATGTCTGACTTCAAAATGAACATGAAGGAATATATAAATGGAAGAACTTGTAAATGACGACTAAAAGCTGATGTATCTTTCAACATTTTTCGTTTCTAATAAAAATCACAATCACGCAATTATCCTTCGCTAGAAAGTTTCTCTAAGTACCTACTTGAAAATAAAATTTTGAAATCTGTCTTGAGATTTTGTTGCTTTATTTTTACTTCTTATAAATAATTACAATTAGTCTTGTTTTTCATTATTTAGAAATAGAAAAAAATATACTACACTAACTCACTCACGTTTAGAAAAATTTCTCTTAAGAACCACTAAAACAAAGGAAATAAAACTGTTTTTGTAATGTCCCAAAATTTAAAAAATTTAATACATCGAAAATAAAAAAAAATTATAAAAAATAGTAATAATTAAAAAAAATTAAAGTTTTTTACACAGTGTGTATGTAAGGGGTATATTAGACTCCATTTCTTTCTTTCTTTCTTTTTTTTTATAAAAAAGACACATGGAATTGTCTGGTTGCCATTTAAGCTCCATAAATTATCGTTCTGAAAAATGTCGATATTGGGTTTAATATATTTTCGGTGGGCCGTGGGTAGCCTAGTGGTTAGAGCACCGGACTCCGGACCGGATGGCCTGGGTTCGACCCCCGTACCGCCAAATACCCTCCGAGTACACACGGAGTACGTGCTCGTTAAATCAGTGGGTCCGAAAGTCTTGTGGGCTGAATCACGAGTGCAGAGAACTGGAGAAAATTTCCCTCCACGTCAATTCCATGCCTAAATTGTGGAGGTAGAGATAGATGGTGGCGCCATCTATCGTAATGTTCTATCGTCCCTTCGGGAATTTCACCGAGCTAAATCGTACTGTCACCTGTATGGTGCTCAAGGCTAAGGTCAACGACAGATGTACATCTAGCCCATCGCCACGATGAATTTCGTGGGCCTCGATCTGACTATGTCAGACAGGTGGCATGAGCAACAGCAACATATATTTTCTGTTAACACTACACGGCACTTCGAGATATTTTTGAATAAATGTAATTCAAGTAAAAAATTGCAACAAATGAAGCTGAAATAAAAAAAAAAAAAGAAACGAGTCTTATACAGTAGTCGCATATGATGTGTAACATCTGACATGTTATCGTGGTAAATACGCAATACTAACCTTTTTTCTGAAAAAAATATGAATCGGGTATAATTGGAAATAATTTTCTATCGAATAATTATATCTTTAATGAAAATTGTATTTAATTAACAAAATGAGTAAAAAAAAATTCAATTTTTATCAAAAATAATTATTCTTGTTCAATTTGGGGAAGAGCGGAGACAATAGACTTATGATAACTTAAGTATGACACATATACTTGTGATTTCAAAGTATTTAAAAACCGATGAAAAACAGCGTCAATAACAGTACCACTGTTAGCAGTCGAAACATTCTAATTTGTGTTCATTTCGAGCTTAAGTTCATCATTCATAAAAGCTATGAGGGGCACAGCTTTTGGCAAAATGGAAAAGTTAAAATCACCACTCAAAATCAGGGGAAGCGAGTGATAATTTTTTAAAAAGAGCAGAACCACCTTCTTTATATGGTAAAAGTACAAAATGCAAGAAATCTTTAATTTTGAAGTGATAACTTCTATTGGAGCGATTTGCTAGAGGGTGAACTTGAATGAATGTCACGCTCCTTCGGCTTTTTTCGCTTGTATTCGGAAAACATGCTCCGACAAGATTGGTTCATCCCTAAAAAGAAATCACGTGACTAAAAGAGAACGGTGATTAACGGTGATTATTAAGTCTGAGGTATCTAGACTGCGCCAGCAGTCTTCTGCCCTCTATCTGGAACTGCGATGTTCGTTGTGTTGGAACTTTGTTGGAGGGGTGGGCGTGACTTCGAGAGAGATCCAATGTGATTGGCTGAAACCAGTTTCTGTGGTGTGGCTTTGAGATAGAATGGAAGTGAGCTCTTGGAATTGATTGCATGAACTTGATATTTTAAAAAGAATTAAAAGTTAAATATGGAAGAGTAATTTAAATTTAAAATAAAAGTAATAAGGGGAAAATTTTAGGTTGATTATAATGAGTAAAAATTAAAATGATAAAGTTTAAACTTTATCCATAATTGCTTCTGCGAGAAGGCAGGTTTTTCTTCATCTGAGTTAGCTTTTTTAAATTTAGTGAGTAGATCTAGGATTTTGGGATTTTTCTTGACTAAATTAGAAATTATTTGGAAGAGTTCTAGTACTTGAGTTAAGTCTGAGGTATTGTTACTATCTTGACTAAGGAATCCATGGGGGAATCTTCTTTTTTTTGTCATCGATAGGAATCTGATTGGGGACTTCGCCGCTAACAACGTTAGCGAAGGAAATTCCCTCTTTAATCCATTTAGAGGCGAAATTTCGCTTTTTCTTGGGGTCTCCGAAAGGGGTTCCTTTTTTCGGCTGGGGGAATTTGGGGCATTTAGTGTAGCATGCCGAGTGACCGTAGTCTTGGCAGTTGATGCAGAATGGATTTTCCTGTCTTTCTTTAATTAGGCAGTTTCTCGTGGCATGGTTATTTCCACATTTTAAGCACCTTGGTTGCATGTGACAGTTTGCGGCGGTATGATAAAAGTTATTACAGTTGAAGCATTGGGTTATTCCTCTAACGAGGTAACCCTCAACTCTCACTTGTAAATAACTTAGGTGAGTTAAGTCGAAAATTTTGCTATTGTGCGCGTTTCTCGGGAGAGTTATTAAGAAAAATGGGAGGGGTTTTTTGGTTCTTTTAGAAGTAAGCTGAGTACAGCTTTCAATTTTGAAACCTACATCTGCTAGGTCGCTAGTAATATCATCGGTAATAGAGGAGTTGGGGAGGCCTTTAATTACTGCTTTAATGGGCTTATTTTTTTAACATCAATGACGTAAAATTCAAAATCTATGTCAGTTTTTAAAAATTGAATGAGGGATCTGCGTTCCTCATGATCATTAGAGAACATTTTTACAACATCACCAACGATTCTGTTGCGGAGATTTGGGAATTTATTTATTATAAGTTTCATCTAATCACGGAAATTATCTTTTATTTTAAGCATTACTGGGTAGGGGGTTTAGTCGGGGGAGTAATTGTTTCGGAAATTACATTTTCATTCGTAGGGAGTGGATGCTCGACATCCTGTTCGAGATCGGAAAAATTATTTTTTGTTTCAATCGGGTCCTGGGTAGAAATGGGGGAGACGGGCCGAGCCGTCTTTTTCGGAAAAATAAATTCCTCCGAGGATTCCTTAGTTCTATTTTTTCGCTTTTTATTTTGTTTTTTTTCTTCTTGACATTATGATTAGTTTTATCCAAAGTGGATTCACTAACGTTAGAATCCTCAACAATCGGGGGAATTTTATGCTCTTTGCAATCATCTCTTGTACATGGGGGAAGGGATTTGAGCTCACTTACCAATTCGTCTTTTTTCTTAGCCAAGTCGTAAGAAGTCATCTGGTAGAGTTCAAGGAAGGAGTTCTTCTTGGTTGGTGTACTTGCACCTTCTGAGATAGAGCTATGCATGGCTGAGATGCTGTGAACAGTATCCCTGAGTTTTTCGCAGGCTGCGACTTTTGATTGTCGCGTCGGTGAGAAATCCATAAAATCGCTGATATCACTGATATCGCTCATGATTATAAAAAGGTCGTAGAGCTCACTGGTGCGTGGTCTCCTTAAAATCTTAAATCCTAAAAGAGAAGGACGTTCTCCCAGTTTTTATTCCCTTTTCTCCCCCCTTTAAGCCGAAGCAATGCTCACTCAAACAGGTACTCCGACAACCCATTCTTCGTATTTTCTCCCCTTTATTCTTGTGTCATTATTGAATTTCCTTCTTTTTAGTTTTGAGGGTACGATATATTAAATTGATGCATTTATGCCAACATTCCTAATTTGTATAAATTTAAGATATTTTGTTTTATGAGAAATTAGAGTTTAAATGTGAAATTAGTGTTTTGTTTATTCTGTCACACACACACAAATCTTAATTAACTTTAAAAATATTATTAATTACTTAACCTAAAGCTGCACACATTTTATACTAATGCATCGTTATTGTTGTGCGCCCAACTGGTCATCTTATAAACTTGGCAACCATACGTTTTGGTTTTTTTTTGTTTCCCAAAAGATGAACAGTTGATTCAAACTTCAAAAGAGTCAATCCCTAGGAAATTTAAAAATAAATCAGATGATATTTCAATAGAGGAGTATCATGTTTTAAAGTTCATAGCGGGTTATTGCGTTTATAACAAAAAATTCGAATGCTGCGATTACAAATATAGATTTGCTGTAGATAAAAAATCAATTTCGATTCAGAAAGTGTCAAAGGGGCAAAATATTTGAGACTTCTGGATAGAGGCAGACCCTCTTTTCCGCTTAGGAACGCTAGGCGCATGCCTAGGGCGCAAAATATTGGAGGGAGAAAAAATTAAAATTACAGAGAACGCGTACAACCGCCTAGTATTTATTTTAAAAAACCCAATTATTTTCTTTCATTTTTTTATATCTAAATTATCAAATCTTCATTTCGCTATCGGCCAAATTATTATGTAAATCACTTGGCTTTTCTTCCCAAATAATATTTTGTTTCGTATATACGGTTATTAAATTGTTCTCAAAAGTCGAAATAAAATCTTTATCGCAACATTTCTCAAACTGTGGGGTGCGCCCACCTAGAAGGGCACGATAACCCTACTTGGGGGAGGCGCGATCATATCGCGAAAAATCGAAAATGAAATATTTAAAATAATTAGCAATTTAATACAATAAATTGCAATATCAAATAATTACAAAATAAAATACATTCTTATGTAATAAAAAATTAAATACACATTCCCACTGATATAATACACACTAACATAAATGAATCAGTACTGCACAAAGTATTTGATGGTTAATTTATCAATATTCAATAAAAAACAAGTTTAGTAATTACTAGTGATTCCTTAGGGCTTGTCACATACAAAATTATATATACCGTAAAATCCGGCGTATAATTTGCACCTATACTTTCAAGATGATTTTTTTAATTTTTAGGTCTATTCGCCGTATAACGCGCACCCCCTTTTTAATGAAGAAATCTGAAATATTAGTATGCAGTGCTCTTATGTTTTGAAGTCATTTATTCGAGGTACTGTCCCAGGATTTTGAAAAAAAAATAGTTTATTTCTAGAACTAAAACCCTTTAGGTTCATTAAGTAGGTCATTTCTTTCAAATAAGCGGTATTCTGATCAATGTAGAAGTCTAATTTTTTCTATGCTCATTTTGGTCTCATCTCACTTTTTGGTCATTTATTCGAGGTATTATTCCCGGCTTTTGAACAATTAGTATACTTCTAGAACTACAACACTTTTAGCTCATAATAGAAGTCGTTCTTTTAAAACCAGCGGTATTTCGATACATATAGAAGTAATTTTTTTTAAGTTCATCTCTTCGGTTATTTTTAAAGCTATCGTTTTGATACCCGGCGTATAACGCGCACCTTTAAGTTTCGATTTTATTTTTTGTGTTCAAAGTGCGCGTTATACGCCGGATTTTACGGTAAATATGTATCTTGATATTTAGTACGGTTTATAATTAAAGTCGTATTGTATTGTAGTTTTACCATCAAAGTACATTATAATTACATTCAACACATTGTTACTGTAAGAAGGGGGTGCGATGAATATTCTGACTGAAAATTGGGTCGCAAATATTGAAAGTTTGAGAAAAACTGCTTTATAGCAATCTACAACACTCTTTTTAGTATCATGAATCCCTTTAGATTCTAAGCAGGATATCTGTTCACAAGTACGCCGAGGGTTCAATTCTTCCCCCCTCCTCATACACCAACAGATTTTTAAACTATATAAGTTGATGGATTTATAGGAGAACCTGCTTCCCGCAGGGAAGCTCAATCTCCAATCATGATGAAATGAATGAGTTGCATGAGTTCAGCTTTCACTTAGCCCTTTGCTGCTTAATTATAAAATATTGTGTTGATAATTAAAGTATTAACATGAGAAATTTAAATAATTTACTTGGGTGTATGAATAAATGAGAATTTAAGTGTGTGGTGTGATTGAGTAAATGCATTTGTGTTGTTTTGTTAGGTGTGTGTAATAAAATTAAAGCCTTGTCCACTAGAGCGGACTTTAAGAAAATTGGAGGTCGGAGATTCTTTTGGCACAGGGTTACCCGCACCGTCGGGAAAACCGCCTCATCTGAATTTCGACGAACGAACGAGAATAAGATCGATCGCGAGCGGGCGTTTCTGCTCAGAATGAATGGCAAAGAGGGACGGAGGCCAACATGAGAAAGAAGCCCAAAACTGGGGAGGGGCGGTCTGAATTTCGCGAAACGAACGAAAATAAGATCGATCGCGAGCGACAGCGAGCGGGCGCTTCTGCTCAGAATGAATGGCAAAGAGGGACGGAGGCCAACATGAGAAAGAAGCCCAAAACTGGGGGAGGGGCGGGCAACAAGAGGAGGCAAAGCCAACCAGGACGCGACGTGGGCGGAGCCAAACACGAAACTGGGAGAAACGGTCAGAACGACAAACGACACGGACGAGAGCGGACGGAAGCAGGAGCTGCAAAAGAAGGGAACAAGGAATCGGAACAAAACAAGATTAGTATGGTTCACAGTTCATGAGTGCATGAGAAATAGACTAAAATTGCAAGAGGAGGGGGAAGGCGAGAGCTGGCTACGGGGGTTTAAGCGGTTGAGACCACTTTGTCGAATTGTAGGCAAATTTGTGTTTGCTATTGGGGATAGTGAAAATTGTTTGTGCCTGAATTAGTGGATTTGGATGATTCTCGATAGTCCTAAAGACGTTACGTGAGAGTTTTGTGATGTAATCCCCAATAGGGTCTATCTTTAAATCGTGATGTAAAACATTGTTTCTGATGTACCAAGGCGCATTTGTCATGATACGAAGAATCTTATTCTGCATAGTTTGACTTTTGATAGTGGTAGGGGCCGCCGCTCCCCAAACGGGGCGGCGTACGTTAGCACTGGGCGGAGAACTTGCTTATAAAGCAAGACCTTGTTTTTAAGTGAAAGCGGTGACCTTCTTCCAATCAGCGAAATGCTGAGATGGATTTTGGTCCAGAACTTATCACAAATATATTTGGTGTGTTGCCTGTATGTTAGAGAACTATCTAAGAAGAGGCCCAGGTAACGTACCACGTTAACCCACTCGATATCTTCGTCGAATAAGGATAAAGTTTTAGGAATTATATTGCGCCTGTGTTTTCTAAAAACAATTGCTTGTGTTTTGTCGACATTTATCGCTATACGCCAGTCTGTCAACCAAGATTCAAGAGTGTGAAGGTATCGTTGGAGTGTACATTGAGTGTATTTAAGGTTCGCTCCTTGGGCGAGGACCGCAGCGTCGTCTGCAAATAAACAGATACTGACACTGGGATGATGGGGAAAATCATAAGTGTAAATATTGTATAGGTAGGGCGAGAGACAAGACCCCTGAGGACATCCTGCCTCTGGAAAGCCCTTGTTCGAAAAGTCAAAATTAATTTTGACTCTGAATGACCTGTTTTTGAGAAAATTGTGTATAATTTTAACTAGGTACTCAGGAAGTTTAATTTAATCATTTTATAGATGAGCCCATCATGCCACATCTTATCAAATGCTCGTTTGACATCGAGAAAGACCCCTACAGTGAAAAACTTATAAGTGTACCCTTCATTAATTATGTTTGTGACTCTAATCAGTTGGTGAGTGGTAGAGTGATTGTTTCTGAATCCACACTGCTCCGGAGGGATACAATTGATTGTATCACAGTGCTGTTTGATTCTATTAAGAATTATCTTCTCATAAATTTTAGCCGTGGCACATAGTAAACTTATAGGACGATAATTTTGAGCAAGCTTATGATTTTGGTTAGGTTTAGGTAACATGATCACATTAGCCGATTTCCAGAGTGAAGGAAAAAATCTATGCTTAAGGCAGGTGTTGATTATTTTAGTGAGGTGTGTAATAGCATTAAGTGGCAATAGCTTTAAGGCATAATTTGGAATATTATCTGGGCCGGAAGCTTTTTTGTTTTGTAATTTATTGATAATTTTAGAGATTTCAGCTGGACTGGTGAGCGGTGGTACTTTGCATACTGGAGTTAGCAAGGAAATCTGAAGTTTCAGACTCTACTAACTCTATGATTTGGTCGTTGTAAGGCTCCGCATTTTCTTGAAACGTAGCCTCGAGATTGTTTTTAAATTCTTCGGCTTTTTCGTCGTCCGAATAAAGGATGCCGTTCCTGCCAGCCAGCGGGGGATAATAGTCGGCTTTTTAACAAGCTTCCGTTGGAGGTTGTAAAGGGAGTTATCTTCGGGATGTAAATTAGTCAACAAATTATGCCAAGAATTGTTCCTATGCTCACTAATTTGAGTTTTAATTTGCCTCTGCAGGGAGTTAACTTCTCTCTTAAGGAGAGGGTTCCTGGTGAGCTGCCATTGCTTACGAAAACGGTTTTTAATTTTAATTAACTCCCTGATGCGGTGTGGAAGTCTTAGGTGTGGGGTACTAATAACTTTAGTGACAGTGGTAGCGGAGATAGCACTAGTGATCATGCCAGTGAAGTTGTTAATTGCATTATCAATATTGTTAGTATCAATGATAGGGTTACCAGGAATAGAGTTAAAAACTATTTCTTGAAATTTAATCCAATTAGTAGACTTGAGGGTACGGAGATTTTTAGGTAAGGAATTATTAAGAGCTAGATCAATTAAAACAGGGTTATGATCGCTACTTAAGTCGTTAACAGAGTTAATATCTTCCAAGATTAGATTTTTAGCAAAAGCAATATCAAGAATAGAGCATGTGCCACGGGCTGCATAGTATGTGGGAGCAGTGGGTGCCATGATTTCCAGGGGCATGGGTGCTCGCCCAGTTGTAAAGAGTGTTTCCATGAGTGTTTGGGCGCCCTGGGTTCCAACATGGGTGGTGAGCATTAAAATCACCAAAAGCATGACCTTGGGACTGGCGTTGAGAATAGCATCAAGCTCCGACGTGTTAATATGATTCCTCGGAGGCTTGTAAATGCACGACAACGTGAGGTGAGTGTTGTTTCCTAGCTCGATCCTAACAGTAGTGTTTTCAAATGTGCTTGTATTGAAAGAGACAACGTGATGCCTGAGTGAGTTTCTGACAAAAATGGCCGTACCACCTCCCCGGTGGGATAAACGGTCACTGCGGTGACAAATATAATTGGGAAGCTTGAAGGAATCAGCGGGACCCAGATGAGTTTCCTGTATACCTATAATATCTGGGTCTTCGTCACACAAAAAATTCCTCAATTCTCCTAACTTGTACTTGACGCTATTGGCGTTCCAGCTCAGAACACGAAGAGAAGAATTATTGGGGTTAGAGGTATTAAATATTGTCGCCTAGTTTGTTCATGATTTTCTGGAACATAGTTCCGAACTGGCTCATCATCGTAGACATCTGCTCCATAAGTACCTTGGTTTCAGAAAGCGATTCGCTACTGTTTTTGCTTGAACTTTCTTGATTTTTTTCATTTTTATTTTCATTTTCAGTTTTTTTATTTTTTTTTTTCCTCAAAAGCTTTCGCTCGCTCATGCCAAACATTTTTGGTAGGGGGCTTGCTGGGCTTAAGGTTTTTTGGGTTTTTTTTCACACCCTGAAAAGTTCGCCGGGTGGGGACCACCACAATTAGCGCACTTTGCCGGGGCATCGGGTTTTTTTGTGCAGTCTCTCGTCAAATGACTTTGACTGCATTTCAAGCATTTTGGCTCCCTGTTACAGAAGCGCGAATGATGGTAGAAAAGCTGGCACCTGTAACATTGGGCTGGCATGGAATTTTTATCAAGGGGTTCTACTTTTTGATTTTATAGTACCCTATGGATGTAACTTGAAAAATTGCTTGGTTAGCTGGGCATTTCCTCGAGACTACCAAAAACAAAGGCATGTTCTTGTTCTGTTTGCGGTTTCTCATGACCGAAACGTGCTCTGGGGTGATGTTATGAGTACCCAGTTCTTGGATGATCTCATCAACATCAAAATCACTGGGTAGGCCCCGGATGACAGTTTTGAGCTGCTTTTCGCCCGCCATTTCGTAGGTATGGGATTTTAATTTCTTAACAGAAATAAAATTTTGAATTTTCCTATGGGCATTTGCATCTTCGGGGAAAACTTTAAGCTTTCCTCCGACGATCTTGCCCATAACTTTTTGCCTACGACTTCACTAATTTCTAAGAGCAATCCAGGGGTGTTATATTGCTCATCAATAACAATTGGCGGGGTACGTTTTTTTGGCTGGGTGTCCTTTGTGGACGAGGAAGTATGCCCACCAGCGTCAACCGCTAACGGAGACTCATCTGGACTTTCCTGTTCATTATCAATCATGTCTATATTACAGGGGTCCTCTACAGGTGCCTGGGGGATGCTATCTTCTTCCTCAGTGCCCGGAGCAGTGTCTACAACATTGTCCTCATTGAGGTCCTTAACATCTACTTCTAAATGGGCAATCGCAGAGAAGGAGTTGCTCAAGGCAATAACTTCCTCGCTCGGCTTTGCTTTCTTGGCTTTGCCTTTATTAGGCGACTTAGAAGTGCGCTTGCACTTGACTGGGGTAGTGAATTCATTGCTGACATCAATTTCACTACTCGATCTACTAGGCGTCGGGGGGTTGCTTGGCAACCATTGCCTTGATCGCTTCTTGGTGCTCTTTAACGAGTAAGGTATTTGTTTTCCTGGCGCCTTTAATACAAAGCCAGGAAACATTATTTATTATTTTAAGTTCCTCTAACCCTAGAGCAGACTCATTATTATTACAAGATTTAAAAATTAACTCCTCTAGCATTTCGCAAAAGTCGTTACAATCTTGTGAAGTATGTAGTTCATTTAACCTAGCAAGGGCTGTTGGTACATTAAAAGCACTCAAAGAACTAAATGAAACCACACTAACCTGTGATCCAGTAGCTGCAGAGGCGTTTTCCTTGTCCATAGCGAGAAATCCAAAATTGCGTAGTAATCCAAGTGAGTAATCCAGGGAGCACGTGCGCACACGACGAAAAATCCAAGTCCCGAAAAAAGGGAATTTCGCCCAAAAAGAGCGAGTATTTGAGTGCATTTGCTTGAGGATGTGTGGTCCAATCAGGGGGCAGCTTATGGTGACTCTTAGGGAGTGGGTGTGTCAATAGGAATTGAGTTTTTACAGCGACCCCAGAGGTAATTATCTACTAAGATATATAACTAATAATAACTTAGATCTAATTGCTCCCCCCACCCCAACTAGATATGGAACGGACTCCGCTTCCACTTTAGACTATGCACTGATTAAAAATTTAATTTGGCCCTGTACTGCAGATTCCATTCCGGAACTCAGTTCTGACCATAATCCGGTCAGATTTCACTTTCCAAGAACTTCCAATTTTGCTATCCCCCCTCCCCAATTAAATACTACCTGGAGTATCTTCACTAAAATACTCGCAAATCCTGATAACTTTTTTTTCTCCCGACTGCAAATTCTACCCACGAGATCGACTCCCAAGTCAGCAACCTCACTGATGAGATCCTAAATGCGCACGCAAGTGCCTCTCGTCCTTTCTACCACACGGAACAACCGTATGTGCAGGGTGAGCTAAAAGAGCTATTCAAGGAACGAAACAAAGCCAGGAAAACCTGGCAACATACAAGACACCCACAACATAAAACAGAATTAAACAGATTACAAAATGCTATTAAAAGGAAAATTTATCATTACAGACAACAGGCATGGGAGGATAATCTTTCTACCCTGAATGCTGAGGACAATTCCCTTTGGGGAATTGCGAAAGCTTTCAGGAAGAAAACCTCTCCGATTTCCGCCCTTAATGGCCCCACTGGTATTGCTCTCAGCGATACAAACAAAACTGAAGTAATTGCTCATTCGCTTGAGAAGCAATTTCACCTTAATGACATTCACAACCCACGCAAAGACGAGATCATCACCAGCGTTGTTGATGCATACATGGACTCGAATATTAACAATACTGATATCATCCCCCCCCCACTCTCCCATCTGAAATTATTCAGATCATTAAAAAGATTAAAATCAAAAGTGTCCGGGGAGAGATGGGATCACTAACAAAATGCTTAAAAATTACCGCGCCTCACTATTTTCAAGATTACTAACATCATTAATAATATGCTAACTTTAAGATACTTTCCTATGTCTTGAAGACTGCGGTTGTTATTCCGATCCTAAAACCAGATAAAAATTCGGCTTTGGCCGAATCCTACAGACCAATAAGTCTACTTCCTGTCCTTAGTAAACTGGCTGAAAAAGTGATTTTAGCCAGACTCAACGACCATCTCGAAAGAGAAAATATCCTGATTCCGGAGCAGCACGGGTTCCGACCTCGTCTCTCCACCTCACATCAACTTCTCAGAGTCGTTGAATTTATTAAGGAAGGAAACAACAAAGATGAATGCACGGCCGCGGTCTTCCTTGATATTCAAAAAGCCTTTGATAGAGTATGGCATACTGGCCTACTCTTTAAATTAATCACCTATAAAATCCCGCCCCCTCTTATTTACCTGTTAAATTCCTATATCTCTGATCGCTCCTTCACTGTAAAAATTAATCGTACCTTCTCGCAACTTAAAAAGATTAACGCTGGGGTGGCCCAAGGGTCAATTCTGGCACCAACTCTCTTTAACCTCTACGTTAATGATATTATTAAAAATTCTAATACCATAATATGCATGTATGCAGATGATACAGCCATACTATACTCAGCAGACACAGAAAACTCGACACACTAGTCGAAAATATCAATGAACACCTAGCTCACCTGGAGACCTGGTTCTCCGTGTGGAAGATTGCTTTCAACTCTTCCAAAACGGAAGCGGTTTTCTTTTCAAAAAGGAAACCTCCCCCTGAAATTACTCTACAAAATCAAAGAATACCCTGGTCTCAACACACCAAGTATCTTGGTGTAATCGTTGATAAAAACCTCACTTTCCGACAACACATAACATATATTAGAGATAAATTTAAAAATACTACGCGTAAACTTTACTCCCTTATCTGCAGAAAGTCTAAATTGAATAGACATAACAAACTGCTTATCTACACTCTGATCATGAAACCATTACTTACCTATGCCTCCCCTGTATGGGGACATGCAGCAAAAACTAATATAAATTTACTTGAAACTGCTCAAAATTTAATAATAAGACAAATTTGCAATGCTCATTGCCATATGCGAAATAAAGATCTAAGAATAGCTTGCAATATACCAACTATTCGACAGACCATACGAAAACTTGCTATCAACTTTTTCAATAATATAGACGACTCAGATAATGCTTCTATTAATGAAATCTCCCCCTACTTCTCCCACTTTTCTGTAAAAAGACCAAGAGACATCTTGGTCAATCCAGATTTCAATTAATTTATTTACTTTATTTATTTTCCCCCTTTTTATTTTATTCTTTAATTTTTATTTTCTATCTCACTGCAGTCCAACTTCGTTGAACTGCAGATGTTCTGTGATTGGCTATTCCCCCTATATCACATTAGCCGAACTTTTTGCTCGGCCAATCAGATCACCTCTTATTTTCTGACTTGGATCAAAAACCAAGATCACTTTCCCGCGCTTTCTGATAGTCAGTTTTTGCTGCACTCGGATTGGCTAGGATAACTCCGCCCTCTTTTCTCGCATTTTTCAATGATTTTTTCACTGTTTTTAAAGTTAACTTTTTAATAGTTATTTTAATCTCACATCCAAGTAGCTTAAATTTTTAAATATACGGAACTTTCTCATTATTAAACTGATTTATTCCTAAAACTGGGCAATGGTAGAACTCGTCAAAGGCATCTCAAAATTACCTGATAGGAGGTTAGAGGCCGACAGGCCTAGGCACTCCATCCAGTTCATCAACGATCATTTTATTTGAATTGAGTTTGGGTGCCGAGGCGATCCCAGAGCTCGCTTCGCTATTGGCCGGCTTACTCTGTTCCTATTGGTCGAGAGTAAGTCTGGTGAATTTTGAGTTTTAACGGAAGAATTTTAAGAATGTAAGAGGATTTTTTTTGGCCCGATTTCCCGAATCTGACTCGGACTATAGAAATTGACTGGTCGCCGCTCTAGACAGTGGCCCGCAAGATATCTCCCTCTATCGAATTGGATGCGTCTCCTATACGCCCCAATTCATAATCACGATTCACGTTCTTTACTTTACGAATCATTCATCTGGCTACAGCACTTTTCAGTGCTACTAGTGTATAGTTCAGACCTTCATTAATTACAACTGGTTACTCTCACGGCATACGACTCGGAATATGGCAATGGCACAGCAATCGGACATGGACTTTTCTCCTTTATCTCCGCTATCTATAGCATCCAACGGTACTGCTCCCACACCATGCGATGAGCTCACCGCAATGAAAAACTACATTAGAAGGTTGCAAATTATTTGCAACGAAAAAGAAAAAACCGTTTCTCTACTAAGACTAGATCCAGGACATGTTGAATCAGACTCTCTTTACCAACTGGCATGGAGTGAATACCAGGACATACAAGGAACTCTTCAACAAGCGGTGAGTGATTTTGACTCTCTCTCCCCCTGTACCAACCCAGGCTGCTCTCACCAAATCTCTCCCAAAAATTCGCCGAATAATACTCCTCCTCCTTCTCCCTCAAGGAGAAATCAACAACAAAAAAGAAAAGACGAGGACAACTTCGAATTCCCGCCACTTAGAAAAACGGCGAGGAAAATGGTTCTTGAAAGTTCAGATGACATCCCCGTTGTAAATCAATTCTCCCTACTCCCAAACGTAATCATTAAACAGGTCTCAGGTCAACTGGCACCACCTCACACTGATAACCAAAATTCTGCCGAAGTAACAGACGATCAGCAGAAGCCAGGAACTAATCCACTCCCACCTCCAATAATGATGAAAATCACTAAAACCTATAGGGAACAGGTTGACACCGTTAAGAGAATCTTTCCACACCTCAGATTAAAAACTACTGGAGAGTATATAAAACTCTACTCAAACACTACAGAACAGAACCGCATAGTAAGACAAACGCTCATTGGACTAGGATATAAATTTTATGTTATAACACCTAAAAATGAAAGACCGATAAAAGTGGTCATTAAAGGCTATCCTAAAACTGTTGATCCGAATCACATTAAGTCAGACTTAGAGAAAGAAGGTTTCTTACCCGAAAGGGTAACCCAACTAATTGGTAGACGTACTAAGCAAAAACTCCCAGTCTTCCAAGTTACTCTCCCAAGATCTATGGAGAATCTGAAAATTTTTGATTTAAAAACGCTCACACATCTAAATATCACAGTAGATGGATATATCGGCAAGGGAATCACAGTGCTTCTCTTGCAAAATTTTGTATCAACTGTCAAGTGTACGGGCATATGGCCAACTGGTACGGATGCCCATGTTTCCCCAAACCCAAAAAGGGCGCTGCTAAAATTAATCGCAATAGTTACACAAACCTTTACAATAGTTTCGTTAGGCCGAACTTTTCGTATGCACAAATCGCTAAAAACTCTAATAACTCAAAACCTAATTTCAACTCTCAAAATAAATCACAGATGGCGCCACGAAAACCTGAGACCTCAAACCAAACTGAGGCCAGTACCAATGTTCCTCCCATACAAAACCAAGTACAAAATACTAATCAGGCTATTAACTCAAATCCCACTCCCAATTTAAATTTAAATAACACTCAAAACGGTAATAACAGTGACATTAAAGCACTGCTAAGCACCACCGTGCAATGTCTTATTCAATTACTCAACGCCATGAATACAGCCCCTACCATAGCCAATAGTTTAAATCAAGTAAATTCCGCCCAAGCGGATGCAAATCTGATGTACGGCCTAATAGAGGCATCTTATAACACCAATAATGATAAGTAAGTCCCCAATTGGCCTCAGTTTGTGTTCTTGGAACGCAAACGGTTTACTTGGAAAACTAACTGAATTAAAAATATTTATAGAGAAGTACTCTCCCGATTTACTATTAATTCAAGAAACACATTTGAGACCATCACATAACATTAATATAGCAAACTACACCTGCTACAGAAATGATAGACAACCTACAACTGAGAATGACAGGGCCTTCGGTGGAACTCTAATTCTCGTCAAACGCGCTATTAATCACTACTCTCTCTCCACTCCCCCTCTACAAACCATCGAAGCTACTGTTGTAATACTAACTCCACTAGATCACGATCCTATTTCAATAGTCAGTATCTATATTCCGCCAAAATCTGATGAATATACCTTCACCATTGACATAGAAAATTTAATTCAAACCAGCAGTAATTGTGTTCTGTTCGGCGATTTTAATGCCCCACATACTGCCTGGAACTGCAAAAATAACTCCTTTAGAGGAGTACGTCTCCTCGACTTTACTAACTTAATTAACTTGCACATTGCATACCCGGATTCTCCAACTAGATTCGGGATTAATACTTCTAATACATTAGATATTGCTTTAATCAGAAACTTCTACTACCCTTATACTATAAACTCTCTACATGACTTATCTTCAGATCATAATCCAGTCCTGCTAAATTTCACACTAAAGCTCAACAAAGATATCACTAACCCCAGGGCAGTTCACACGAACTGGCCACTATTTTCTAAAAATCTTAATGCAAATCTATCTCTAATCAATTATCACCCAAATACTATTAATACTAATACTGATATTGATCAAAAAATCACAGAGTTCACCGATACGGTCCGCGCCGCCCATAGCCACGCCTCCCGACCAATAGTAACGCCTCACAAGAGCTACACACCGCCGTATATTCACAAACTTATTAAACAGAAAAACCAATACAGGAATTTATACCACAGAACACTTGATCCACACTACAAAACACTATACAACAAAGCCCAAAAGAATGTTAAGAAAGAACTCAGAAACTATAGTAACGAAAACTGGACAGCTAGATTACAAGCTCTCAGCGCGCAAGATAACAGCCTATGGGCGGTCCAAAAATTTCTCAAAAACAAACGCTCAGACATCCCACCACTTAATTGCACGACAGGCACGGCAGTTACCGACAACCAAAAAGCAAATATCCTCGCAGATTCTATACTTGACAACTTCACTGAAAATACCAGGAAAACAAATGAATTTGACGATGACGATGAGTTAATTAATAACACTGTTAACTCCTTCCTCTCTGTTCCCCCTCTCGCTACCACTGAAACCGCATATCCATCTGAAATAATTTCTTATATCAAAAATTCTAACTCTAAAAAAGCGCCAGGTAAAGATGGCATTAGCAACCGTATGACCAAAGCTATTCTTATCTTAACTATCCTAGTTAACAAAATTCTTACTCTTAATTACTTTCCTAAATCCTGGAAAGAAGCCATTATCTTCCTTATTCTTAAACCAGGCAAAAACAAAAATTTACCCGCTAGTTATAGACCTATCTCTCTCTTACCTACATTAAGCAAAATTACTGAATCAATTATCCTAACAAGATTAAAAAACTTCATTTATACTAATAATTTATTAAACCCAAACCAATACGGTTTTACCAATAAGCTCTCTACACTCCATCCATTACTTAATCTCACCGAAGCTATCTCCGAAGGATTTCAAAATAAAAAGAGCACCGGCGCAGTTTTTCTGGATATCCAGAAAGCTTTCGACCACGTGTGGCTTACCGGACTAACATACAAACTTATTAATTACAATCTACCCCCTCCTCTTGTATTCCTCCTTCACTCTTACAATACTAACCGTTCCTACCAAGTTCGAGTTAAGGACGCTCTATCAAACACCAAAAACATCAGCTGCGGAGTCGCCCAAGGGAGCCTCCTTGGACCTCTGCTCTTCAATTTGTATATTAACGACATACCGGATTACTCGCTCACCAAACTTAACATGTTTGCAGACGACACAGCCATACACACCACCTACAGAAGAATAACTTCAGTCACTTTTGCACTAAATAAACATCTTAAACTACTTGAAAATTACTATGATAAATGGAAAATAAGCATTAACGTAGATAAATCCGCTGCCGTGCTATTCACTAAAAACGAAAAATTCCACCACCACCCACAATGTACAACACTACAATACCATGGTCTCAAAGTACTAAATACCTTGGAATTACCTTTGATAAAAACCTCACTTGGAAAAACCACATACAACACACGCGACAAAAATTCCGGAAAATAATGTTTAAATTATTCCCCTTAATTGGCCGGAATTCTGAATTAACTAGAGACAATAAAGTACTTCTCTATACAGCCGTTTTGCGTCCAATATTAGCCTACGGGTGTCCGGTGTGGGGATACGCTGCTAAAACTAATATAAATATCTTAGATACTCTTCAAAATTCTACTATCCGAATGATCGTAAAAGCTACTAGATATATGAGAAACGACGACATTCGGAATGCCATTAAAATTAAAAGCTTTAAATCATATATTCAAAAAATTGCCAAAAATTTCTTTAACTCCTTACAATCTACAAACAATATCAATATGTTGAATATGCCTCATTACAATCCTAATGATACCACAAAAAGACCGAGAAGAATACTTCTCGATTCCTATAATCCGCCATAATTTATTAATTCCGTGCAATTTTGTTGCACACCTATTGCTAAAATTTTTTTACTATTATCATTTTAAATGTTTTCTTTTATCATTTTAAATTTTTTCTCTAATAATTATCGTATTCCCTACACCCGGGCTTGCCCCTCCCCCTCTATCTTAAATTTCTTCCTGAGAGATTTTGTGGCCGCGGTAGCCGAGTGGTATAGGTATCGGACCGTGGCTTGCTTTGTCACGGGTTCGAGGCCAGTACCACTAAAGACCCGCCGTGTAGGGCAGCGATGCACGTTAAATCTGTCGAGAGCTGAAACGTCCTCTCGTTGGTGTGGTGTGGTAGTTAGGAGAGGGGGGTGCCAGCTCAGGTGTCGTCCACGTCACTTGACCATGGTTCAAAATTACGTGGTCCGTCGCCAAAAGCCCTCGTGTAGCTGAACAGTGCGACGTTAATATTCAATCAATCAATCAATCAATCAATCAACCTGAGAGATTTAAGCAGCCAATGAGAGTCACTGTCACATCCCGCCAAGACCCAATCAGAGAGCTTCATCTCTTTACCGCCATGATCACAGAAATCCGCAAGACCAAGGCAATTTCCCCAACGATTGGCTCGACCAATCAGCTGACTGCTACTCACTAGCATGAAATGACCACTGTCGTTCCCCATCAATTTATCGCATATGGGATGGAGGCTCGCTTCGCGAGCCATATGCCCAAAAATATCACCGAAGGCACCGCTAGAATCATTATGAGAGTCACTATCACAACCCGCCAAGACCCAATCAGAGAGCATCATCTCGACTATAGGATGAATTGATATTTGGAGCGCCAACGCTAAGAAGCGTTTATTCTCCGTCTGCGTACTTGAAATAGACAAAAAAAAGCGTGGCTCTAAGAGAGTCAGGAGAGAAACGGTTCCCTATTACAAGGGAAGCCGAGAGAAATTTCACCCTCCGGAAGCGAAGGGGGGAGGAAGGGTTCGAGGAGGAGTGACGTCACTGGAGGGAAGGAAGAATGAATTTCGTTTCGTCTTGAGGAAACGTTTCATGGATGGGCTTCGATTCGTTTGGAAACAAGGTGGGGGGAAATCGGGTGTCAGCTGATTGTCAGAAATGCTATTTAGAATCTTCTTCTTAGGTGAGTTGTTTGGATAGGCATGTTGTGGGTACCCTGGGCGTCCATGGCAGCTTGGATATTGATGAGGCTGTTGGAGTGGGCGTTGACTTGGTCGTAGAATGCGGTGGCTAATTTTTTTATTCTGGATGTAAGGGCTGGGATTTTAGGTCTTTGTGGAGATGGATCCGTTTGATGTAGGTGGGGGCGTTTAAGATGAGGCGCAGTGCTCTGTTCTGTAGGATTTGGATGCGGTCGAGGTTTTTGTTGGCTGCTATTCCCCAAATTTGTGATGCATAAGTCAGGATCGGGAGGAGATATTGCATGTAAATTTTTCTTTTATTATTGAGAGATAGTTTCGAGTTTTTCAATAAGAGTTTGTGGAGAGCTTGAGGTCGGTTTTTGAACTTGCATGTGATTTTTTTAAGATGGCTTCTAAAAGTTAATTTTTTATCTAGGGTAACTCCTAGATAATCGACTTCGTCGTACCAGTCTATGTTGTTTCTGAAGAGCTTGAGAGGTTGGAGGGTGTTCTTATATGTGCCTATTTTTAAGAGGATTGCTTTTGATTTAGAAGTGTTGATCGAGATGCGCCAGAGGGTTAACCATTTTTTAAGTTTAGTGAGGTATTTCTGAAGGGATGTTCTAACTTTCTGCGGGGTGTCTCGTTGGCTGAGGATGGCGGCATCGTCCGCAAAGAGGCAGATGTCGACCAGTGGAGAGGTGGGGAAGTCATAGGTGTAGATGTTATAGAGGATCGGGATGAGCAAGGATCCCTGGGGGCTTCCGGCTTGAATATGGCCTATTTTCGAAATTGTTGCTTGAATTTTGACTTGGAAGGTTCTATTGTGAAGGTAGTCGGATATTGTATGTATTAGGTAGGGAGGGTAGTTCAGATTTATCATTTTAAAGATAAGTCCGTTGTGCCATAGTTGATCAAAGGCTTTTTCCACATCGAGAAAAATTCCACCAGTGGTTGCATGTCTGTTGAATTCAGATATAATTTTGTTTGTTGCTCTGAGGAGTTGAGGGCATGTGGAGGTTTCTTTCCGGAATCCGTGTTGGATGTCCGGGATATGATACTATTGTCCAGGGTGTATTTTTCAATTCTTTTTAGGAGAATTTTTTCGTATATTTTTCCTATGGATGAGATGAAGCTGATGGATCGAAAATTGAGGGGAAACTTTTGGTCTTGGCCGGGTTTAGGGATCATTGTCAGTATTGCGTGTTTCCAGGGCTTGGGGAAGTGGTTATACAGGATGCATCTATTGATTATCTTTGTGAGGTGAGTGATGGCATTGATGGGTAGAGATTTCAGCGCTATGTTTCTTATTTGGTCTTGTCCAGGGGCTTTTTTATTTCTTGGGGGGATGTAAGAGGCGGATAGGTCGGAATGTTATTTCTAAGGAATCTTCTGACTGTGTTCTGTCCACTTTGTCGATATAATCGTCGTCGTAGGAAGTTCTATTTTCTTGGAAAGAGTCTTCTAGTGTATCCACGAACAGGTCGGCTTTTTCCCCTTGTCCCGTAAACTAGGCCTTGGAATTCGAGCAGGGGAGGGTAGATAACGGGTTTCTTCTTCGCTCTGGCAATAAGTTTGTGTAGCGAGTCGTTCGTGTTGTTACAGTCGACGAGGGCGTCATCCCACTCTCGCTGTTTGATGTTTAGCAGATCTTTTTGAATGTCTCTTTGGAGGCGGTTTATTTCAGCTTTTAGGGGTGGGTAGCGGTTTTGTTGCCAGAGTTTGCGAAGTCTGTTTTTTCCCCTGATCTTCATCCTGGTTGTGTACGGGACGAGGGTGAAGTCCTCCTTCATGGATTTGAATTTACTTGATTTGTTGAGGGCGGTATGTATGTTGTAGTTTAGTTTGCTGATTGCTTCTTCAATTTCTTCGGTATTGTTAATTGGGGGGCTGCCGGCTATTGTGGTGGAGAGGATATCTTGAAATTTATTCCAGTTTGTGATGGTTTTACAGTTTAGGAGGTGGCTAGTTTTGAAGTTGAATTTGACGACAAAGTGGACCGGGTTATGATCACTTGAAAGATCGTACCTGGATTCGACTGCGATGTTGTTGAGTCCGCAGGAGACGCCTAGATCGATGACTGATGGTTGGTGGTTTTGCTAATGGGGTATTCTCGTGGGATCAGTGGGCGCCGAAATAACAAATCCGCACGCGTTGGCGTAATTGAGGAGTTTGGTTCCTGCAGGGTCCCCACGGCGGTTTCGATTCCATGTTGAATGCTTCGCATTGTAGTCGCCGACCGCAATGCATTGTGCTCGATTCCTGAAGATCTTAATGAGGTCCGGGATGAAGCTATTGATGGGTGATGTAGAAGATCTGTAGAGGGAGCATATTGTTATGTTGTTTGTGGGTCCTTCGATTTCTATGGCTGTGATGCTGACGGCTGTGGTGTAGATATTTATGGGGTGGTGGGTAATTGAATTTTTGACGAGGATGGCAGTCCCGCCACCACTTTGGGTGAGCCTGTCGTTCCTGTAGGTTGAATAATTCGGAATGTTGAGGTCGATGCTGGGGCAGAGAAAAGTCTCTTGGAGGGCAAATATGTCAGGGCTATTGTCGTTAATGTAGTTTTCCAGTTCTTGAATTTTGTGTTGGATACCGTCGGCGTTCCAGCTGACGATGTGAAGTTTATCTCTATTTAGGGGATTAAAAATTAATTCCGAGGAGTTCGCAGAGTTCTATGGCCTTTTCGCCCTCTGTTTGATCAGTGTTTGCAATCCTGACAATTTCTCTTAACGTGGTGAGGAGCTTGACTACTTTAGGACTTTGAAGTTCTTTTAGGGTACTCGTGAGTGAGGGTTCTTGTGAGGTCGTGGGTGAAGAAGGTTGCGGCGCAGCTTCTGGTTCAGGATGTGGTTTGGGTGTAGGTCTGGTGATCGCTGGTTGAGGTGCAGTTGTTTGAGGCTTGGGTTTGGTGCTTGCTGGTGGAACCGGGGCGGAGATGGAGGTTTGGGGTTGTTGCTTTCTAGCTTCCATTTCCTCTTTCCGTTTTCTGGTCCTTTCGTCCCAGAAGTTTACTTTAGGTGGTGGTGGGGGCTTGTTTAAGGGGTTTTTCGGACAGCCCGAGAAGTTTGCGGGATGGTTGCCCTGGCAGTGGCAGCATGTGGCTTCTGTGTCTTTGGACTTCTTGCAGTCGCTGGTGAGATGCGGTTTGCCACACTTCACACATTTGGGGTTTCTGGTGCAGAACTTGGAGCTGTGGAAAAACCCCTGGCATCGGAAGCACTGGGCTGGGCCTTTTTCTTGTCAAGTGGCTCGATTTTAATTTTCATGTAACATATTTCAGTTATATTGTAGACGTCCTTGTTGGACTCGTTTTTGGGGAGGGAGAGGAGGAAGAGCGGCATGGGTAATCCAGTTTTTCGGTTTATCATGACGTGGCAGTCGTTGATTGTGAGACCAAGTTCGGTGAGCCCTTCAATGATCTGCTGTGGTGGCATGTCAGAGGGCATTCCTCGGATGACAACTTTTAATTCTTTCTCCTCGTTCAGTTGGTATGTGTAGGATTCTAATTTTTCACGGTCGATGAAACTTCTAATTGTGTGATATGCTTCGGGGGTCTTGGGGTAGATGCGGAGGCCTTTTCCGATAATTCTTCCCATGAGATTTTCCTTGGTCATGTTTTGGAGCTGTTTCAGGAATGCGGCAGTGTTGTTGACGTTGTCGATCGTGATAGGGGGAGGTGGGCGGAATCTGGGAGGCATGGCTTGGGGGGCGTCCTCGTCTCTTTCTTCTTGTTCGTCTTCTATGATCGGTGGGTCTTCAATCTGGAGGTTACTAAATCGGTTGGTCGTTTCTACTTCTGTTATTTTTAATTTTTTGCTGGCTGATTCCGGTGGTGGTGATGGGCTTTTTCTATTGTTCTTCCTTCCTTTAATGGGCTTGAAAGGGGTACTCTGGGTGCTGGATTGGCCGGTTTTTTGGTGGAATCTTTTGATAAGATCTCCAAGGTGGTCCGTTTCGAGTTGTCGCAGGCTTTCGAGCAGTGCGGTTCCTTCGTTACAGATTTCCACTAATCTACTGTGGTATGTGCTTTTGTCTTCTTCTGAATCAAAGGAATAATTGTTGATGTTGTCGATTAGCTGGAACATCTCAGCGAGGAAGTTGCCGCAGTTACTTGCGTTTTCAATGTGTTGCAGGTCTTCTTCTAAAACGCTGATAGCAGGTGGAGTGACAGGGGGTAAAGGAGTTCTTCGCCGTTGGTCGATGTGAGTGTCCATATTTTCTGCTTCCGAGTCGGAGGAAGAGAAATCCATTTCAGGGTCTTGAGGGGAGAGTGGGTGCGGGGGAGTCCCCGTTGCTGATGTCGTGAGCAATTGAAGATCCGATGGGGGAAAAAGTGCTCTTAGCAGTAGAGCGGAGTTGAAAATCTAGAATCATCTCGACTCTGACGGATGACGGATGATTTTGTAAACAGGAATCTAGAATGCGTCAGCATTCTTCTATCCTCTATCTGGGACTCTGATTTTCATGGTTTTGGAAACTTGGGCTTGAAGAGAGGGGCGTGACTTCAGAGGAGGAGATCCAATGGCAGTGCAGGAGGCGTTGGCTATGGAGCGATCGTTGATTGGAGGATGGCAGTGAGCTTTTAAGATTGAAATCATGTACTTTGAAATAGAAAGTGACTTTAACTTAATTTAAAAAGAGAAATTTGAATAATTTGAGAGAATTTTAAAAAGTTAAGGGGTAAAAAATAAAAGTTACAATTAAGAATGATAGGGAAATTTAAATATTGTTCATTATAGCTTCTGCCAGAAGGCAGGTTTTTTCTTCGTCGGAATTTGCTGTTTTAAATTTAGAGAGAAGGTCGAGGATTTTGGGGTTATTCTTTACGAGGTTTGAGATAGTATTAAAAAGTTCCAGAACTTGGGAAAAATCTGAACTGTTATTATCTTGAGTAAGGAATCCACTGGAAGAGTCTTCCTTTTATTTGCAGTTAGGTTTTCGGTTTCGGAGGGGATCTGATTGGGGATTTCTCCGCTAACAACGTTAGCGAAGGAAATTCCCTCTTTAGTCCATTTGCTTGAAAAATTTTTTCTTTTAATCGGGTCGGAAAAGGCAGCGCCTTTTTTTGGGTTGGGGGAATTTGGGACATTTAGTATAACATGCCGAGTGACCGAAGTCCTGGCAGTTGATACAAAATGGGTTTTCTTGTCGTTCTTTGATGTGACAGTTTCGCGTGGCATGGTCTTTACCGCATTTAAGGCATCTTGGTTTCATAAAACAATTCGCGGCAGTATGGTAGAAGTTATTGCAGTTGAAGCATTGGGTTATTCCTCTAACGAGGTAACCTTCTACTTTCACCTGCAAATAACCCAACTTTTTGATGTCAAAAATTTTACTATTTAAGTCGTTTCTTGGTAAAGTAATTAGGAAATATGGGAGGGATTTTTAGTTCTTTTGGAGATTAGTTGCGTGCAGCTATCTATATTGAATCCGATTAATTTTAAGTCGTTAGTGATATCAGTAATTAAAGCAGAATTAGGGAGGCCTTTAATAACGGCTTTAATTGGTTTATCTTTTGGCGTTTGAGAATGTAAAATTCGAAATCTTTATCAGTCTCTAAAAAGTGTTTAAGTTTTCTGTATTCTTCATGGTCGGTGGAGAACATTTTTACGACGTCATTAACGATTCTATTACGTAAATTAGGGAATTTTTCTGAGATGCATTTAATTTGCTCTCTGAAATTGTCTTTGATTTTAAGCATTATAGGGTGAGGGGAATCTTGGGTGTAACTACTTCGGTAGTTACTGTTTCAATCGAAGGAGGATGCTCGACATCCTGTTCAAGATCGGAGAAACTATTGTTAGTTTCTATGGGGTCCTGGGTGGAGGTAGGAGAGATCGGTCTAGCCGTCTTTTCGGAAAGATAAACTCTTCCGTAGAATCCTTACCTTTCTGTTTACGTTTTTGCTAAATTTTTTTTCTTAGATTTGCTATTGATTTTAGTTTTATTTTCAATCTTATTTTCAATAACAGGAGGGGAGGGAACAAAATTATTTTCCTCTTCTACCGAGGTAGAGGGAATCTTATGATCCTGGCAGTCTGAGATAGTACATGGTGGGAGGGTTTGAAGCTCACTTACCATCTCCGCTTTTCTCCTGATCATGGCCTGTTTGCCGGAAATGTACATGTCCATGAAAGAATTTCCGGGGCTGGGAGAACGTCCGTCCATCCCGTGAATAGATAAATGAAGAGCTGAGATACCTGTGACAGTATCTCTAAGTTTCGCGCAGGCGGAAACTTGGTCAAATTTTGACGGCGAAAGTTCCATATAATCGCTTGATTCGCTCATGATGATTCGACAGGTCGTGAAGCTCGCAGGTGCGTGGTCTTCGTATCTCGACTCTCCGCCATGATCACAGTATTCCGAAAAGACCAAGGCAATTACCCCAACGATTGGATCGACCAATCAGCAGTCTGCTACATACTAGCATGAAACGACCACAATCGTTCCACATCTACATAGCCGGATATGGGATGGAGGCTCGCTTCGCGAGCCATATGCCCAGAAAAACTCACTGAAGGCACCGCTAGAATCATTCTGCTGTTCTCTAATGAAGTAAATAAAATGCTCTTAAGATATACATGGGACTACCGCTAATATATTGATGTAGTGGATTGTAAAGCTTATATTTTTCTTATAAATAATAATGTTTCAATAAACAATTTTTTTTTTTTGCCCTACACCATTTTAACATATAATAACGACAATCAGAACTTTTCTTAATTTCAGTCTAACTGAAAACAATAAATGGAATTATTTAACAATTTGCATTTTGTAGAACTCTTGATCCCCAATTCAGTGGTAATTGTTGAAAATATGGACAGTTATGTTCCAGTAGAAACTGGGAATATTTGTGTGTGTGCATTAAATACAGAACACACGTTTATTTTTTGCAGTTCCATAACTTTTCCTCATAATTGCAAAATTATTTTAAAAATACTTTTTAATCATTTTCCCCATAAAACCAAATTCTTTAGATTGAAAGGTTTTATTGTTAAATGTTATAAATGATTTTTCAATCAATATTTTGATTTTAAAAATCAGATAGTTTAATTACATGTTGTATGTTAGGGCTGTCAATTACACAGAGCTTGAAATTTCTGTTCTTTTTTTACATGGATTGTTTGTGCATGTTAAATAGTTGTTCTTCAGATTATAATTTGTTAAATTAAATTACTTAAACCTCTGAAAGATGCACTTATTTCAGTTTTCAACTTAACCAAATTATTTTACTTTGTTTATATCAGAAATTGGTAGTTCTATTTAATACCATTGACCAATTCCCAAATCAAAAGATGGCTAAGATTTGCTGAAGCTTAAATTTGAAACACAGTTACATATGGCTTTATTGAAAGCATCAACCAAATATATAAAACAGCTCAAATTTCACTCAACAAAGATTTAAAAAAAAAAGAACAAAGATTTAAAGAACCAGGACAAATTAACATGGGAACAAAACAAAAAAAAGGAACATGTTGTATTCATGAAAATTCTGGCATTCAAGTAGTTTGCTTATATCACCATGTTTTAGTAACTATCTAGTTCTGGGCAAAATGCTTTGCATTCATGATGTTAAACTTAAAATTTGGCATATACTAGATGGAAGGATGCTTATTTTATTAAGACAATGTGCCATACAATCATGGCCTGTTTGAAGTTTGCCACAGCCTCTATACGGGGCTTTTGACAAAACTTTTTCTAAGTGTCTGGAATGTTTGCCTATTGATTTTGCTGCCTAGTCAGATTTAAGAGTATTAAATTTAAAACACTAATTTCCTGTATTTTACTATCTGGTTCTATACATAAATTTTGAAATCTCAATTAAATATTTAACTCTTCTTGCCATGGTGATTAAAATAAAATAAAATACTCCACTATCGTGTTAATCGGTTCTAAGGATGCATATGTCCCAAATTCTCATCTTTTTTCTTAAGAAAATAAAAGATAAATTCAAAATATTCTCATACGTACACAATCATGTGCAATGAAAAAAATTATAAGACAAATAAAAATGGTATGTATGTTGAATGGCTAATTTCAAAGCATTTAGCCACTTTCGAATTTTTAAAAAATGATGAATGGGTTGTAACTTAAATATTTTAGTCGCCAAATCTTGAACTGGTATATGAAATTAGTCACCAAATCTGGAAATAGTTAATCCTGATCTGGACAATAGAACAAAATTATGAAATTTTATTGTCATTGGTCTTTGATTTTTACCTTCTGCAAATTGATTTTTAAATAACTATTCTTTTACTTACCCAGTACCCTGGTCTCAAAGCACGAAATACCTCGGTGTTATTTTAGATAAAAAACCTCACATTCCGACAACACATTACTCAAATTAAAGACAAGTTCCGAAAAGTATAGTGTAGTCTTCACCCCCTAATTTCTCGGAACTCAAATTTATCTATAAAAAACAAGATGTTTATCTATACTCTAATTATTAGACCAGTGATCGTTTATGCCTCACCAGTCTGGGGTCATGCTGCAATCTCAATATTACTCTGCAAAAATTAATGTCATTTCTTTTTAAATTAAAAATTCTTAAGGGGAATGATATTGCAAAAGGTAATATTTAGAAATGATTAATTGTAATTTGATTATTTTTTATTATCTTTAAGTACATGTTTAACTTGTAACAAAGTTTATTTCTTGAAGTCAGTGTAATATGAAAATTTTGATGTAGAGAATTGTCTTCCGATGAAAATGTCTCTTTATCGATTGCTTTTAATCTCAATGGCTAATTATTCAACATCGGCTACTCAGCAAGTAATTATTATTTTTTCCATGATATAGCTTTTTAATTTTTTCTTCTGTGTTTGGTATTTTGCATAATTCATAAAATAGTTTAATTTCTGAAAACTCAGTTTTATGCATATAAAGATAATTATGGATATGAGTTATGATTTGTGGATATTATAGATTTATCTGTCTTAAAATCTTAAGCTTTTTAAAGCAATTTTATACATAAAATACTAGAGTTGATATGGAAGCTATTTGAAGAAATTTTGTAATAAGATAACAATCAACATGTTTGACACTTTGTAATTATCATTTACAAATGTTTGATTTTTTTTTTTTTAGAAATAACTGTCTCCAAAGTTTAAAAAGAAAAGTAAATACTCTTTTCACCAATAAGTTAAAGAATTGAATCATATTAATGATTAAATTTTATTTGATTATCCTTTATTTTGAGTTATTGATTTATATATAAATTGAATAATTTGTGATTTATTTATTCTAAACCATTTAAAAAATAGAAGTATATTTTTTCTTTGATTTTTAATGTTTCAGAATATTAATGTATCTTTTCTAAAAGTATTATACAATCTTTTTTGGGAAGTATTAGAAAAGACATAATAATTTTTAGAAGTTCATGTCAATTATTCGTTATACATATATTTCTTTTCTCATTGAATTACATGGAAAAATTATAGTATGATTTACCAATATAATATAGATGGTTCTAAAATATAACTAAAACTTACAGAAAATTTTTTTTACAATTTACCTTTTATGCCAATGTGTATTAAATATTAGAGTGAATTAATATGAAAGTTTTTGATTAACAATTAAGATTCTTTGATGAAAATAAGTTTTTATTTTTACAACACAAATGAATTATGACACAATGTTCACAACATATTGAATACAAAGATACTGTTAAGTAAAATGTTTTCAGGAACAAATTCTTTTTTTGGAAGGGTTGCTTTTAAGTCTTTTAGCAAGCAAATGAATCGCCAAAAGAACTTGTCTGTGTCCTCATGCTTGCTGTACTGGTCTCCACTTCCCTAGGGTTAAAAAGAAAACATATACAATTTTGTCTTGCGCATGACATTTTTTTGATAGAATACCATAATACATTTATTACTTACTGAAAATTAACGTGCACACAATACAATGGTACTTATGTATTACAGCTATCACAGTAAAATTAGCACCACACAAATTGTACCTTGATATCAAAACTTCAAAGATTTTAATGCATTTTAAGTGAAAAATTGCCAACCAGTCAATTCAAACACCTGTTTGACCAAGACTCTTTGTTTACATCTATCAAAACTGCAGCTTGCAACAGCTGCAGAATTAAGCTTCTGTATTGTTTTTTTTATTCATTTTGAATGTTACTTTTATTTACTTCATATTGTTATTTTATTACTCTACATATGAATTTTATATTTTTCTAAAATTTGGCAACATGAAAATAACTAACTCAAACTGCTTGGCATAAAATTTGTTTACTTTGGGCAGGCAGAAACAGGGTAGTTTGACTGCAGCATCAAAAACCAAATTACAGAACTCTTATAGGAAAGTGATTGTCAACAATGTTCCAGAAGTTGGTAAGATGAAAACATGAATTTTAGCTCTTTTTTTCTTTCATTGCATGTACAACTGATGCTAAGCCAATGAACAGCAAATGTTCAAAAGGAAAGCTATCCTGTTGCTTTTATAATAGAGCTAAGACAGATAGTATAATACCAGGTAGTCATAGAAGTATAAAAACAAAACTGTCAGAAGTAGTAGCTAAAATTATGCCAATGTACCAGCTCCTTACCTTGAATGAAATTCCTCTTTGCTGTGTTTCTGGCAAAACACAAAATGTCAATGAAAGTTTGCATAGTTGTACTTGGAGGAAATGTCCTAAAGATGCATTTGAGTCAAAGAACGGTACAGTAGGAACTGCACTCAAAATTGCCCACAGATGCGATCATCGGAGGTTGTTGCAAAGAAAGCAAAGAGTTATAGAATAACATTAAAAAAAAAAGAAAAAATTTGCAAACATAAAAAAAAAAGACAAACATAAGGAAAAAAGAATGACCTCAGTTTATTGGAGCTGGAAATTTTTAGTAATCTCTCTTTTTTTTAATTTAATTTGAAATCTTTGTACTCTTACAATGGTAGGTTATTCATAAATAAAAATAGTAATTCTGTGATCAAGCAGACATGTTTTATTATTTAACATTTGGATATGTTGTATATAAAGTACTAGGGGGTTTGTTTGAATTTAAAATACATTTTCAGTCATATTTTCAATGATTACATCAAAATATTAAATTTTTCATTTCCAACTGAAAATTAGGCATATTTATTACAATGACATGAAGAAAATAAGTTGTAAACAATATAGTATCCCTTAATTATAGCAATAATTGCATTTATCAAATGTGGTTGAATACTTATAATCACCATATACATTATAAAACTTTATTTAAGAAAAATATAATTTCTGTCATTTCAATAACTAAAATGTTCCCTATGCAACACATTTTTCTCTATTGCAGTGAAAAGGTGTATAAATATATGCATTTTTTATTTACATAATAAAGAATGCGAATAATAAAAACCAGACAACATAAAGTTAGTTTTTAAGGAAAAAAGCTGAAGATTTTAACATACATAATGTTTTAATTAAAAAAGAAGAAAGGAAAAACTTCTCTGTTTTATTTTTATGTATAAAATGAACATTATGTGAGAATATTGACAGCTTAGACTGAATCTTGTTGCATATGGAGTTTTTTGAAATGTATTAAGTTATTCAGTACAATTAAAAATTTTAATATCACAGAAACCATTAGATATTTTCATTAAATTTTGTTCATTGAAATATGTAACATTACATATTTCCCTTAAATTTGAAAAAAATTCATAGGCAATTTAAAACAAAATTGCTTTTGAAACTCCATTGTATCCTGAAATAAAGTAAAAATATTGATGAAAATTTTTACATTCGCAGTTTTAATCTTGACAAGTTCTGCAAGAAATACACTGACAAGTTCTGCAAGAAATACACGTATCTTTCAGCTATGCATTTCACGAACCACAATAACATGAAATGATGCAAGAGTGAATGCTTATAAAGTCTATTTACATAACATTGGCCAGCTTCTGCTTGTTTAAAGGTCTGGAATTTTTCTTTTGCCGCTGTTTAATGATATACCTATTGGCTGGAAAATTTTCAATACTTCGTAGAGATGAACCAAATTCTGAATAGCCCATATGCTTCATCAAATCTTCTAGACATTGATTTAAACGTTTAATTTCTTCGGTGCTTGCAACACTTGCTGAAGTGCTTATAAATTGCATACGTCTCCTTATTTGTTTGTAAACTAACTCTGCACGTTCCTCACACACAACAGACTTTTCCTTTTCTCTTAAAATTGCGTCTCTTTCTTTTTCTCTCCTCAAATGATTCGAATTTTCATCTATCGTTAGTGTAGTTTCATTACTAACATTTTCAACTGTATATGGAAATTTCTGACAAATATAGTGAATATGTTTACAAATAGTAAACTTTACAGCGTAATCTACACAATTGCAATTAAATGAATGAATACATATATTGCATGTGACGCAGCGGATCGGACAATCGCAGTCGTTTACTTTGTTTATTTCATATGTATAAATTGCATTCCCTATGCTTTTACGTACAATCCATTTTGCTGGTTCGAGTTGTTCAGCCGAATAATTTTCCATTTCTGAACAACTTTTCTGATGCCATGTCCTTATTGTAGATGTTTTAGATGTTAGTTTCCCCCTTTCCATGGTAATTATTCGGCTCGTCAATTTTTTCGAAATTGCATTCAGAACCATCGAAAGAGATTTATCTAAACGTTTCATGGTTTTACCATTGCCTTCTTCATATTTTAACAATCTGTGCTACCTTTCTAATTTCATGTTAACGTTTATTCCACATCCAATTCTGTGGCAATATGCTTACTTTTCTTTCCTTCCTCCATAATTTTTAACAAAGTATTCTACAAAATTTTTTGATTCTTCATTTTTTGTATAATTTTGTACAAAATCATCATAAATGTGTTCAAATGTTAATTCGTCAATTTCAGACACCAATGTGGGCAATTTATTTTTCATCTCCTTTCTTAATTCTGGGTCTTTTACTTTAGAACTAAGATTCCTATTCCAGCTTCGTGATACATGCCAACTGCATAGCAAGTTGTATTTAACATCTCCAAATACTCTTTGCCAACCATTCCAAAAAGCAGGATCATCTGACATAAAAACTTTTGGCTGTAAATGAGTCAGCCTGTTTCTTATTTCCTCAAAAAATGGTTCAAGTATAATGCTACATACTCTATTGGAGTAGCAAATTGCTACTGGTAATCCTTCATGATTATCGTCGCATACCATTACGGTTGTCAGAAGATAACCGTATTGATTAGTACCATGAGTAGAGTCCATCATAATAATATTTTTGCCATATATTTCCAGCAGTTCCAACTGCGCGATTCCATCATTATGCAGAGAATGAAATCCTGTTTTTTGATCAGTGGATTATTTGTGAGAGCAGAACCAACTGGTTTGTACACTAAAATAGGATTATAGGAACCCCTTTGCATTTTTTTAACCTGCAAATCAACAGATATTGAATCTTCAGAATGTAAAACTTTTATCTAATTTAAAACTGTGACTTACATCATGAAGTTTTTGTAGATGGTACACCTGCTTTCAGAAGAGCAGCTAAATTTCTTCTATCATCTCCATGAAGATTAAGTTTACCTACCTCCATTTCACGACCAGCATGCACAGATTGATACTCAACTGTTATTTTAATCGCTTCTTGTTGTTGTTCTCGGATAGATGTGATAAAAGCTGGACATGTCTTTCCACATTTAACAGATCCTCCTATCTTCTCATTGCGTTTTCTTCCTGATTTAATAATTGAAATACCACTCCTATGACACATATAATAAGTAAATTGCTTGTTTGTTACTTTCTTGGCGCCTCCACGTTTCACAAAAGACGATTTCGTTCTTATTTCTTCCTTTTTCCACTCTTCAAAACCTTCATCTGTGTTAAATACGTGTTTTTCATGTTTCAGTTCAAAATCATCATGGTATTCTATGTAGTGTTTTTTAATTCTCTCATCGTTCGAAATTTTCTCATCACACAATGCGCAAAGCTGTTTTAACTTCTCAGATAGCCCTGAAAAGGGCTGTTGTTCTTTCAAAATGCTTACCAGCCATTTTTTAAAAATTCAATTGAAAACGAAATCAGCAAACGGAAAAATGGCGAACTAAATCAACTACGTTTATTCAAAATTCGCGGTTGTTTCTCTAATCCCTACTTCTCCCTGCTAACATTCTCCTTCCACCTTCTCTTTAGTAGACTAGTCCCTTCCCTATTGTTTGGATTCGCGCGATGCAGACGCTTCTCTCAAGTTAGCGTCGTTTCATTGTTTCGGATTCTTATTTAACAGATGCTACTGCGACCCGATATAGAAGCTGCCATACAATTAAAGAAGTAAAATTATGTGTATTACCTTGATTTAATTGCAAATCTGATATTTTCAATGGCTAGCATAAGTAATCTTCCTCCAGAAATTCTTCTCCAAATTTTCGATATATACCGGGAAACGGTAACTCAGCGTAAATTCATCGATAATGTCGCGAATGTGTGTCGTCAGTGGAAAGAATTGAGTATGGATGCGTCGTTGTGGAGCATATTCGATGGAACGTTGCCTTTTGAGACTTTATTAGAGTTTTCATGCAGGGGATATTTGAGACATACTGAAATTCTCATAATTAGTGAATTGACGAAATGTCCAAAACTGAAAGATGTGAAATTAATTTATCAAAATATGCCTGAAGTGAAAACAGTCAATCTTTCAAATGTTATGAAAACCGAATGTTATCAAATGAAAATACCATTTAGTTTCATTTCTGAACTCGTTGTATACTGTCCAAAATTACAGGAAATAATTTTAAATGATGCAAATCCATGTCATGAAAATGTACCTTCTCGTTTAATGTTCAAAGGATTCTTTACTTTGCGGGGATCAGATTTAATTTCATTGGATTTCTCGAATTCGCATGGGTATAGTTTCTTGGAATTGTTTAATATTATTGGTTCTACGTGCCCCAATTTAGAACAGCTGAAAGCTTATCACTTACGAAAGAACTATGGACATCCAATTTTTTATATTGAGCATATGCAGAATGGCTTACCAAAATTAAAAGTATTGTGCTTAGGATATCCTGTCCAATTTGAGTGTAATCATTTGAAAACAACTGATGGTTTTCCAGAACTGACCACGTTTTCACATCCATGTTTTGAAGATGGGAGACACGAACTTGGTCCAATGAAATTTAAAAAAAGCTTTTAATGAAATCCCCTCACCTGAAGGAACTTGATATACAAGGATGCTCAATTATATCACCACATAGTCTATATTCATTGCCAACTGCTAATTTAGAAAAATTGTGTGTCTCCAATACTGAACTATGTCTTTCTGATGATTTTAATAATGTACTTCAAAGATGGAGTCACAGTTTAATAGAATTAGATGTATCACTTCAACAAGATAGTACAATTAATGATTGCTTAATGTCATTTGCTTCAAGTGGCAATTTGAATAATTTAGTCAGTTTGTATCTAAATAATACTGCAGTGACTATGTCTACTGTTAAGGTGATTATTGAGAACTGTCCTAAGTTAAGTTATTTGCAATTGGAATCCTGTGCTGACTTAATGAAGCACTTGAGACGGGCTCACAAAGGAGGTGCTATAAAAAATTGAACATTTGATGCAGAAATAATGTAAGATCTATTTGTAATGAGCAAAATTTTTAATTTACTTAAATTAGTATTTCTTTGAAGTATTGTTTAGCACTTTTTATCTTGTTTTTATTAGCTGACTTGAAATATTCTTGTTTTGATTACTTTCAGTGATTAATTTTTTTTAAAAATATATATCATTCATCAAGTTATTTAGCATTTATGTAATATTAATAAATTTTACTATTCATGAACAAACTTTTTAATTAAATAATAGTAGTATGTATTTGTACATTGATTAATAAATTAGGGATGAGTTTGAAGAATTTGCCAAAATTCATTTGCACAAATAACTGAAAAAATTACATTTTATTATTTAAGCAATAAACTGTTAAATTTTAAAGAAACAAAATATCTAACAACAACTACATTGTTGAAGAGATCTTCCTGTTTTTAAATACATGTATTGTTCCTGTTAACATAGTTTCTTTATTGAAATGATCCTGTAACTTTGGAAATACTCCATTGTGTTTTCTTTCTGAGGAAGTAGATCCAATTTTGGCAAATTTCATAAAAAATTAATAAGAATACTAGTTATCAAAGTTATTGTTTTCAGGCGTGTTTTTTCATTACTGGCAATGGTTTTTGATTTGGTGAAAATAGTTAATACAAAAATGTCAAAATAAAACTAGTTATGTTTGGTATATTTTTTTAAAAGCTGTTTTATTTTTCTGGATGTAAATCTTGTAAAGACAGTTACCCCTAATTTAAAATTGATCAAATCTTATAAAGTATTTTTCATATTTTTTTTTTCAATAAAATATTTTAAAGTTGTAGTTTGATTTGTGTGAATGTAAAAACTTTTATATAAATAATTTTTTTTTTTTTTTTTTTTTTTTTTGTCAAATGAAAAAGCTTTTGCAGAGTATAAATTTTCTGTGACAATGCCTATGTAAAATATTTATAATATATGTATATGTGTTTCTTCTAAGGTTTTTTGAAGGTCTTTTATATTTTAGCTAGTGATTGTACATATTTACAAAATAAAAATCATTCATTCAGAATTCTCTTTTAAATACTTACCTTGTTTATGTACGTTTAAGATTTTTGACCCTTGAATTGCTCAAAAATGATATTTTGTTTTCTTTATATAAAAAGTTCCTTGATATGTTATGTTTGATAAAAAAAAGCAATATGTTCTTGGAATAATAATAATTTTTTCATTTCAGAGGGCTGTAAAAATAAAACCACCAAATACCAGTAAAAATGTATTAATTCTGATAAAACTCCTTCACAAGTTTGAGTTCTTATGGCACATGTTCAGAAAGATAACTTTAAAAGAAATCACCTTATTTTTTGTGTGATATTTAACTCAGCATTAAAAAAAATTGTGACTATTGTCCCCCCTCCCCGAAAAGGAAAAGTACTGACTTTTCTCCGTCTTAGGTTCCTTTTCATTCCATCTGTGTTTTAGAAAAAAATATTATAGAACAATAATTTGGTCCTTACTGTTCAAAAGGTCCATGAAGTTAAACACATGGCATTACATAGAAAACATACTAAATTCTGTTCATCATTATATCTTATCGAATAACATTGGCAATGTTTATCTAGGCAACATCTTGGAAAAGCAATGATCAATTCATATCACTTTTTACTGATAAGTACCAATAGTACTTTGCTCCTTAAGTTTTAAATGTCTACTGTTGTTTTCATTATATATTGTATTAAAAGTTTCATGAAGATATGTTTTTATAAGTATTTTGCAAGTATGACATGATCCATGTAGATTTTAGTTGCAAAGGAGTTGATTTCTTGTATAGAGTCAAACCATAAAAATTTCATTATTATTTAAGTAGGTATTTTCACTTTCGATTTCAACATGGTCTAATGCATTTTAGCTCTAAATGCTGTTAGTGTCAATAAACGGTATAAATGATTTATTACTTGAATTTTTGCTTGTATTTGGTTTTAAGAGACAGATGCGTTATTTGATTTTTTTCAATTCTTGCTATTAGCTCACACTCTATATATTTTTATTTATCTTGGCAGAAATTTCAATCGTTGACAAGATACAGTTTAAAGCCCCCCAATTGAGCTGAAATTTTATATACATGATCATTTTTGGATGACTATACAGTAATTTAATTATAATTAGTAAAAATTAATTGATTAACTAATTATTCAAAGAATTACAAATACAGCCACGTTGGCATCATTTTTGGTGACCATTTTGGCGACTTGTGTCAAAACTTGAAAAGATATTTTCTCACGTTTTAAAGCATTCAGTTGAACTGAAATTTTATATACATGATTGTTTTGGATGACGCTAGCATACTTTAATGATAATTAATAAAAATTAATCAATGTTGTGATTCTGTCATGTATATACATATTTATATTAATTGTAACTATTTAATAAAAAGTAGCTAAAATAAAATTTTTCTTTGTTGATCTAAATAGGAATTGAATTTATTTTTTTTATATTACTTGTTTCATTTACATGATGCAATTGTTTGAAATTGCAAGTTTAAAATATTGTGCGTAGCTACTACATAATATCACCAGAAAGTTTGTTTTCTGCAACAATGCAACATTTTAAAATGAAAATTTGAAATCTTTTTTACAAAGTACCTCAGTAAATTTGGTATAAAGAATATGTATGTACACATATATATCGATTTTCATTGAGATAAAAATACAATAAATTCATGTCTAAGTGAGAAGTTTTTGTTCCCCTACCAAGAAGCTTTGTTGAATATTTAGCCTTAAGATTTATTGATTGCCTTTCTGTATAGAATTATATTGAATACTTTTCAGAAACTAAAAGGGTGTTTTTTAGAGGTATAGAACTTTAAATTGCAATAAAACAACAATGTATTATTCGATTGACATGAATTTCTTTTTTATTCGAAAGATAATCTTGTGGTATTACATTTTAAATATGATTTCTGGCATATGACTGCCACAGCTGGCTCGGATGTAGTCCAATCTGGACGTCCATTTTTCAATGACTTTTTCCAACATTTGTGGCCGTATATCGGCAATAACACGGCGAATGTTGTCTTCCAAATGGTCAGGCAATTGTGGCTTATCCGCATAGACCAATGACTTTACATAGCCCCACAGAATATATTCTAGCGGTGTTAAATCACAAGATCTTGGAGGCCAATTCACAGGTCCAAAATGTGAAATTAGGCGGTCACCAAACGTGTCTTTCAATAAATCGATTGTGGCACGAGCTGTGTGACATGTTGCGCCGTCTTGTTGGAACCACAGCTCCTGGACATCATGATTGTTCAATTCAGGAATGAAAAAGTTAGTAATCATGGCTCTATACCAATCACCATTGACTGTAACGTTGCGGCCTTTATCGTTTTTGAAGAAGTACGGACCAATGATTCCACCAGCCCATAAAGCGCACCAAACAGTCAGTTTTTCTGGATGTAACGGTGTTTCGACATACACTCGTGGATTAGCTTCACTCCAAATGCGGCAGTTTTGTTTGTTGACGTAGCCATTCAACCAGAAGTGCGCTTCATCGCTAAGCAAAATTCGCTTTTGAAAATCGGGAACAACGGCAATCTCGGTTTGGGCCCATTCGACGAATCTACGCCTTGCTTGATGATCCTTTTGATGAATTGCCAAACCAAACTGAGAATAAATCACTTGACAGCTGTTAAATCGCTCACCATCTTGGAAAGTAATGCCAACTTAAACTTCTATACCTGAAAAAAAAACACTCTTTATATAACCGGAAATTGCAGAAAAGATTAATCAAATATATATTTAAAAATAAATTCTGTCAGATATTTAAATGGGCATGTAAATGCTAATAATTTTTTATAGAGATATTTATAAATCAAAAGAGAGAGAGAGAAAATAGCTTTTTAACAAACATAATTTTTAATTCTACATAAAAGTAGAATTTTTAAGAACTGCAATTTGCCGAACACTGCTTTAAACAAAATATTGTTTTGTGCACTTTTGTCACCCTTAACTAGTGGCATAGCGGAAAATAGTTGAGCCCCCCTCTGCAAGGTCAGGTCTTGGACCCCAAGCCAGATCCTATGCAAAGGATTGCAAAACCATAACATAATGTATTTTTACACATCATGTAAAAATATTTAAAGATTAAACTTATAGCTTAATATAAAATCAACCTGAGTCTGAGTAAACGAAGTAAATAACGTATAACATTAGAGAGTATTTATTAAAATGGAAAATCAAACAACAATCGACAGATAACCTGGTAACTTCAATAAAAATAATACACTAAGAAAGACACGAACACTGTAAAATATAACTTTTCATTTCAAATTCTTACAAAGAAAAAAAAAGTATCACTTGCCTTATTCTTTGTTTCTGAATCCCGGGATGAGCTTGACGATTATATTCTGGCATACATACTGCAACTCTTAATAAGGAGAGTTCTTTGTATGATGCAAAAATGTTTGAATGAAAAAGAAATAAAAAGTTGATACATTCTGCATTTTAAGACAGACACAACTACTATTACTAATCACTTCCAGGATTTGTTTATCAAGTTCCCTGACTCTACTATTACTAGCACAAGATTATGTACCGAAGGTATTATAAAGTTATTCAATTTTGCATATTTGCTAATAATATTATACTCTTTTCCTTTCAATTTTCGTTTTTGAGACCACTCAGCTTCTTTTTTTATCTCCATTTTCGTTTCTTCTTGTCTTATAACAAAATAGCAGTATAAGAACCAGAATATTAAATTCCATTAATGAAACAGTTGCAGGAGAGAAGAAGTGAGATCAAAATTTTTTAATAGTAAGTAGCCCGCCCTACATTTAAGAGCATTGAATATAAAAATATTTACATCCGTTATAAAAACCATTTTGTGTAACGTTTCTCATTATGCTTTATTTGATTGAATACTCATAAATCGAGACCAAATAGTCATTTAAAATCCTCTCTGTGCGTTTCCAATGCAGTAAATTCATGTGACGTCACGATCACGTGATTCCCTCAACCGGTGAATATGGTGTCGTTTGTTTACTATTTGCGTATGATTATTTTGTTCTTAAAGATTTACATTTTACTGTCTAAAATGTCTTATTTTACTGAAATGGTTGCTCGATCAGGTATAGAAAGGATAATTAGAAAGAAAAAAATCATTTATAATATCATTATAACAAATCAAAGTGCTTTGATAGCATGGTGAAGCGTGAGGATTATATAGCATCTTCCCAGTGTTTGTGTTTGACCACTCTTTGAATAATGTTTTCAACACCGTAAGACAAATGAAACTTCAAAAAGGATTCTGGATAGATGTAGACTTACAATATTTAAAAGCAAATGTTTGTTTATTTTACATCAAGTTATATTGAGAACATATAATGTTTAGTTAACTTAAATTTTACTTAGGTTACACATCTTCAAGAGTAGTTAACAGATGTACTTCAGCATTTAATTATCTAAAATTAGAACATAAGAATCTGATATGTAACCATACATATATCAAAAAGTATATATATTTATAAAACTTATTTTACTTAGTAATTTTACAATATTACAGGGAAAAAGAAAAAATAAAGAAATAGAAAAATATCTTACTTTATTACAGCTCTGTTAATGTTTATACTAGTTGATGAAATAAGAACCACTTTCAAACATTAGAAATCAAAATTATCATTTACCATTTGTAAAATCACACATAAAAAAATTGTGCTACATTTTTTAAAATCTTTATTCGCTGCACTACTTAAGATAAAATATATGCTTTATCGAGAATTGAATTCCAAATATGATAATAAATTAAGGCTTTAAAATTAGAATGTGTATATTGTAGAATATAAATTTGTGTCCATATATTAAATATAAAAGTCCTGCTCACACACACACTCACTCCTACATGACCAAAATCAAAAAAGTCATTTTTCAATTCATAATTCTTTTAGAAAAAAAATAAAAATTGTAATATATTTGCGTGGTTTCAACACATATGTTTTTCAGAGTTTGACTGTATGGTATAAAAACTGTCTCACACATATACATAGAGCATCATCTCATCACCGCCATGATCACAGAATTCCGTATGACCAAGGCAATTTCCTCAACGATTGGCTCGACCAATCAGCTGACTGCTACTCACTAGCATGAAATGACCACGATCGTTCCACATCAAATTATCGGATATGGGATGGAGGCTCGCTTCGCGAGCCATATGCCCAATAAACTCACCGAAGAATGTAAGAGATTAAATTAAAATATTGCGAGGTCTATTAAATGAAGGATTAATATCATATTTTTCTATCCGAGCAATTGCTCGGTTAGTATGACTGTCTATATTATTAAAAAATTTAGTTGCTATTTTTTTGAAAAAACATTTTAAGGTTTTTAGTTTGAGTGCGAATCTTATGTCTTCGTTTCTAACATACCACGGAGAGTCCGTGATAATTTTATTTTGCGCTGATTCCAGCATCTTGATATTAGAATAGGCTGCGTGGCCCCAGATTGGACTTGCATATTGGAGGATTGGTCTGAGAACGAGTTTATAAATAAGCATTTTATTTCTTAGAGATAAACATGATTTCCGTGCAATTAAGGGGAAAACTTTAGCTACGGAATTATTGAATTTTCTACGTATTTGTATAATGTGTTGTTTAAAAGTGAGTCTTTTATCTAGGATTACTCCTAGGTATTTGGTGCTTTTGGACCAGAGTACGTGCGTGTTGTGTAAGTATAATTTTGGTGGTTCTTTTTTAATGTGGTGTGAGAAGAAGACGGCCTCTGTTTTTGCTACATTTAAAGCAATTTTCCAAGTAGAGAACCAGTCTTCTAGTTTGGCTATGTGTTTGTGTAAAAAGTGAGTAACGAGTTGTAGTTCGTTACTTTGTGCCAGGATCACCGTGTCATCGGCAAACATGCAAATCGTGGATTGGCTGGTTCTAGGGATATCATTTACATATATATTGAACAATATTGGAGAGATGGAACTGCCCTGAGGCGTTCCAGCGTTAATTTTCCTGTTAGTTGAATGGATATTATTAACTTTGACCGCGAAGGATCTGTTAGTAAGGAAAGAAGAAATTAATTTAATTAAGTGGGGGAGGGGTGTTAATTTTGATTAATTTGTAGAGTAGCCCCACATGCCATACTCTATCAAACGCTTTCTGGATATCTAGGAAAACAGCTCCGGTTGATTTCCGGTCGCGAAATCCTGTCTTTATATACTCCACCACCCGCAGAAGCTGGTGTGATGTGGAGAGTCCGGCTCGGAAGCCGTGTTGCTGGGGAATTAGTATGTCATTATCGGTGAGATGTTGACAAAGTCTTTTTTGAATAATTTTCTCAGTAATTTTACTGAGAACAGGTAGTAAGGAAATGGGGCGGAAACTATCTGGGAGAGTAGGGTCTTTCCCAGGTTTTAGGATCTGAATAACCGTAGCTGTTTTCCAAATATTTGGGAAGTATCCCACTGTGAGAATATTATTGATTATATTTGCCAATTAAAAAATGACCGATCTAGTGAAATGCTTGCACATTTTGTTAGTAATGCCCTCTCGGCCTGGGGCTTTTTTAATTTTAAAATTGTTAATTATTTGAACTATTTCAGAGGGTTTAGTATTAGAAGGTGAATCGTCGAAATTATTTTCGTTGTTGAAGAACCTAGAAACCAGCCTTATGTGGTTGTTGTCTTGGGTTGGGTTTGAAATATTGTTAAGCTGAAATTGGTTTTCTAGCGAGTCCGCTAGAGTTTCAGCTTTTTCCTCGTCTGTGTAGGCGATCCCGGTGTTGCCTTTAAGGGCTGAGATGGGGGATCTCTTCTTCTTAAAGCCTTTGGTCGTGCTCCATCGACCGTGTCTAAAGAAGCGAGTTTGTCCTCCCATTGTTTTTGAGTGACTGTTTGTATTTTCCTTTTAATCTTGTTTTGTATCAGATTTTTAAACTTAAGCATAAAGATTACGGCTCAGCCCTTTTTATCTCTTAAAAAAAAAATTCTTTCCTCCCCCATAAAAAAAAAATTATGCGCACGCCCTGCTTCAGTTTACTAGTTTTATTATTAAATTATCGTGTCAATAAGATTCATAAATCCAAGCTGCTAAATATTTTGTGCGGGTTTGCCTTTTTACTCTGTGCTTTAAGAGACGTTTGCGGCTCTCCAGTCTTCTCCCTCTTTGTATCATTAAAAATTAAATATACTAAAAAAGTATTTTTTCCCCTTTTTTTATACATATGTATTGAAAAATTTCTCTGTATTTACTTATATTTAAACATTACACTGGCGTAAGACAATTACTCGTATAGTAAATTGCTTCTTGTTAACAAAGTTTTCAGAAAATCAGTGAAAATATTCGGATTATTCCTAAAACAGGCAGAGTTCATTTTATTGGTAAAAATACCACCATGGGAAAATGTTCCCTGGAAGGGTTCCCTCTGCAAAGCCCCCCAACAGAAACATATTCTTTATTTTATGACCTGCCCAAGGGCTAATAAAAATAGGGTTGAAATGACCCTTCAGAAAATACTCTTTTTCGAAGAGAGATAGTTGATGCAATTTCAAATCAACAAACACGCACATACAATTTCTTCAATTGTTCTTCATGTTTTTAAAACTGCAAATGGTAATTATGATTTTTTACTTTTGATTTATTTTGTATTTTCCCTTTAGACTTAAAAAATTGTACAAATATTTTTATCATATTAAGGTAAAATCAAAACATGTGTTTATTATATTTGCTTTCCTTTACAAAGGTGGCAGTGAAAATAATGTTCAGCTTAATGAAATCTATTTAAGAAAAAAAAATTTTTTTTGTGAATTTTCCGTTTTATATCAACTAATTTTAAGACTTTTGTCTATATTTATATATATATTTCAATGCACTTTTGTAGTACTTTTATGTTAATTAATATGCATCAATACTGGATTTCTTTGCTTGAATACATCTTCTAAACACACACTTTTCTATGCAAGAACAGTTTTATAAAGATTAATTATTAGTGTAAACAGGATTTTTTTATTTTATCTGATTGAAATTATTTTACATTGAGTCAGTTTTTTCTTAGATGTTTCTTATATTCTTATGAGCCTTTCATGAGTGATATTTGTCCCCTTTTCCGGTAAAATATTAGACATCTCCTTCTAAAGTATTAATACATAACTTTTATCTGAAAATATTTTAAGTGAGAATTATTAAAAAAATTAATATAAATGTGGAAATATATTAGTCTATGATCTAAAAAGAAATAAATGTCATAAGCTTTATATTATTGACAGCAACTGCGAGTAGTGCAGTATTCCTTCCTTTTGTCACGTCATCAAAAAGCTGTCTCATGCCCTGTTCCTCTCAGGGCATAAGTTTTCTTAGCCATTCTCGAACAAGGAAAACAATGATCCAAATGAAAGCATGACGAAGTACGGAACAATGCTTGACAGAGTTTTTTTTAGATATTTAAATAAGTTTGAATCTAAAGTATTTATAACCTATTTCAGCTACCATAAACACATATTGCTTCTTTCTTAGAATATAATTAATTAACAAATATGTATATTTAGAAAAAAATATTACTTTATGTGTACAGACATATGAATAAATAATTTTATATGATAATACTAATATAATACCCCCTTGTTTTTTATTCACCTAACTAATCCCTAAATAACATTACAAAATTTGAAGTTATCCCTTCTATAGTGTGGTCATAAGCACAAACACTTTTTTTTAACTGTTTGATTCAAAGAAATACATACGACCACCAAAATCACTGTTTGTCCATTTTCAAATAAGCATTCTGCCGCACTTATGTCCCCCAATATTGTGACTAACAGATTCAGAGTCAATCGCTAGAGTGCTTAATGGCTACTAGAGTTGGACAAAGGCCATATAGCTTTGGTTGGACCCCCATGCGAGGGTAGAGAAAAGACATAGCCACACACTTTCATTGGTCAAATCAAGTAGAACCCGCTTACGTCACATCCTGTTACACACATCCGTCACTTTTCACGAAATCACTCCTAGCAAATAACCAGCAACCCAGAGGAAAAATGTCGAGCTTATGAAAGCCAGTTCAACAAGACAAACATAAAATAGTAAAATAAAAATTACAGAAAGTGGTTTTACCTTAAAACCTTACCTTTACAGTCGCATAATTTGACAAAAACGGTCATAAAAAAATGCCCATTTTTTTATTCAAGAAAATTATATAAAACTAAGTGTATGTTTCTATATGTATTCATTTCTAAATTTTGGGTTAATTTTTAGATTGAAATACAAAATATTATTTTTTTTTAAAGAAAAGCCAACATTTAGGGTTATTATGACTGAATGTTGGTTTTCCAGCAAAGAGCAACAATTAAAAAAACATGTGTTTTTAAACATTAATGGAGAATATTATTATGCAAAATGTAAACATACATTTGTTATTTTTTCTTGTGAGATCAATTTTAAAGCATCAGATGCAAAGGCCAACATCACAGTCTGGACAGTAGTACCGAGTTTCCTACCAGCAACTCTCACTGTGTTTTCAACTCTTCTGGAACAACTAACTTTGCCTTCTCTTGATAGTTGTTTCTTACCAGTTGGATGCATCTGATAAAAAACAGAATGGTGCTGGTAAAGTATAAAAGTTGTCTGTTATCAGACAATATCTTTGTCTTTTCAGTAGTTTGATGAGTGACAATACGACTTGAATTGATTTGGGCAGATTTTCATCTTTTTTATAAAAAACTGTACGTTTTCCTGTATATATGTGACCATATATACACAGAACTTGATTCGCATAATAAATAAGATATTACTTCAAAATGAAATCTCTTTTAGGCATATATTATTGCCATCCTAAGCGACCTATAAAGAGCATGAGAGTTTCATCCCTTACAATATCACGTTAAGGAGTTGCAGCTCTTTGAAACAATGCATTCAAGTGCTCTAACACTCGCAAAATTTTAAATAACTTGGAATTTGGATGTGTGTTAGAATTGAACGTTGCATTACCTACAAAATGCAGAAACACGTGTATTTAGTAAAATCTACTACAAGGCAATATGCTTCGAAAAATGGTGTAGAAATGTAATGCTTTTTGCTCCAGTACATTTTTGAGTCTGATTTTTTTACAATACCTTTTCAAATAATTATACTCAGAAATTTCATAATTTTTTCCTTTGTGACAGGTATCCTAGGTTTTCTTTTTTTAAACAGATGGAATCCTGTAGAATTTTGGCGTTTTTCGGCATATCTATTTCTTTCTGAAATGATGAAATCCAGTAAACTGCCATTTAAAAAGTACTCAAAATATTGTACTACAATAGAACTTGGGTCAAAATTTATATTTACCTTTGGTGTTCCTAGAAGTTTAAAAGTGGAGATGCATCATCTACAGCAGTAATTTTAGTCCAGGCAACAGTGCAAATCCATCCTCACTGCTATCAGATTCCCGAACCAAAAACAATAAGTTAATTGAGAATCCCTCTCAGATCCATTTATACTAAAAGTAGAATCCAATTCACTTCCTGACTCTAATTCCATAATGTATACAATATTAAAAATAGATATATTTTATCACAGAATGCAACCCATGCGTATTCACGAAGAGCAGAACTAAGTAACTGAGCAATGGTTACAAAAGCATATCGCTAATATATATATTTCCTTGTGTGGACATAGTGTTTAAAATAAATTAACTATCTCTAAACACTTTACTAATAATCTAATACAGCCATCTGTGGTGTATACTTTAAAGAATAAACATGATTCCAGGCATAAGAAATAGATAGTTTAAATCTTATTTAGTGCGTCACTTTTGAACACTCCAGCCTGGAAATACCACAGATGCGAGAAATAGAGGGGTAAATTTCACCCTGTGATTTTGACGGGAGCGAGAAGGAAGGGGTTAAAGAAGCAAAAAATGGCGTGAGTGTGGAGGGGGTGGGGGAGAGATACTAAACAGCAATAATCAATAATAAATTATCTGCTCATATTTACATCACTTTCTTCAACCGAATATTTGTGCATCAGTAAAAAAGGTGAAAGTGTAGCAACAATTACAATAATTTTTCGCATTTGGCTTTACTTTAAACAAAAATAAAGATGAGCATAATGGACTGAGCATTGACTGTGAAACAAAATTTATTAATGATGCTAAATAAAAAAAACATGTGGTGTCTCACCTCATCCACATTTTCATAATAAAATGATTGACTATTTCGAATGAAAATGTGACTAACTAAAAAACAGAAAAAAAAGTGTTCTCAAAATATATGCTTTCTAACACAACCAAACTTCTCTTCCTATGAGTATCAAATTGCAAAAAAAGCTCAAGTACAAGCAATTGTTGAAAAGTTGCCACTGTGTGTTAAAGATGTCATATCTTGTAAGTTTGGTGTAACAAATATCTTAAAGAAATCGCTAACTTTTTTGATATTCTCCGATATTTCTGTCATGCTATAAATTGTGATAATGGCACATTTTTTTGAAGAATTTATATTTTGTCTGAAATCTTCTCCATATAAATTTATATCACAGTCTAATGAATGACGAAATGTAGCTGGTCTGGCCATTTTGATTGTTTTGTGTTGAGTCCTACAGTCAGAGAAAATATACTGCTATACAAATCTTTTACAGGTAAAAACTAATGGGGGTATATGACGAATAAATTACTCAAAAGAGCACAAACTATGTTGTGATTTATAAATCATTACAGGCTTCAAACAAAGGAGTAATATGACAAACACTACCCACATTAAACATACTCATTGTTGAATTTATTACTACATGCTTGTCAAAACACAAAGAAGGTATTAAAGGACATTTTAGTGAAAATGATAAATTTTTATAAAAACAAGGATATTAACAATTATTTGCTTAATTATATGGAGAATTATCCAGCAACCATAGAGTTCTCCTTTTACATTTGGAAGTGAGATAACATTGAAAGGAGCAATGTCATGATTATACTCTAAAATTATGTGATGATATATGGTTTTGAAATGTTTTTACCCTATTTAACAGACATGTTCACCATTCTGAATAAATATATCAACGACTAAATGTAAACATTATGAAAAATCAAAGAAAAAAATTCATGTTTTGGCTTGAAAATTTGTGTTTGCATTTGAAAGAAAATAACATGCAATGTTTTGCAAAATTAAACAGTATTCTAATGAATAATATTAAAAGAAAATGAATTGATTTCAGAGGACAGCATTAAAAATTATATAATTGATCCCCTTTTTGTTCAAGTAACATCTACATATTTTAATTCATTGGACAAACTGACCTAGAAAGGAACAAAATAATTAAAATTTTTAAGGTAGGATTACACTATTCATTTGCTAAACTTCCTTGTGCATTTTTTAAATTAATTTGTGAGATTTGTTCTTCATCACATGAGATACACAATAGAATGTCAAAACTAAATTCAATATAAAAAAAGAGAAGCAAGAACTTTAAATACTATAAATCAGAACAAGAAAAAAATTGCTCAATTTATTCTATTATCTGAAATTTAGAGCCACAAAAATAAAATTTCAAAATCTAGAGAAAAAGAATCAAATAGATTAAAATTCAAAAGAGTGCATATAGATATATAAGAGCTGTCTAAAATGTAACCAACCATTGGAACCAGAAAAATAAATTATTTATATGACAGGACTGAGATTCTACTTTTTCAAAGTAGACCTTTTTTTTTGTCTCCACGGCCAACTAATCTTTTCAATGCTAAAAAAGTTCTGGAATGATGTTGATTTCTACTGTTGAATTCTGTTTTTTTTTTCTTTTCATTTTCGAAATTGGATCTTTCCAATGATGTCTTCAATTTTAGAAATAATCAGAAGTTATAAAGACCCAACCAAATCTTATAAATTATTTTGCTCAGAGAATCACCAAGTTTTTGACAAAATTTGAAGCTGCATTTTTAATTAACTTGTTCACTCATCTGAGAGAAATAAAATATAAAATGAACACTTATAACTCAATAGCCAGCAGAAAGTGATTGGCCTACTAGAACACAGAAAAAATTCAAACTTATACATTAAGCTGTCTCCTTCTGATGAGTAAAGAGGTGTTAGTTTACCATCACTATACTGTATACGAGGCAATTAAAAGTTAAATACTTTGAAGACAGCCTTTTTATATAAAACAAAAGGCAGGAAAGGGAAATATAATTTAGAACAAACTTGATTATACAAGTTCTACAGATTAAATAAATGTTATGTGAAACATTTTAAATGTGGCTAAGATACCACACACACACAAACACACACACACTCTCACACACACACAAAATTATATAGAGGGATCCATTACTCTCTCCAATTGAATACACATGTGGTACATACATCATATATGATAATTAACCACAAAAGGATTCCACACTTATAACATGACTAGTAAGTACTTTAGAGGCAGTACATAAAGTTAATTTCTTCCAGTACATAAAGTTAAGTTTGTTGAAACCAAACTAATTGTGATTAATTTGAAATTGAATTTAAAACATCAAATTTGCATAAAAACAACATATAAAAAAAGTAAATAATGCATTTTTAAAAAATTTGGGGGATAAATTGAGGACAATATATTTAATTTAATTATTGATTCAAAGAAACTATTTTTTTTTCATATACACACATATACATATAATCATTTATATTTCTCAATATGAAAATAAATATCAAAGCAAATTGTCCAATTGAATACAGCTATTTATTTTCAGATCAATTTTGTAATACAAAAATCAAATAATATTTAAACCTCTATAATTTTATTATGTTTTTTTAAAGATAATTAAAAGAAATATATTTATCATTCTAGTCCAGCAAAGAAACGACTTAAGAAGTCTTTTGGTTTAGGCTCAACTGTGTCTTTAAAGTAAGTCATAACATGAGAAGGCTGCTTCCAAACATTGACACATTCTTTCAGCTCCATATGGCCCTGGAAGATATAAATGCAAATTACATTATAAAATAATTATAAAAACTGATGCTTTACTTCTTAAAACTAAAAAATGAGCATCAAAAAATACATTTATGAAAAATTACATTACATTTTTAATACATTATAAAATGCACTTTCTATAATATTGATTTCCTACGTTTTTTTCAACTTTAGAGAGAGATTCCTCATAATTTTCAATTAAAAAAGATTCAAAGAATTTTATTTAAAATAATACACAAAAATCAAAGTTTTCATAAATTATTTTAATTGCAAATAGAGATAATTAGCTTTTATTTTCATTTTTGTAACATTAAAATATTTAGAGAAACCATTTGGTACAAATAAATACTAAACACTTTGGTATATTAAACATTAATACCTTAAGATTCTACACATGAGTACATATAAAAATATAAACAATTATAATGTATTAATATGCACATTCAATTTGTTTTATTTATTACAATACAAATGTAATAAAATATTAAAATAATTGGTGTCTCACAAATGTTTAATACATTTGAATAAAAAGTATGTGCTCTGTTCGATTGCCAATGAAAGTAAGTATTCCTTTAAGGCTAATGATGTGACAAAATAATAAACAAAAATGTGGAGAAAACTGATTAAAAAGGATTGCATGATTAGAAATTATACAAATATGTATTTTATAAAAGTATTTCATGAATAGTACCTCAGTGACTAATTAATATAAAAAAAACAGAATATATTTAAAATTTACAAAAAAAGAAAACCAATTTTAGTAAATTTTTTATTTTAAATATGCAATTAGCAATCAAGCATTCATATATGCTACTGTAATTACTGAAGATATTCTAGCAAATATATAATAAAAAATTATGCAGAAAAAAATGCAAAAAAAAGGAGATAGAAATGTTAATTTAAATTCCTTCACATAAGAAAGAGATTCAAGATTCAAGTGATAATTCTTCCAAGAGAAAAAAAAAATGACACAAATACTTACACAACTAGTTTTAAATCTAATTTAAAATAATTTTCATGGACTTTTTAATTAGTACTTTTGAAATTCTATTTCTATGATAACCTGATAATGTTTCTTTTTTCCAATGACAAAACTCTACATTGAAGGATTTTGTAGATTTTCCATTCAATATAAGAACAATATTTTTACACATTAGCACTTTTTAGATAATTTGGGATATGAATATTATCACAATCATGTTAATGAAATTTGAGGACATTTCTATAGAGAAAAAAAATGATTTATTATGTAAAAATTCCAGCTTCTACATATTCTACTCAAAATTCACTGTGACTGCAAAATGTAACCAACATTGTCTTATAAAGTAACTAACAAAATCTTACTTTATAAAGTAAGACTTTTATCAGTTTCAAGAACTAGAATTTTTTCCTTCAATCAAAACTTTTGCTTCTCAAACTAGAACACACACAAGTAATTGTTCCAGTTTACTACTTTCTAATTGATAGCTCCAACGCTTCATAATAAATTTAAAACTGATTAATTCCTTATACCAGCAGTAATCTAATAGCTCTGAAGGTAAAAGGCAGCAATTATTTTTGAATCAATTGACATTTCAAATGTCAATGTGCTTATTCAAGTTTTAGCATTCATAAAAAAAATGCCTTTTTCTGAATGACTTTATAAAATTCAAATAGAGAATTTCAATTTCTGCATATCTAAGGAAACTGATATTCAGAAACCGAACATGATACTCTTATCTAAAATAAAACTAGAAATCATGTCAGTGGTTACCATGAAAGAAGAAATCTAAAAAAAGAATTTAAAGAACCTTTTAAGATTTGCACTTTTCACCAATATACATGTACAAGCATTCCTAGCTTTAAACATGTTCATTTAAAAATTACAAAGACAAATGTACTTTTAAAAAAAAGGAAGTTTTTTTAATGATTTGTTATAAAATTTTAATCAATTAATGAGTCAAGGATTATTTCAGAATAATACTTATATTTGAAAATTTACAGTTATGGTTCACTAGATGACAGGAATAAAATGAGTATGGATAAATTTTTTCATTTTTGGAGGAATTCAGGAAAATGGAACATGGCTTACAAGATCAAATTTAGAGCTTTATCATCCATATAAAGAATCCGACATTGTTAAGTTCATCAGAATACAATGAATTAAATGGGCAGGTCACGTTATCAGAATGAACCAAAACCACACCACTAAAAAAAGTCTTCAATGCTTAATCAATAGGCACACGAAGGGGCAGGCCAAATCTTAGATGGATTGATGGCCTAGAAAAAGATCTAGTTTTGAGAAATGGGAATTGGAGAACACTAGCAGGAAGAAGGCTGGCCTGAAAAAGGCTTCTTGAGAAGGCTAAGGCCCACTCTGGGCTGTCGTGCCACTGAGGAAGGAAGGATGGATAAATTTTACTACAATAGGAAGTTTTTTATCAGCTATAAAATAAACAAATAGTATAGAGTTGAAAAAAAGTTTCAATGAAATTTCAACTAAAAGTCATATGATATTTAATAAACAGTAGTTTTAAACCACTATATAAGAATTAAGTAGAAATTTCTCTTTTGTTATCAAGGGGAAAATTGATTAGTAAATTGAATATAATAAAAAATTATTTTTGAAATATTTAAAGGACTAGTAAACCTAATGCACAGAAAAAAAAATTCTAGTGCTCTAGAATACAAAATACAATACATAGTTGAAATATATTTTCTATTTAAAAAACAGACCAGACATTTAGCACAACATCCATTTTAAACTGTATAAGTAACGAAGCCTAAAGACATAATGCTGTTTTTGGAGAAGTTAAAAATTAATCAATATCTGTATTTAACAATTATATCCAAATCCAAAGATAAATACTGGAGTGTCAAACTGGAGATCCTCTTCATCCCTCTTAGGAAGCTTGTGATGATGTTATGCAAGGCATTATTCTACATAATACACATAAGAATAACTTTTTAATTTGAAATTTTCCATTTACTTAAGAGTAACTCTTATAGTAATAGGACTGTTTAGAGTCCTGGACTGGTTACTTAAAGAATGGTGTTTAGTTTTTATAACTGTTTAGTTTTTAATCATCTTGTACTTTTACAGTTGTAGTAAGGTATTGGTAAAACATTTTATTGCATTAAATGGTATCCATAGAATCACAAAAGTCAAACACCATTCTTTAAGTAACCATCAAATAAAATATTTCTTTTTATATAAAGCATGAATGTTTTGGGATATTTTCTCACATAGCTGTAATTGTTAAGAACCATAAAAAAATAGTTATTATTATTTGTGTTTTAAATGGCCACCCAATACATAAATGCAACATTAATCATTGTCATGTTTTGTTTTCCTGTTCATAGTAAGCTTGATTATCATTGGTTTATTTATATATATTTTTTATTTCCATAGATAAAACTTTGCCAATGACACAAGTAATAAAACTTTCATTTTCATGAGGGGGTGGGCAGCTTAATAATTAAGGTAACTTGATAAAAAGTTTATACTGAATATGACTTTTCTTCTTTGAGTACCACCTTAACAATTTAAAATGTTACCTGCATGTGAATCTCATTAGTTAGAAAATGGACTGTTGCTTAAAATAAGTTTGACATTTAACATTATTGTATTGCATGTTAAATACAAAAATATAAAAAAAATAGATTAAGTACAATTTATTAATTATTTTATATTCTCTGATACATATACTGCACAATCAAATACTGTTTGTTACATTATAAAAAAATAGACATATGCTTACTTTAGTAACTAACATATCAATGATACGAATGTCAGTTACATCCCTATTTTTTACAAATGATTCTTTTATTTTATCTCTTCCTTGCTTCAAAGTAATAGGTAAATAATGAAGTTGCACTGAAAATACAAAGGAAAAATTAAATTAAAAATCTGTTCCCATAATTTGTAACTTCTTACAGAACATATACACTGAGAGGCCAAACTATTACAACCACCTCTTCATTACAATATTAGACTACTTTTTAACCTGAGTTGTTGGTAGGTGGTATGAGGAATTTGAGATCATATCCAATGAAATGCCTTTTCCAGTGTCTTCAGATTTAAAGGTACTGGATCCAGCTGCCAAATGCCCCATTTGATCTCATCCCACAAATTCTCAATTCGACAGATTAAGAGAATTACTCAGGTCCACTAAGAAAGGTAAAGCTTTTGTCATAATCTCTGAACCATATGGGGACAATGCTGGCTATATAACAGAGAGCATTGTCCTATTAAAAGTATCCATCTCTTGCAGGGTACTTCAATAATATAAGAGGATGTTCCTGATTAGCAATAACACTTAAATATCTTTGAGCATTCAAATGCTCTTCTGCATAAATCAAAGAAGCCAAGCAATACTAAGAAAATACTTCCCAAACCATAATACTGCCTGCACAAGCTTGAAGAGTTGTGGCAGTGCAGATGGAGCTTGTACTCTCATTCTCTTTTCTCCATATTAATTGCACTCTGCCATTCACATGGTGTAATAGAAAATGTGATTCATCAAATACATGACCCTTTTCAAGTCATCTATAGACCAATCTTTGCAAACTGGAGACATCTGTTCTTATTCAAGGCCAACAGTACATGCTTTTGAACAGGCCATTGGCTATCAGAGCCTATATGGTGTGTAATGTGCAGGAAATGGTTAATTCAAAGACATTCACAGTTGCTTCTTGACTAAGATTCCCCACTATTTGTAGTGTGGAATCTTAATCAAGGAGCAACTGTGATTATATCTGAATGAACTGTTTACTGCACATTACAGACTGGATAACCTTCACAATTCTCTTTTCTGAGCGAACTTTCAGTAGCCTGTGACAACCACAATCCTAATGTACAGACCTGGTTTTCTACTTAAGAATCCTTCCTCTGTAGACATTAATAACTTCTGCTCTCAAACACTTCACAAGTGTAGCCGTTTGGATGTTATTGGTTTCGATGCTTCAAGGACCTACATTTATCCTGTGTTCAAACACAGCTAAATCACGTTCCCTCCCCCCCAATTTCTTCACAAGCAACACAGTGCAATTGATGCTCCACTGATCCCGCATTCCCTTTTGATAGTGTTCTTGCCATCTAGTGACAAATACAAAAAGTTATAGCTGATCACCATATAAGTGTGAAGCAGTCTCTCATAATAATTTGGCCACTCAGTATTTATACATATATATATAACAGAATTCATAAACAAAATTAGTAAAAACACTCAAAGTATGAATATATTCAAAGTGTTGGTACTACTGCACTTACTCGAATCTAAGTTGTCCTTTTTTTTAATGTTAATGCTACTGAAAATCAGGTGTGGCTTAGAATTGAAAGAAAAAAAATTTGTTGGATGGGGCAATTAGAGCAAATGCAGGTTCATGTATGTATTGGTAAAATAACTAATTATTAACTTCTTATTAGGGAACTAATTTGATATCGGGGGTAATTGCGCCTAGCAGCATTAGCTGTAATTGGAATGGAATCCAATATGACGGTCTAACGGAAATTTAATGATACACAATAATTTTAAAGAATTGTTTTGAAATACATTGAAATGTATTTCAAATAAAGGATATAGGAAGAGATTGAGAATAACTTAGATCAATCAATAAATAATGAATATCAATAATATGTAATAAAAAGTAACACATGTAGTAAGAATAGTATTATAAGCAGCATATAATAATCTTATAATATAATTTTATTGTAATTATATATAATATTCATGTAGTGAGATTTAATAACTGTTATCAGAAATAATAATCATATAATTTAATAGGAATTATAAAAAAGAATAATCGGCAAATTATTAAAAAATAAAAATGCATAAGATTACTCGTATTACATAATTATAAATAAATAACATAATAGCTTTAATTAAGCAACAAAAATAGTTATAAATAAATAACATAATAATTATAAAGAAATAAAAGTAATAAATATAAATAAATAATATTAATTATAAATAAATAAGAAAATATGTAATAATATTTATATATAAATGTTAAAAAAATTATGAATAACGAATATTAGATGATTATTAAAAAAGTAATAATTGCAATTTTGTATTAAATTATGAATTAAATAATTACATAATGTATGTTAAAATTAATTAATAATTCTAATTACAAAGTAGTGAAAGCTTGCAATATGAAACTTGCACTGCAAGTTCCTTCAACAAATTGCATCGAAAAATGAACGTAAAAAAAAACATTTTTAAAATGTAAAATAAAACGAAAGTAAACAATTTATAGCGATAATTAAAAGCACAACACTTATTCTTCTAAGAAAAGAATATTCTAGTACTCACTCATTTTAGAAATATTCATATTCGAAAATAGCACAGAATTATACAGAAGACGCAAACGCTAGAAAAATTACACTGAAAATGGTTCAATTTTTACCGAAATTAGAAATTTTTATTAAAATCGTCTGAAATTAAAAGGGTTACAGCAGGAAAAAACCAATAAAAGTTATTTCTAATATACGTAATCCCCATGGCAACCACATCGGCAGACGATAAAAATATTAAGGTAACAATATTGTAATGTTATCGCCCATCTTGGCGAACATAAACAACAACTCAGCGCTATTACCCCCAATATTAAACTAACACCTTCATTTTTCACAATAACTTGAGAATTTGATGTGGGACTTATATTGAGTGGGAGAGATTGATGGCAGCTTAGATTTGAATAAATATGGCATTTTTACAAAACTTTGGTACAATTTAACAGCTTTTGATTGTAATTTTGTAAAATTCAATTAACTATAAATAACTTTATTTTGTAGCCATTGTTAAGTGTCCACTTGGCTTGCCAAGATAAAAAATTTCAAAATTTCTTTAGTGTGAATTCAGTATATTATCTTACATAACTTCCTAAACTATAGTACTAAGAAAAACTATCTTAAGATGTTATTACGAAATAAACACTGCATAACTACAATCAATATACACTCAGGAACATTGAAAATAGCGAGCCAAGAAGAAAGCATCGGATTGAAATGAAATTTAATACACATAATGACACAGATGAGAGATTCACTTGATCTCAAAAACAAGATAATTAAACGAATACAGGGTGTGCAATGACACGAATACTGGGCAACTTCAATAGCGCGTTGGACCACCTCCAGCAGCAATACATGCCACCACACGGTCTGGCATTGAGTTGATTAGACATCTTATGTTGTCCTGAGGCAGATAGGCCCACAAATCTTGAACAGCCAACTCTAAATCATGTACATAGTGATACGATGGCATCTGCCGTTTTAGCTGATCCCACACATGCTCTACAGGGGACAAATCGGGGGAGCAGGCAGGCCATGGAAGAGTCTGAAAATGCCATAGGAAGTCTTGAGCAACTCTTGCTATATGTGGGCGAGCATTATCTTGCTCGAAAATTGCCCCAGGGAGACCATTCAGGAAAGGTCCTACATGGGGTCGAAGAATATCATCAACGTAACGTTGGCTCGTAAAGGTTCCACGCATCACAATTAAAGTGGACCGGCTATCATAAGCTATGGCCCCCCAGACCATTACACCAGCTGTGGGGGCAGTGTGACGTGGAACAGTGTGGGGGAATTGTACCGCTCACCAGGGCGCCTCCAACCTATACACGGTTATCATCCATCCCCAAAACAAACCGGAATTCATTACTAAACACAACCTGTTGCCAATCTGTGACATTCCACATTGATCTGTTTTGGCACTACTATAGACGCAGTTGCCGATGTTCCGGCGTTAAAGGGAGTGCATGGAAAGGGCGCTTGGATTTAAGATTTGCTTCTGCAAGGCATCTGGAAATTGTTTGTGGAACAATTGCTACGCCTACGTCTGCTCGTATCGTTGAACGAGTCTCTGTGGGGTCCACAAGTGCTTGCCACACGATCCTTCGATCCTCTCTCCTTGTGGTCTTCATTTTCGCTCCAGACCCGGTTTTCCGCGCGTGGGTATCTTCTCGTGTCCACTGCTCCCAACAATTTCTAACGGCACATTCCGAACGATCCACCTGGCCAGCAACACGGCGCGTCGACCAGCCTGCAGTTTTCATCCCGATGATCAAGCCTTTCTCAAACTCGCTTAACTGTGAGAAATGTCTTCTAGCACGTTTACCTGGCATGTTTCGCTTACCAAAGTCTTCCTACAATCGGTGGGTAATCGTCACGTTTATGAATCTTCGAATTTGCACTGGCTTATATAGCACCCTTTTCCTGATTGTAGCGCCACCTCGGCGTGTATGAGCATTCGTATTGGCACAAAACTTTGATCATTTGCATATCACATTACGCTGTACTTATTTGCAAAGTTTCGTGATTGTACTTAGCTTCTTTCCTGGGTTGCTATTTTCAATGTTCCTGAGTGTATTATAGCCAAAATTTTTTAAATTATTACTAAAAGTTATATGCATTTTTTCAAAATACAAGCCATAAAACTAAGGTACAATCATAAAAATTAAGATAAATATCAATAATTTTTCATTTAAATATCAAAACTGTTACAAACTCAAACAAAATATTTATACATATAAAAAAAATATAGTAGAGTAAGAACAAGACAAACCTTAGGTTCTTATGCTTTTTCCTTAGTATTATTTTCAGACAGTTTTTTTCCAAGAGTTATGATAAAGTTTTCAAATATCTCCAAAATAGGATACCCTTACACAGTTTTTTTTTATTTCTGTTCTGAACTATAAATTTACATATATCAGAGAAATATTTTTAATTTTACAAAGCTAACAAATAATTAGAAATCATTACTGAGTTAGATGTTTGTTTATAGATACAAGATCACTTAAAATTTCAAAAATGGACCACTTTGTTTTCAATACTTACTTTTTACTCTACCCAACTAATTTTTAAAATTTCCTATAGCATTACTGGTAAGACATATGAATATTTATTTTTAATAATATAGCTTTAGAAAATTTGACCTGGAAATAATTTAAAATTTCCCCAAATTTAATGCAAATAACATACATTATGTGTGATTCTCACAATGGTTAACTAAACCACTGCTTAAATTCTACAAACTGTACAAAAATTATATGGATTTTTGAATAATAATTTTTTGTACATATTAATACTATAACACATCCTTTTGTGTTTAAAATATCAAACAATGAAGTTTAAATACTTCACGAAATAATATTTAAAGGGTGAAAAGTAATGGAATTAAAACAATATCAAATTTTAACAACTACAACAAAAATGATGATAATATTTGACGCATACACATAGGACTTAATGTTTACTCTGATTCTTTTTATAATTTTATAAGGAATATTTTATAGCTAAAAATAAAAGCATAAAAATACATTTAAATATAATACCAGGATAAAATAAGAGAAATATAGAATAATAGTTTACTTATGCGCAAAAGATTTCTGTGCCACGCCTTATATAAACGTAAAACATTTCTTCGTGCTTCATCCCTATTTGTAGACAAAATTGGTCGTACACTTTTTGTGGCTTGCTTTGCTATATTCGCTGCCATGTTTATTTACAATACGAGTCTGAAGGTAACCCGAATAAGTCGAGTTGTTTTTAGGCTGTATATGTTTACTTAAAAAATAAGTCTGATAGATAAAAGGAACAAATAAGGCCGGACGTGTAATGCTCTATTTCGTTGTAGGCACCTATTATTATTATTTGCAGTGTTGGAATTCAAACTCCTCTGTTTTATTGCACTTTTTTATTGTAATTATTTTTAAATTATTGACTAATTTCAAAATAATTACAATAAAAAAGTGCAATAAATTATATTTTCACGATATGCTTTGTTGAGACTAATGCTAATGTTTCAGTATGTGTGAATCTAATAATCTCTTCTAAATATTGTGCGTTTATTATTAAAAATTTCACTTTGAACAATTTCAATGTTTTTTCAATATTTATATGAATTTTAAGATATAAATATTCTTCATTATTTATTTGTTGTATACAAGCTCATTAGAAATATGGCATGTTTATAAAATAAAAATTAAGATTGAATTTAAAAAAAAACATTAAATGAAACTAGGAAAACAAATGTTGAATTGCAACTATATTGTAAACAAAAATAAAAGAGTTAAATATTTGGTTCAAAGGTAGTATGGGGGGGGGATGCACTTGGCGCAGTCCTTTATTTTGGTGACTAAAAGTGGTCGCCAAGGTACTTTTTTCGGTATTATTTACTATTTATTTTTGAATGAATTCGATATCTCACCATGACATTTTGATTAAAATCGAAAAATCCGAAGAAAAATCGCCAAATCCACAGTGGCCCCTCCTATACTACACTTGAACCAAATATTTTAGTATATTCATATATTTTTAATTATTTGCGATTTTTATTAAAATTTTATTAATCCTTATAACATTTGAATCAGGTTTAGCAAGATTTTTCTACACAGCCACATGAAAATTATATGATTATTGGTACAAAATCATTTTTGCTTTTGCAGCTGAAATTAAATCATATTTTCATTTAGAGCAATTCTTATGAATATATAAATCTATATTAATAATAAAAGCAGAAAATTGTGCTTTCTATTTATTTATATATTGACTGTTATAAATTGGTAGAAAATACATGAATTGTCTTTTAAATATACTGTTTACAATAAAAATTGTTTTTAGCCTATACTAAAAAAAACAAAAATATAAAAGTAACCCATTTAGTTTGAAGGTTACAGACTTAAATGCCTCCAACAAAATAAGTTCATTACACGTCCTGTCTTAAAGGTTCTTTTTATCGGTCTCTCTCTAAGAGTTATGAATGCACCATAAAACGAGAAATAAGCGTCATGCGACTTTTCATTAGAAAGAACGACGAACTTGAGAATGCGTTCGCAAAGCCACCAGAGAAGATCGAACTCACGAATCCTAGTTTATAAGACCAGTGCTCTGCCACTGAACAATGATGGCAACGGATTTAATTCATATTTCCCAATGCACATTTTTGTTTCTTTCACGACATTTCTCTTGTATAGTAGTTTCAAATAATGAGACACTTTTCTCTTCAAAAAATGACATTCTTCTTCAGTGTCAAAATATCCCGGATACATCGAGAATGATCGAATGCACTATAAAAAGAAAAATATGCAGCATGCGTCTTTTGATTGGAAACAACACCCTGCTTGTGCAAGTATTCGCAAAGCCATCAGTGAGTGAGTGAGGGATTGTTTGGACTAATGGCGCAAGAGCCAACTTTGGATATATACTGCGCCAAATTTTTTTAAAAATATTAAAAGCATGATAAAATATTCAAAGTGCGTGAGTTACAAGTCGTTTCAATAGAAGTTAAAATATAGATAAAGCGTAAAAAGCGTATTCTAATATTAAAAACAAACCAATATTGGTGGAGTATTTTCCCCAGAGTCAGACAAGATCATAATAAAACAGATAGCCTTAAAACAGCTGAAAAAAAAGTATGTTTAAAGTCAAAGTTTAAGCAATCAATGTCCCATAAAAATTAGTGCTTAAAATTCTTGTAACGTGATGGAGTTTACGTGTTTAAATCTCTCTCGCGACTATTTTGCCAATATTTCGGCAAAACGTACTCAGCCGCTACATATTCGATTATATCATGTGAAGAATCTTCACGGCACCTTTCCAGTAACACTCTTACACGTCTTTGGGGATTGTAAATTCGCGAATATTTCGAATCAGATCGAACTCACGACCCCTAGTTTACAAGACCAGAGCTCTGCCACTGAGCTATGATGGCGACAGATTTCACTCTTATCACTCATTGCACATTTTTGTTTTTTTTAGTGACATTTCTCTCGTACATTAGTTTTTAAGCATGAGAAACTTTTCTCTTCCAAAAATGACATTCCTCTTCTGGATCGAAATATTCTTGATATATCGAGTGTGAATCGAAAGCTTTATAAAAAAAACTCGCAGCATGCGTCTTTTCATTAGAAACAACACACTTCTTAAGCAAATATTTGCAAAGCAACCAGCGAGGATGGAACTCATGACCGCTGGTTTACAAGACTAGTGCTCTGCCAATAAGTTACGATGGCAACGGATTTCACTCTTATTACGCAATACACATTTTTGTTCTTTAATGACATTTCACTCGTTTATTAGATTTTAAGCATGAGATTATTTTCTCTTTATAACAAGACATTCCTCTTCTGTATCGAAATATTCCGGATACATCGAATGTGAATGGAATGCACTATCAAAAGAAAAATACGCAGCATGCGTCTTTTCAATGGAAACAACATTCTTGAGCAAATATTTGCAAAACCACTAGTGATAATCGAACTTTCGACCGCCAGTTTACAACACCAGTGCTCTGCCACTGAGCTATGATGGGGACTGATATCACTCTTATTACTCAATGAATATTTTGGTTTTTTTAATGACATTTCTCTCGTATATTAGTTTTTAAGCATGAGAAACTTTTCTCTTCCTAAAAAGACATTCCTCTTCTCGATCGAAATATTCCGGATACATCGAGTGAGAATCAAATGCACTATCAAAAGAAAAAAATACGGAGGACGCGTCTTTTCATTAGAAACAACATACTGCTTAAGCAAATATTTGCAATGCCACCAGTGAGGATCGAACTCACGACCTCTGGAATACAAGACCAGTGCTCTGCCACTGAGCTATGATGGCGGCGGTTTTCACTCCTAACACTCATTGTACATTTTTGTTTTTTTAGTGAAATTTCTCTCGTATATTAATTTTTAAGCATGAGAAATTTTCTCTTCTAAAAATGACATTCCTCTTCTGGATCGAAATACCCCCGATAAATAATATGTGAAACGAATGCTTTATAAAAAAACACGCAGCATGCGTCTTTTCATTAGAAACAACACACTTCTTGAGCAAATATTTACAAAGCAACCAGTGAGGATCGAACTCACAAACCCTAGTTTACAAAAGGAGTGTTCTTCCACTGAACTATGATGGTGTACGAGTTCACTCACAATTCTAAATGCACATTTTTGTTTTTTTATTGTTATTTCTCTGGTGCATTAGTTTTAAAGCATAAGAAACTTTTCTGTTACAAAAAAAAAATTCCTCTTCTGGATCGAAATATTCCGGATACATCGAGTGTGAATTGAATGCACTATAATAAGAAAAATACGCAGCATGCATCTGTCCATTCGAAACAATTCACTGCTTGAGCATTTATTTGCAAAGCCAACAGTGAAAATCAAACTCACGATCCTTAGTTTACAAAACCAGTGTTCTTCCACAGAACTATGATGGCGACTGAATTCATTCTTATTTCTAAATGCACATTTTTGTTTTTTGATTGTTATTTCTCTCGTACATTAGTTTAAATGTTTCAGAAAATTTTCTGTTCCAAAGAAATTCCTTTTCTGGATCGATATTTTCCGGATATATCGAGTGAGAATCGAATGCAATTTCAAAAGAAAAATACGGAAGATGCGTCTTCTCATTAGAAACAGCATACTTCTTGAGCAAAAAATTGCAAAGCCACCACTGAGGATCGAACTCACGACCTCTAGATTACGAGACCAGTGCTCTGCCACTGAGCTATGATGGCGACGGTTTTCTCTCTTATTACTCATTGTACATTTTTGTTTTCTTAGTGACATTTCTCTCGTATATTAAATTTTTAAGCAGGAGAAATTTTTCTCTTCCTAAAAAGAAATTCTTAATCTGGATCGAAATATTCCGGATACATCGAGTGAGAATCGAATGCACTATAAAAAGAAAAATACGCAGCATGAGTGGTTTCAATAGAAACAACACACTGCTTGAGCAAATACTCACGAAGCCACCGGTGAGGATCGAACTCACGATCCCTGGTTTACAAGACCAATGCTCTGCCACTGAGCTACGATGGCGTCAGATTTCAATCTTATTACTAAATGCATATTTTTGTTTGTTTAGTGACATTTCTCACGTTTATCAGATTTTAAGCATGGTAAACTTTTCTCTTCCAAAAAAGGCATTTCTCTTCTGGATCGAAATATTCCGTATACATCGAGCAAGAATCGAATGCACTATGAATAGAAAAACACGGATTATGCGTCTTTTCATTGGCAACAACAGACTGCTTGAGAAAAATTTTGTAAAGCCACCACTGAAGACCGAACTCACGACCCCTGGTTTACAAGACCAATGCTCTGCCACTGAGCTATGATGGCGAAGGATTTCACTGTTATCACTCATTGCACATTTTTGTTTATTTAGTGACATTTCTTTCGTATATTAGTTTTTAAGCATGAGAAAATTTTCTATTTCAAAAATGACATTCCTCGTCTGGATCGAAATACTCCCGATAGATCGAGTGTGAATCGAATGCTTTTTAAAAAAACACGCAGCATGCGTCTTTTCATTAGAAACAACACTCTTCTAGAGCAAATATTTGCAAAGCAACCAGTGAGGATCAAACTCACAACCCCTTTTTTACAAGACCAGTGTTCTTCCACTGAACTATGATGGCGACGGAGCTCACTCTTATTTGTAAATGCATATTTTGTTTTTTTATATTATTTCTCTCGTACATTAGTTTAAAAGTTTCAGAAACTTTTCTCTTCCAAAAAAAAATTCCTTTTCTGGATCAAAATATTCCGGATACATCGAGTGTGAATTGAATGCACTATAAGAAGAAAAATACGCAGCATGCGTCTTTCCATTAGAAGCAACTCACTGCTTGAGCATTAATTTGTATAGCCACCAGGGAAGTCCGAACTCACGACCCCTGGTTTACGAGACCAGTGCTCTGCCACTGAGCTATGATGGCGACGGATTTCAATCTTATTACTCTATGCACATTTTGGTTTTTTTAGTGACATTTCTCTCGTATGTTAGATTTTAAGCATGATAAACTTTTCTCTTACTAAACTCTTCTGGATCGAAATATTCCAGATATATCGAGTGAGAATCGAATGCACTATCAAAAGAAAAATACGGAAGATGCGTCTTTTCATTAGAAACAACATAATACTTGGGCAAATATTTGCAAAGCCACCAGTGAGAATCGAACTCACGACATCTGGATTACGAGACCAGTGCTCTGCCACTGAGCTATGATGGCAACGGTTTTCTCTCTTAATACTCATTGTACATTTTTGTTTTTTAGTGACATTTCTCTCGTATATTAATTTTTAAGCATGAGAAAATTTATCTTCTAAAATGACATTCCTCATCTGGATCTAAATACTCCCGATAAATCAAATGTGAAACGAATGCTTTATAATAAAACACGCAGCGTGCGTCTTTTCATTAGAAACAACACACTTCTTGAGGAAATATTTACAAAGCAACCAGTGAGGATCGAACTCACAACCCCTAGTTTACAAAACGAGTGTTCTTCCACTGAACTATGATGGTGAAAGAGTTCACTCTTATTTCTAAATGCACATTTTTGTTTTTTATTGTTATTTTTCTCGATGATTAGTTTTAAAGCATCAGAAAAGTTTCTGTTACAAAATAAAATTCCTCTTCTGGATCAAAATATTCCGGATATATCGAGTGAGAATTTAATGCACTATCAAAAGAAAAATACGGAAGATGCGTCTTTTCATTAGAAACAACATACTGCTTGAGCAAATATTTGCAAAGCCACCAGTGAGAATCGAACTCACGAACCCTGGTTTACAAGATCAGTGCTCTGCCTCTGAGCTATAATGACGATGGATTTCACTGTTATCACTCATTGCACATTGTTATTTTTTTAGTGACATTTCTCTCGTATATTAATTTTTAAGCATGAGAAACTTTTCTATTAAAAAAATGACATTAATCGTGTGGATCGAATTATTCTCGATAGATGGAGAGTGAATCGAATGCTTTATAAAAAAACACGCGCAGCATGCGTCTTTTCATTAGAAACAAAACACTTCATGAGCAAATATTTGCAAAGCAACCATTGAGGATCAAACTCACAACCCCTATTCTACAAGACCAGAGTTCTTCCACTGATCTATGATGGCGACGGAGCTCACTCTTATTTCTAAATGCACATTTTGTTTTTTTATTGTTATTTCTCTCGTACATTAGTTCAGATGTTTCAGAATCTTTTATCTTCCAAAAAAAAAATTCCTTTTATGGATCGAAATATTCCGGATACATCGATTGTGAATTGAATGCACTATAAGAAGAAAAATACGCAGCATGCGTCTTTCCATTAGAAACAACTCACTGCTTGAGCATTTATTTGTAAAGCCACCAGGGAAGACCGAGCTCACAACCCCTAGTTTACAAAAGGAGTGTTCTTCCACTGTACTATGATGGTGAAAGAGTTCAGTCTTATTTCTAAATGCACATTTTTGTTTTTTTATTGTTGTTTCTCTCGTATATTAGTTTATAAGTTTCAGAAAATTTTCTGTTCCAAAAAAAAAATTCCTTTTCTGGATCGAAATATTCCTGATATATTGAGTGAGAATCGAATGAAGGATCAAAAGAAAAATACGGAAGATGCGTCTTTTCATTAGAAACAACATACTGCTTGAGCAAATATTCGCAAAACCACCAGTGAGGATCGAACTCACAACACCTAAATTACCAGACCAGTGTTGTTCAAATGAACTATGATGGCGAAGGAGTTCAATCTTATTACTTAATGCACATTTTTGTTTTTTTAGTGACATTTTTCTTGTATATTAGTTTATATATATATATATATATATTTATAAGCATGAGAAACTTTTCAGTCAGAAGCGAATGCACTATCAAAAGAGAAACACGGAGGATGCGTCTTTTCATTGAAAACAACATACTGCTGGGGCAAATATTCGCAAAGCCACCAGTGAAGATCGAACTCGCGACCTCTATTTTACAAGAGTAGTGCTCTGCCACTAAGCTATGTCGGCGACGGATTTCTTTCTTATTACTCTATGCACAGTTTTGTTTTTTTAGTGATATTTCTCTCGTATATTAAATTTTTAAGCAGGAGAAAGTTTTCTCTTCCTAAAAAGACATTCCTTTTCTAGATCGAAATATTTCGGATACATCGAGTCAGAATCGAATGCACTATCAAAAGAAAAACACGGATTACGCGTCTTTTCATTGTAAACAACATACTGCTTGAGCAAATATTTGCAAAGTTACCAGTGAGCATCGAACTCAGGACCCCTGGTTTACAAGACCAGTGCTCTTCCACTGAACTATGGTGGCGACGGAGCCCACTCTTATTTCTAAATGCACATTTTGTTTTTTTATTGTTATTTCTCTAGTACATTAGTTTCAAAGTTTCAGAAACTTTTCTCTTCCAAAAAATTTCCTTTTCTGGATCGAAATATTCCGGATACATCGAGTGTGAATTGAATGCACTATAAGAAGAAAAATACGCATCATGCGTCGTTCCATTAGAAACAACTCACTGCTTGAGCATTTATTTGTAAAGCCACCAGGGAAAACAGAACTCACGACCCCTGGTTTACAATTACAAGACCAGTGCTCTGCCACTGAGCTATGATGGTGAAGGTTTTCACTATTATTACTCTATGAACATTTTGGTTTTTTTAGTGACATTTCTCTCGTATATTAATTTTTAAGAATGAGAAACTTTTCTCTTCTAAAAATGATATTCCTCCTCTGGATCGAAATACTCCCGATAAATCAAATGTGAAACGAATGATTTATAAAAAAAACCCGCAGCATGCGTCTTTTTATTAGAAACAACACTTTTCTTGAGCAAATATTTGCAAAGCAACCAGTCAGGATCAAACTTACAACCCCTAGTTAACAAGACCAGTGTTCTTCCACTGAACCATTGTGGCGACGTAGTTCGCTCTTATTTCTAAATGCACATTTTGTTTTTTGATTGTGATTTCTCTCGTACATTAGTTTATAAATTTCAGAAACTTACCTATTCGAAAAAAAAATTCCTCTTCTTGATCGAAATATTCCGGTTACATCAAGTGTGAATTGAATGCACTATAATAGGAAAAGTACGCAGCATGTGTCTTTCCATTAGAAACAACTCACTGCTTGAGTATTTATTTGTAAAGCCACCCGTGAGGATCGAAAGCACGACCCCTGGTTTACAAGACCAGTGCTCTGCCGCTGAGCTATGATGGCGACAGATTTCAATCTTATTACTCTATGCACATTTTTGTTTTTTTAGTAATATTTCTCTCGTATATTAAATTTTTTAAGCAGGAAAAATTTTTCTCTTCCTAAAAAGACATCCTTCTTCTGGATCGAAATATTCCGGATACATCGAGTGAGAATCGAATGCACTATAAAAAGAAAAATACGGAAGATGCGTCTTTTCATTAGAAACAACATACTGCTTGAGCAAATATTTGCAAAGATACCAGTGAGCATCGAACTCACGACCCCTTGTTTTTAAGACCAGTGCTCTTCCACTGAAATATGATGGCGACGGAGCTCACTCTTATTTCTAAATGCATATTTTGTTTTTTTATTGTTATTTCTCTCGTACATTAGTTTATTAATTTCAGAAACTTTTCTATTCCAAAAAAAAAATTCCTCTTCTAGATCGAAAAATTCCGGATACATCGTGTGTGAATCGAATGCACTATCAAAAGAAAAATACGGAAGATGCGTATTTTCATTAGAAACAACATACTGCTAGAGCAAATATTTGCAAAGACACCATTGAGGATCGAACTCACGACCCCTGGTTTACAAGACCAGAGTTCTGCAGCTGAGATATGATGGCGGTGGATTTCGCTCTTATTACTCATTGCACATTTTTGTTTTTTTTAATGACATTTCTCTCGTTTATTAGATTTTTAAGTAAGAGAAACTTTTCTCTTCCTAAAAAGACATTCCTCTTCTGGATCGAAATATTTCGGATACATCGAGTGAGAATCGAATGCACTATAAAATAGAAAAATACGGACGATGCGTCTTTTCATTAGAAACAACATACTGCTTAAGCAAATATTTGCAAAGGAATCAGTGAGGATCGAAATCACAACCCCTAGTTTACAAGACCAGCGTTCTTCCACTGAACTATGACGGCGACGGAGATCACTCTTATTTCTAAATGCACATTTTTGTTTTTTTATTGTTATTTCTCTCGTGCATTAGTTTTAAAGCATCAGAAATTTTCTGTTCCAAAAAAAAATTTCCTCTTCTCGAACGAAATATTCCGGCGACATCGAGTGTTAATTGAATGCACTATAATAAGAAAAATACGTAGCATGCGTCTTTTCATTAGAAACAACTAACTGCTTGAGAACTTTTTTGCAAAGCCACCAGTGAGGATTGAACTCACGACTCCTGGTTTACAAGACCAGTGCTCTGCCACTGAGCTATGATGGCGACGGATTTCAATCTCATTATTCAATGCACTTTTTTGTTTTTTTAGTGACATTTCTCTCGTATATTAAATTTTAAGCTTGATAAAATTTTCTCTTCCTAAACTCTTCTGGATCGAAATATTCCAGATATATCGAGTGAGAATCGAATGCACTATCAAAAGAAAAATACGGAAGATGCGTCTTTTCATTAGAAACAACATACTGCTTGAGCAAATATTTGCAAAGCCACCAGTGAGGATCGAACTCACGACTTCTGGTTTATAAGACCAGTGCTCTGCCACTGAGCTATGATGGCGACAGATTTCACTCATATTACTAATTGCACATTTTTGTTTTTTTAGTGAAATTTCTCTCGCATAGCAATTTATATATATATATATACAGGTAGGAAAACTTTCTCTTCCTAAAAAGACATTCTTCTTCTGGATCAAAATATTCCGGATACATCGAGTGAGAATCGAATACACTATAGAAAAAAAATACGGAAAATACGTCTTTTTATTAGAAACAACATACTGCTTGAGCAAATATTTGCAAAGCCACCAGCGAGGTTTGAACTCACGACCCCTGGTTTACAAGACCAGTGTTCTGCCAATGAGTAATAAGAGCGAAATCCGTCACCATCATAGCTCAGTTGCAGAGATCTGGTCTTGTAAACCAGGGGTTAAGAGTTAGATCCTCACTGGTGGCTTTGCAAATATTAGCTTAAGCAGTATGTTGTTTCTAATGAAAAGACGCATCCTCCATATTTTTCTTTTGATAGTTCATTCGATTCAAACACGATGTTTCCGGAATATTTCGATCCAGAAGAGGAATGTCTTTTTAGGTACAGAAAAGTTTCTCTTACTTAAAAATCTAATAAACGAGAGAAATATCACTAAAAAAACAAGAATGTGCAATGAGTAATTTGAGTGAAATCCGTCACCATCATAGCTCAGTGGCGGAGCACTGGTCTTGTAAACCAGGAGTCGTGAGTTCGATGCTCAATGGTAACTTTGCAAATATTTGCTGAAGCGGTATGTTGTTTCTAATGAAAAGACGAATCTTCCGTTTTTTTCTTTTGATAGTGCATTCGATTCACACTCGATGTATCCGGTATTTTTAGATCCAGAAGAGGAATGTCTTTTTAGGAAGAGAAAGGATTTTCATACCTATATATATTGTTACGAATTTAGTCTTATTCTAATTGTTTCTACTCATTTGTGTTCATTTCTACAGTTTAATTTGTCGTATCTAATGTGATTTCAACCCTGTTTACCTGTAACATAATTTCCACTGCATTGCACGGCCCCCATGCTTTAACATTGGTTTAAATGGTAAACTCGCCAAATATTGCAGCTAGCGCCAAGTTGGCGACGGATTTGGCGACTTAATTTTTGGCGCCAAATGTGGGCGATAAGCTTGGCGACCATGGCAACCCTGCTCCTAATAACCCTGTCTGGCAACCCTATCGCGGTATTGTAACACTATTGTATTGAATGTATTACTGTATTGAGCTTTTCTCGTACGTTCCGGATTTTGCTAGACCTTTCTATTTCTCGATTATTCTGGCAAGTGCAAGAGGTTTCTGACCGAAAGGTATAAAAGGGCCCGGGCCGGCTAGTCAGTTAGTCAGATCTCAGCTTTCATGCAAGTGATACCTCTCTGCTTGAGAGAGAGAGAGACGATTGCATAGTGCGTGTGTTATTGCTTTTATTGAGTTATTATTTTTGTGCTGAGTGTTTACTATTGCTTTTGTTAGTGTACTACATCTGTGTTATCAGTATTTTCATCGATTGTACGTGACTTTCTCGAATTGTTCTACAATTTGTGGAGGACTGTTTTGGCCAAGAATAAAAAATTGTTTTGGATTCCGCTCTTCGGCT